>JAZKJV010004654.1:0-458318 GCA_037367405.1 Ottelia alismoides | reverse complement strand
ACTCTTCGACAGAGCAGGACAATCCTTCAGTTTGCTGATCGATCTGTCAAGAGGCCGAAGGGGTTGTTGCGAGACGTTATCGTCACGATTCAGGGCCTGAAATTCCCCGTGGACTTCGTAGCGTTGGACATGGAGATCCCTGATTCAGTGGCCGATACCCCCATCATCCTTGGTCGTCCGTTCTTGGCCACAGCCAAGGCGGTGACTGATCATGATAGCGGGAAGGTATACTTTCGCGTCGAGGGAGAGAGTGTACAAATAGAGACGGTCGAGGACTACAGAGCCAGAGAGAGAGCACGCTCGGAGGTTAGCACAGATTCAGAGCAGCTGACTGACGCCGAGCAAGACATCTACCAGGACTGTGATTTTGTGATCACAGATGATGAGGCAGCATGGGCAGACCCTGCAGCACAGGCCATCCTCTCATTTCCAGACACCACTGAGGCAGAGATGACAGCAGAGGAGAGCTTGGAGAGCACAACCCTGGTCCAGGATACTACAGAGGCAGCAGAGCCGGTCCTTGATCGCGACACGACTATCAGTGATGGTGGTGCTGAGGCCACCTTGTGTGATGGTGGTACTGATGCCACCGTATTTGATGAAGATCCCTCGGATTCAGAGTCTGATTGGGAAGATTGCGATGATCAGATGCCAGACTTGAGTCCACCTGAGCCTACAGATGAGGAGGAGGTAGATGCAGAGCAGATCAGAGACAGCACAATTGAGCAGCCTTCTCCAGATCCAGTTTGCGAGAGTTCGCTTTCTTTCTCCCAGGCAGATTTGGCAGACTTAGCAGCATTCACTCATTTCCTTCCGCAGCCAGATTTACCAGCACCCAGCCTTCCAGAGCTGAAGCCGCTCCCTACTTCGCTGAAGTATCGGTTCCTTGCGGGCGAGCCAGAGATGTACCCAGTCATCATCTCCGCCGATCTGACTGGAGAGCAAGAATCCTGTTTGATGGGGGTTCTTGAAAAGAACCGCAAGGCAATCGGATGGAGCGTAGCAGATCTCCATGGGATTAGTCCATCAGTGTGCTCCCACCATATCTATCTCGAGGAAGGGGCGAAGCCGTCGCGTGAGTTCCAGCGGCGACTGAACCCCAACCTGAGAGAGGTTGTGATGAAGGAAATATCAAAATGGTGGAGTGCAGATTTTATTTATCCCATTTCCGACTCCAAGTGGGTCAGCCCCTTGCATGTGGTGCCCAAGAAGACGGGCATTACGACTGTGATCAGTGAGTCGGGAGAGGAGATCGCTACACGAGTACCCACCTCTTGGAGGGTCTGTGTTGACTACAGGAGACTCAACCAGGCCACCAAGAAGGACCATTTCCCCCTGCCTTTTATTGACCAGATCATTGAGAGACTGGCAGGGAAGAGCCATTATTGCTTCCTGGATGGGTACTCGGGCTATAACCAGGTGGCCATCGCTCCTGAGGATCAGGAGAAGACCACCTTTACCTGTCCTTTCGGCACATATGCTTTTCGACGCATGCCATTTGGGCTATGCAACGCCCCTGCGACTTTTCAGAGGTGCATGCTGTCGATCTTTTCGGAAATGGTAGGGGAATGTTTGGAGGTCTTCATGGACGATTTCTCGGTCTACGGCGACGGATTCGACTCCTGTCTTGACTGCCTAGACCGAGTACATCAGCGATGTATTGAGTACCATTTGGTGCTATTTTGGGAGAAGAGTCACTTCATGGTGACTCAAGGGACGGTGCTTGGCCATATCATCTCCAATAGGGGCATGGAGGTTGATCCGGCCAAGGTTGATGTCATTAGGAAACTCGCACCGCCGTCCAATTTGAGGCAGCTACGGTCATTCCTGGGGCACGTTGGATTTTACAGGAGATTTATTCAGGATTTCAGCAGGATTGCCCGGCCGTTGACTGAACTCTTGACGAAAGACACTGAGTTCCTTGTCGATGACAAGTGTCTTTCGTCCTTCGCGACTCTGCAGCAGTGTGTTATTGAGGCTCCTGTCCTCCAGCCGCCTGATTGGTCTCTCCCATTCGAGATCATGACGGACGCCTCCGATTTTGCCGTAGGGGCAGTGCTGGGACAGAGGAGGGATGGAGTTCCATTTGCTATCCACTACGCTAGCCGCACATTGGATTCCGCCCAGCGGAATTACACGGTCACAGAGAAGGAGATGCTAGCCGTAGTGTTCGCCCTAGATAAGTTCAGATCGTATATCATTGGATCTAGAGTGACTTTGTACACCGATCACACCGCCATCAGGTACCTCATGGCAAAGAAGGATGCCAAGGCCAGATTGACTAGATGGATCCTTCTACTCCAGGAGTTCGATATTGAAATCAAGGATAAGCCTGGAGTCAAGAATGTGGTGGCGGATCATCTCTCCCATTTAGAGCAGCCTGAGGAGTCTGAGCAGATTGATCCTATTCGAGATACCTTCCCAGATGAGGCGATCCTTGCCATCGCCTCACTCCCGTGGTATGCCGATATTGTGAACTTTCTCGTTGCTGGGAAGGTCCCACAAGATTGGCCCAGGCAGAGGCTTGAGACCTTCCTTGCGAAGGCCAAGTCCTACCATTGGGAGGATCCCATCCTTTACCACGAAGGAGGGGATAGCGTCTGGCGTCGGTGTATTCCTCAGGAGGAACACCATAGCGTCCTCACTTACTGCCACAAGCTTGAGGCAGGAGGACACCATTCTGGGAGGAGAACAGCACAGAAAGTGCTCCAATCCGGCTTGTGGTGGCCTACCCTCTTCAAGGACTCAGATGAGTTCGTGAAGAGGTGTACTGACTGTCAGAGGATGGGCACTTGTGGACAGCGTGATATGATGACGATGCAGCACATTCACTTCTGTGAGGTTTTTGACGCATGGGGCATCGATTTCATGGGTCCATTCCCTAAGAGTTAGGGATTCGAGTACATTCTGTTGGCCGTAGATTATGTTAGTCGTTGGGTGGAGGCTATCCCCGCCCGAGCCGCTGATGCGAGGATAGTTTGCCGATTTTTGAGGAAGCACATCATTACGCGGTTCGGGGTTCCACGAGTTCTGATTTCTGATGGGGGATCTCACTTCATCAACGACCAGGTGAAGGCCCTTGCTAGCGAGTTCGGTATAGACCATCGTGTTGCTACACCTTACCATCCACAGACGAATGGTCTAGCCGAGGTGTCGAATAGGGAGATCAAGACTATATTGCAGAAAGTCGTCCGCCCTGACCGAAAGGATTGGTCACAGCTTTTGGACTCGGTCTTGTGGGCATATAGGACATCTTTCAAGACACCATTGGGCACATCTCCCTTTTGCCTCGTATATGGCAAGCCGTGCCATTTACCTGTTGAGCTGAGGCACAAGTCACTTTGGGCAGTTACAGACATTCTTATGGATCCAGATGGTATGGGAGACCAGAGGAGGGCAGAGTTAGCCGCCCTGGAGGAGATTAGAGATACAGCTTTCTCAAACAGCCTACATTATAAGGAGAAAGTGAAGGAGTGGCATGATTCTCATATCAGCCACAAGCATTTTGAGATTGGACAGAGAGTATGGTTGTTTGATGCGAGGCTACGTTTATTTCCAGGGAAGCTACAGAGCAAATGGAAGGGACCCTATTTGGTCAGAAAGGTATACGACAACGGTAGCATTGATATATCTGAGTTGTCTTCTGAGAGTACCTTTCGAGTGAACGGCCAGCGGCTCAAGCCATTTCTAGATTATGAGCCGCGGGTCGCTGATCTTGCCCCTATTCATTTTGCGTGAGATGTGGTCTTTGACTCACATCTAATGCATCTCACGCCTGAGTTTCACTGATCCTCCGCCTTGTATAGATCCAGATGTCCATATCACCACATTCTTTAGTCCCACATCCCTTTCTTCATCTTATGATTATGCTATACTTAGGGTGCACTTTACCCTAAGTATAGGGGGGATGTGAGACCTTTTGGGTATTTCTTTTGTTTCTGTTTACCCCTGTTTTTGCTGCCTATACTTAGGGATATTTCACCCTAAGTATAGGGGGGGTAGACCCTGTACATTCTCCACTCGGTTTTTCCCTTAGTATACAGCCTGCTATACTTAGGATTACTTAATCCTAAGTATAGGGGGAAGAACTGAGACCCTCTTGATTTTTCTATTTTCATCTCTTCTTCCTTGTATATAGCCTTTCTTTTCACTTCCCTATACATAGCACGAGTTATGTCTTCTTCATCGCTCTTGACTCTGAGGACATCGTTCGAGCTAAGTATAGGGGGTGTGTATATATTTCATATATACTTTAGCCATAACTCGTACTTTGTGTGAGTGTGTTTATAAATAAAATGGCTAAAAATCACACAAATTAAAAAATTTTCATGTATATAAATTTCTTTTATTTGCACATAAATAGCTAGTGTACAAATTATTTTTGTAAAAATGATTTCAAAAATCTTTTGTGTAAAGATTGTGTAAATATTTTCTTATCAAAATTATGTATATAGTACAAAGTTTTTCCAAAATGTTTTGAAAATCAAAAGTATGCAAAAATCTTGTGTAAATGTGTGTAAATATCTTTTTGCAAAACTTGCACTTCATGCATCATCCATACATGATTTCAAAACATTTTTCAAAAATTTTGCATGATTGTAAACTTTGTGTAAATAAGCATCTTTTGTATATATGTATATAGTTTTTCTGGATGATAGTTGACATTTAAACTAGCCTGGAATCAAATTGAGAAATGGAGCTTGATTAAGATCTTAATCCACCTAACTTTTAAGAGGAACCTTATAGGGCTTAGGTTTAAGGCTTCTCAGGTCCATGATGACTTAATTCTTTGAGTCCACTAGGCTATGATCACATGTCATCTCAATGAGCCTAAGTAGAGCACTTAACAACAACACATGACTCATATAGATTATGGCTTTACTTGGACACCAGTACTATGCACCGAGCTCTCCACGGATGAGGTGGTGAGGAGGCAGTCTTCCTTGACTTGGGGTAGCATATGAGGGTAGTACTTCTAGGCGGAACCTCTCTTATTCTTTTAGTAAAGGAAGTGCGTCTCAACTTGGTCTGGTTGCCATGAGGTCTAACGACGGGAGTTGTGGGTTGCAATAAAGCTTCAAAAGAGGGATAGTCTACTGGCTCAAGAGGAAAAACTCCTTGTATATATGCTGCACATGTATATGTTGTACAGATGCACTTGAAAAAAAATGTGCAAAAAGAAAATAACTCCAAAAAAGTGGTGGGTCTGAGAGAAAATGATAATCCCACCGGAGTATGTATATAGAGTGCAATAAGCAAAGCTTGAGTATCATGATCCACCTGTTGTAGCTTGCAGCAGGGAGACTTGGCTACACTGGTCAAGCTCCCAAGGGTACTTGGCTACACTGGCCTTGACCCATTCTCTTCTTTCTCCTCTTCTTGAGCCGGTTGAACTTGAACTTAGAAGGGAATACCCCGCTCCTCGAGGAAAGAGTGGCCAGATTGAGGTCATAGAGTTACCTTGTTGGGGAGGGTTGTCAAGTTGCCATTTCTGAGGTGGAGAGCTTAGACCTCACATCCACAGGACAAGAAAAGATTCATGGTCTTCAGGGTTTGTGATTGATGACTTGTTCTGATCTGGAGCATTGAGGAGTCTTGGTTATAGATTAGTGGAACTTAGAGGCTGTTGAGTTTTAGACTTAAGTCCAAATAAGGTTCTGACACATTAATAATCCAAAGATCTGATCGAGCTCCATACCCCAATTTATTGAAGGCAAGTTTAATAATCAACCTTGATCCATGTACATCCTCTTTTTCTTTTTCTTTCTTTCTTTTTCACTTCTTTTTCAAATAAGTGTTTGCTAAGGGACTAGCAAAGTTAAGTATAGGGGGGTGATGAATACTCATTCATCACTCTTTATTCTTATATTTTAGCTACAAAAACCTTTGCAAATACATGTAGATATGTGTAAATAGGAATAATTACCAAAAGCATGCATTGTGTAAAAACCTATAATTAGCATGTTTTTGTGCAAAAATAAAAGAATAAAGATTAAAAAGAAAAGGAGGGAAATATTTAGAATAAATAATGAGCAACCTAACCCAAGGGAGGGCTCAGCATGGGCCTGACCGCATAAAAGCCAAAGTAGAGGGAGATAGGGGCTCATGAGTGTAAATATTTATGTAAATAAAATAAAGATATTTTCCTCACCAAAAATATACTTGTAAATACTTGTATATATATTTAGAAGTATAAAATCAAAAGAAAAAGTTAAAAATTAAAAAGAAGACAAAAACACATCTTGTATAGTCACCTTGTACATGGACCACTCCTATGTATTTATTTAACCTTGTAAATAAATAGAATTAATTTTTAAACTTTTTGTAAATAAACTATATTATATATTGTAAATAAATAAAATAAGAACAATTAAAACAAAAACAAAAAAAATAGCAAAAATTAAAAATACAAAAACATATTGTACATATACCATGTATATAGATGTATATATATATTTATTTTACCTATATACATAAATAATAAAAATGAAATAAAAATACTCTTTTATTCCTTATTTTATAATGAAAATAAATAAAATATAAAATAGGAATAAAATTGCATAAAAATAATATTTAAAAATCAAAAAAATCAAAAACCCTAATAGTGTACATATACCTATGTATTACATACGATGTATATACCCTATTTTTATTTCCAAAAATTTATTAAAAATCATAAAAAAATAGAAAAAATAAAATAAAAATATTTCATGTTTTAAGTTTTTGCAAATTCGGCCATTTGCTACCTTAATTTTGAGCTTCAAGATTCAGCCACGTGGCCGATTTCCATTGGGTCCTGGGGATGTTGACCGCCCGGTCAACTACCCCCCCCAGGACCACCTCCCGCGGATCTGGGTCGTGGACCCGATTTCTCCAATTTTCGCCCGCTCGACCCGATCATCATTCCACCTAACCCCGGGTCCTAATCCGAGATTGATCGACCATGATCCACGCCCGGGGTGGGTTATGGGGATCCGTGCTCCGACAAGCATGCCCGGACCTCTCCTAGCTGGACCCCTAGCCGTATAAAGCTGTAGCTCTGCCACCCATTTGCTTCATCTTTGGCTAGTTGTTTCCTCCTCCTGTGAGCTCCAGAGCAACTGTGAGAGTGACAGCTCGCGTCTGAGCCTGTCGAAGCGAGGAGAGGGAGCTCTGCCATCGATCCGGCGAGCACAGCCGCCGCAGCTCCGCCACCAGCGTGAGCTCCGAGCCTCGGAGCGAGACGATCCTTGAGGCGACGACCAGGAGCTTCCCCAGCTCCTCCCCAGTCTCTCCGACCACCCAGGTAGCTCCAATAGCCTATCTTTTCCATTAATTTCAGTTTACGCCCAAATCGCTCCGCCGCCGCGTTTCTTTGATTCCGACTACTCCGTCACCCCTATCGATCATCGGAATCGACCTTCACATCCGCCACTCTCCGACGCACCTTCTTCACCCATTCACTCAACCCAGCTCGCACAGGAGCTGGGAACCGAGCTCCTCCGTCCACCACCTTCGCCTGAGTTTGCCACCCCGACGCATTAGTCACCCTCACTTCGCCTAACCGGGTCGAGGCAATTTGCCCTCGACCCGTGAGTCTTCTGGTTCATTTTTCAGGTCGAAACGAGGGCCATCTGAGGCCCTTCGTCATCCAGCCAGGAGACCGAGCTCTGCCGACCTCGCTCGAGCTCCTCGGAGCTCGGCTCGATCATCGGAGCATCGCAGCAGACACAGGAGCCCTCCAGCTTTCTTCTCCGACCATCAGAGTGCTCCAAGGAGGAGCATAGTGCACGCACGAGCCCGGCGAGTCTCGCCGGGGACTCGTTCTTCCAGCACCCTCCATCGCCGTCCGATCGCCCCTCCCGCTCCAGTTTCAATCAGAGCCGTTTATCTCCGGAGCGTCCAGCATCGTCCGATCTAAGGAGGCGACATCTGGAGCGCCCTCCGTTCGCTACCGTCAGATCTACACGTGGCGCGCATCCAGCTTAACCGCATAATAAAGGGTAATTTACCCTTAGGCCCTGTCTTGTTTTATTATTTCGTTTTAGTCCTGTAAATATAGAACTTAGTTGTTAAGTTTTAGGTTAATTTGCATAGTGGACCCCGTGCTTTATTTTAATTGCTTAGATACCCCTGTGTGTTGTATGCCACGTGCTTCGTCACGTGCTGTTCTGGGATATTTGCAGTAGACCCCCTGTAGTTCTGGATGTTATTGAATGAATGAAAAGTTTCTCTTAATTGCATTTATACCCCTGTGCGTGATATATTCCAGCATGTGCGTTTTATTTTGGGTTATTTGCAGATAAGCCCTTGGACTTTTGGTACATGTTGCCAATAAGTCCTTGGGACTTATTTTTCTTACATTTGGGTCCCTGAGTGCCCCAGGCACGCGCGTGGCGCGTGTTTTGCTGGGAAAATTACACCAGACCCCCCAAAACTTCGGGTATTTGCACTTTGGTCCCTGTGCACAGTGCCCCTCTTTTATTTTTGAATAAAATATCAAATCACCTCCAAATCCAACGAGAATTTGACACATGGCTCCTGCCATGGTGTAGGATTTTTGTGGATTTTTGAGGACATTTTTGATTTCGTTTGATATTTTTAAAAAAATCAAAAACCATCATTTTTGCTACTGTCTAACTTGAAAAATCACAAAAAGATATTAAAACTCATTTAAAAATTCTATAAATATTATTTACTGTTTGTTTTACTTAGCTTGATTTTCTAGCCAATTTTGTTTTTTTATTACTAAAAACCACTAAAAACTTAAAAACACTCAAAAACCCATAAAAATTCTAGTAAATAAATTAAAAATCCAAAAATAATAAAATTGGTACCTAAATTCTCCTCATTTTGTCTTCTTTATAGAAAAATTACCTCCAGGCCATTTTGGAGCTCTTAGATATTTTATCTAGGGCTTTTTGGCTCGGCTGGACAGTACCCACTATTTGTTTCACTTTTTGATTTTTAGAAAATTAAATAAACATCAGAAAATTATCAAAAATTCAATAAAAACACTAAAAATTATAAAATACATAAAAATATTTTTGTTTGAATTTTTGGCTGATTTTTAGTGCTTTAAATAATTTGTTGAAGTGTGCTTTTCTTTGTTTTTCTTAAGTTCTTAATCACTTAAAAAATCCAAAAAATATAAAAAATATTCAAAAACCGCTAAAAATATTTTGTTCTTTTATTTTCTTTCTTTTTACTACTTCGTAGGCCTCTCGGCCAACCCGTGATCCTTGAGTTCGACCCTGGGTGCTATACCAGGTTAATCCTATAGCAGGACCGCTATTTTGTGTTTGTTTGATTTTATTGATATTAGTGGTTCATTTTTCTTGATTGAGCCGACTTGATCGCGTGGGTCGCAACGACCACTTTAGCACCTATACCCTAGCCTTCAGGTCGCTCATCACTCCTCGTATTCTTTCCACCTTCCTTTATCACCCAATAAACGTGGACCACTCTTGTCCCCCTTTCACCTGTTGTGAGTGGAGGTTGATTATTGTCTACATCACTTACTCCGTCCACAACCATCTGGGATTTCCCCTAATCTCAGATTCATAACGAGAGCTGGAATTCAATTTAAAATGGTATGATTGGGAATCTCTCATATTGTAGATTGATGACCATCCTAGATCCCAATCCAGAACTCATTTCCCAGGCTCGACCAAGAGATGGCTCCCCAACGAAAAGGCAAGTTTCAACAGCCACCCCAACCAGAGCAGAGGCAGATGTCATATCAGAATTAGGTGAATGCCTAGTTGATGGTTTCCATCCATTCAAGCCATACAGCAGCAACTGACGGGGCAAGCACTCACATAGACTACGTTCCAAGACATGCTGAACGACATGAGGAACAGAACCACAGGAGGAGGAGGTGGAGAAATACCCCATGAGGATCCATACGAGGAACCAGGGAATGGGAACCCAAAACCTACACTGAAGAAGACATATAATCCTGGAGACAGCCAGATGATCGAGTGGATCCGCATCCCTCTGGTACATGCTCACATCGATCTTAAGCTTCAGTTCCTTGTGCTCCTACCATCATTTCATGGGAATACCAATGAAGAGCCTTACATTCACCTGCAACAGTTCTCTCGCATCTGTAGGACTACCCACTACCCTAACATCCCATTGGATGCAGTGAAGATGATTACGCTCCCCTTCAGCTTATAAGACAAGGCCCTCTATTGCGTCAATCATCTAGGAAAGGTCGTGATGACTTGGAACTTAAATCTACGTTCCTTCACAAGTTCTACCCTCTCGGTCATCTCAACCAGATGTGAGCCAGAATTAGTAACTTCTCCCAGGACACCCACGAGTCTATCCATGAAGCCTAGGAGCGATTTACAAACCTGCAGGAGAAGTGACCCCACCATTATATACTAAGGACCAGCTTGGCCAGCACTTTTTTGAGGGCCTGGATGTAGAGAGCCAGAGACTAGTGGTCAGTTCATGCGGAGGATCCCATTTTAACAAGGATGAAGATGGGGTATGGCATATTTTTGAAGAAATGGCCAAGGAAGAGGGTGCCATATCTTCATCGCGTGCTTATCAGAGATAGCCTCAGGTCCTCCAAAAGTCAGTTCACATGGTAGTGTTTTGAGAGAAAGAGAGATGAGCGCTTGATGAATACTCATTCATCACTCTTTATTCTTATATTTTAGCTACAAAAACCTTTGCAAATACATGTAGATATGTGTAAATAGGAATAATTACCAAAAGCATGCATTGTGTAAAAACCTATAATTAGCATGTTTTTGTGCAAAAATAAAAGAATAAAGAATAAAAAGAAAAAGAGGGAAATATTTAGGATAAATATTGAGCAACCTAACCCAAGGGAGGGCTCAGCATGGGCCTGACCGCATAAAAGCCAAGTAGAGGGAGATGGGGGCTCATGTGTAAATATTTATGTAAATAAAATATAAAAATATTTTCCTCACCAAAAATATGCTTGTAAATACTTGTATATATTTATAAAATATAAAAACAAAAGAAAAAGTTAAAAATCAAAAAGAATTAAAATACCCCTTTCATCATGTACATAAACCACTTCTATGTATTTATTTAACCTTGTAAATAAATAAAATTAATTTTCAAACTTTTTGTAAATATTCTATGTTTTATAATTAAATAAAAAAACAAGTAAAATCAAAACAAAATAAAAATAGCAAAATTAAAAACACAAAAATACATTGTACATATACCATGTATATAAATGAACATATATATTTATTTTACCTATATACATAAATAATAAAAATAAAATAAAAATACCTTTTTATTCCTTATTTTATTCTATAAATAAATAAAATATAAAATAGGAATAAAATTGCATAAAAATAATAATTAAAAATCAAAAAAATCAAAAACCCTAATAGTGTACAAATACCTATGTATTACATACTATGTATATACCTTATTTTTATTTCCAAAAATTAATTAAAAATCACTAGAAACTAGAAAAAATAAAATAAAAATATTTCATGTTTTAAGTTTTTGTTAAATCGGGCCCTAGCTACCCTTAATTTTCATTTCAAAATTTAGCCACGTGGCCCATTCCCATTGGGTCCTGGGAGTGTTAAACGCCCGGTCAACTCCCCCCCCAGGACCACCCCGTCTCGGATCTGGGCGAAGGACCCGACTTCTCCCCTTTTTACCCGCTTGATCCGACACCCATTTCACCAAACCCCGGGTCCGAATCCTTCACCTCACATCCGACATCCTCGCCGGAGCCGCACCCTCGGGATCTGCGCGCTGCTGAGCTTGCCCGGACCCATCTTTCTCGGACCCCTAGCCGTATATAGTTGCAGCTCCGCCACTCGATTGCTCCATCTTTGGCCATTCGCCTCCTTCACCTGTGAGCTCCAGAGAGACCGCGAGAGTGACAGCTTGCGCCTCGACCTGTCGCAGCGAGGAGAGGAGGAGGACCCATCGATCCGGCGAGCACAGCCGCCGCAGCTCCGCCACCAGCGTGAGCTCCGAGCCTCGGAGGGAGACGATCCTTGAGGCGACGACCAGGAGCTTCCCCAGCTCCTCCCCAGTCTCTCCGACCACCCAGGTAGCTCCGATAGCCTATCCTTTTAGCTGATTTCCATTTTCGCCCAATTCGCTTCGCCGCCGCATTTCGTCGATTCCGCCCGTTCCCGACCACTACTCGACCATTGGGCATTGCCATAGCCCTCGCCCTCCTCCCGCGCACCTTCTCCACGTTTCCATTCAACCCAGCTCGCACAGGAGCTGGGAAACAAGCTCCTCCGTCCACCACCTTCGCCGGAGTTCGCCGTTCCGACCCACGAGCCACCTTCGCCTCGCCTAACCGGGTCGAGGCAGTTTGCCCTCGACCCGTGAGTCTTCTGGTTCACTTTGCAGGTCGAAACGAAGGCCATCTGAGGCCCTTCGTCATCCAGCCAGGAGGCCCAGCTCCGCCGACCGCGCTCGAGCTTCTCGGAGCTCGGCTCGATCATTGGAGCCTACAGGCAGACGCGGGAGCCCTCCACGATTCTTCTCCGACATTCAGAGTGCTCCCAGGAGGTCAGCTGCGCTTGCACGAGGCCGGCGAGTTTCGCCGGGGACCTATTCTTCCAGCATCCTCCATCGCCGTCTGATCGACCTCGACGCTCCAGATTACATCACGTACGTCCGTTCGTGGAGCTGTAGCTACCGCTAGATCTTCGAGGATCGATCTAGACCGTCCGAGGCTTGCGGGTTAGCCATCAGCGCCTGAAACCGTCCGATGCACCACGTGGACTAGCCCCAGCCGTTGGATCATCCCGAGGAGAGCAGCGTTGGACCCCCAGTCGCTCTTGACCGCTCGATCAGACACGTGGCATCCATCCAGCCGCTCCGCTTAATAAAGGGTAATTTACCCTTAGGCCCTCTTTCTTCTTTTTTTTTGTTTTAATCCTGTAAATATTAAACCTAGTTGTTTAGTTTTAGGGTAATTTGCGTAGTGGACCCCGTACTTTAGTCTATTTGCTCTTATACCCCTGTGCGTTGTATGCCACGTGCTTCGTCACGTGTTTATTTGGTTTATTTGCAATAGAGACCCTTGTAGTTCTGGTTGTTCCTGATTGAATGAAAAGTTTTACTTATTTGCATTTATACCCCTGTGCGTCGTTTATTGGAGCATGTGCGTTGTATTTTGGGTATTTTGCAGATAAGCCCCTGGACTTTTGGTATGTGTTATCAATAAGTCCTCGGGACTTATTTTTATTACATTTGGGTCCCTGAGTGCCCCAGGCACGCGCGTGGTGCGTGTTTTGCTAGGTATTTTGCACCAGACCCCCCAGAACTTTAAGAATTTGCACTTTGGTCCCTGTGCACATTACCCCTTTTCTGTTTTTAAATAAAATAGCAAAACACCTCTAAATCCAACGAAAATTGGATACATGGCTCCTGCCATGGTGTAAAATTTTTGTGGATTTTTTAGGACATTTTTTATTTCATTTGATTTTTTAAAAAAATCAAAAACCTTTATTTTTGCTAATGTCTAAATTGAAAAATCATTAAAAAAATATTAAAACTCACTTAAAAATTACACAAAAAATAGCTACTGTCTATTTTACTTAGTTTGATTTTCTAGCCAATTTTGGCTATTTTTCATTACTGAAAACCACTAAAAACTTAAAAACACTCAAAAACCTATAAAAATTCTAGTAAATAAATTAAAAATCCAAAAACAATAAAATTGGTGCCTAAATTTTCCTCATTTTGTCTTCTTTGTAGGAAAATTACCTCCAGGCCATTTTGGAGCTCTTAGATATTTTATCTAGAGTTTTTTGGCTCGGTTGGACAGTACCATCTCTTTTAGCTACTGTTTGATTTTTAGAAAATTAAATAAACCTCAGAAAATTCTCAAAAATTCAACAAAAACACTAAAAAATATAAAATACATAAAAATATTTTTGTTTGAATTTTTGGTGGATTTTTAGTGCTTTAAATAAATTGTTGAAGTGTGCTTTTCTTTGTTTTTCCTAATTTCTTAATCACTTAAAATTAAAAAAAATATAAAATAAATTAAAAACCACTAAAAATATTTTCTTCCTTTATTTTCTTTCTTTTTACTACTTCGTAGGCCGAAAGGCCAATCCGTGCTCCTTGAGTTCGACCCTGGGTGCTATACCAGGTTAATCCAATAGCAGGACCGCTACTTCATATTTTGATCGATTTTATCTTTATTAAGTAGTTCATTTTTCTTGATTGTACACGCATGATCGCTTGGGTCGCAACGACCTATTCAGTACCTTATACCCGAGTGTTCAGGAGTGATATCAGAATGGCGCCGCTGCCGGGGAGCACGGCTTAGTAGTTTTCTTTTTCTTTTCGTTTTTGTTTTCGCGGCTTTTCGCGGCTCTTTCAGAGCTCGCGGCTTTCGCAGCTTTTGTTTCTATTTTATTTTTGTTTTATTTTGTTTTATTTTCTTTTTCTTTTACTTTATTTTGTTTTTGTTTTATTATGAGTGTTTATTTTATTTTGCAATTTTGCACATATACCCTTAGTTCCATTTTCATTTATTTTTCTTCTTATTATCTGATTAGTTTTATTGGTCTAACCACTCTGCTCTTTCTTGCGAGGGCCTGAGGACCGAGGCGGCTGCTTTCGAGAAGCCGACGCAAC
Organism: Ottelia alismoides; assembly: GCA_037367405.1. Classification (NCBI taxonomy): domain Eukaryota; kingdom Viridiplantae; phylum Streptophyta; class Magnoliopsida; order Alismatales; family Hydrocharitaceae; genus Ottelia; species Ottelia alismoides. The sequence continues at coordinate 443,714 of JAZKJV010004654.1, read as the reverse complement.
CGCGGGATTCGGAGGCGGCTCTTTTCTTTGCGGAGCCGCAGGAGAGAGTGAGAGAGAGTTGAGTGGGAGAGGATTTTTCTTTTTATTTCATTATTATTGTAATAATACAGGGACACTCAGAGACTGAACTTGGACTGTGATTGGACTTAGCGGGTCTATTTCACCGAGCACCGGTGTGCTCGGGGGACCCTTAGGATTTTCGCGGCTTTTTACGCGGTTCTGGTTTTCTTTTATTTTCTTACTGCCTTTTCTGGTGTTTACGCGGTTTTTGATCGAGCCCCTAGACTTAGGAATTTCTCTTGCTTGAGCCGTAATTAGTAGGGTCCCCACACCTAATTGCTTGCTTGTTCCTATAGAGCGCTAATTGGACTCACTAATAATCAGCTAATAAAAATAATCGACTCATCTCCTTTGTAGCCTACGTGCCGCAGCTCACCCTGTAAAGCGCTTTCTCCTACCCCCGATTTGTTGGGCAGAGGAGGGGTGGGCCAAGACCGGACCCTTTGGCTTGGAGGTCGGTGACCGATTAGACGGTTCTGCGATAGAAATTGCTCATCTAGGACTCGATTTTTCCCGTTGCATCATTTAGGTAGTTTATTTTCAGTCTTTAAATTCTGTGCGGATCACTTGCATGTAGAGTGCTGGAGACAAGGTACGCATTTCTTACTCAGCATGCATCATTGATTTCATCGCGCATCGGCTTTTTCATCTTCTCCCCCTGTTTTGGACTAAATAACCAGGAGAACCGAAAAATTCGTTAGGCTGTTTGTTTTTATTTGAAAAATATCAAAAAGAAAAACCATAAAATTGGGACTGGATAATACTATTGATCTTAAAATACGCTCACCCTAAAAATTTTGTCTTGGGGAGAGCAACCCCCTCATTGTATGGTTTGGATGCGCGAGAGAGTGACCCGCACCCTAGGTAGAGCCGTCCGGTGCTAGTCCCGACTGATTACCGACTCTTCCGTGTGGGCCAGTCGGTTGGGGTAGCATCGGGTATCCTAACAGGTCACGTAAGCGCTCTGATATCTTGTGTGTTCACCTAATAAAAATTGACAAGATAATTTGACCGAACTTTCACGGTCTTCAGCTCGCGTCGCGTTGGTGAACCGAGGGTTTGCATTGTGATCATAGTTTTTCCAGATCTCATCCGCCCTACTCGACCAGATCACGATGATGGGTAGACGCTCTCTTAGGCAGCCTCTGGTTGCACCGCTTTCGGGCACGTCTACCCAATCATCTAGGTTGGCCCGCGAGAGCCAAGACCAGCTCTCCGAGCCCGAGTACGACTCCGCCCTGTTCCCCCTCGACCCCCTTTCTTTCGGACCTGAGAGACATGAGCCCGAGGAGAGATTGATAGATTTGACAGCACCTGAGTTGGGCTCATTTGATTTTGCAGCAGACGACATGGCCGGCAGTTCTGAGGATCGTTCCCGTCAGCCTGAGCACTTCGTACTAGATCAGGGAGCGATCAACTCCACCCTGATCGCCTCGTTAGAGACCGTCTAGCAGCAGCTGAGGGATCAGGGAGCATTTATGCTCGACATGAGGAGAGAGATGGAGCAGATGCGAGCAGAGAGAGCAGAGCGAGAGCAGAGGAGAGAGGAACCGAGGATCCCAGATGATGCGGATGCAGCAGCCGCAGCAGCAGCCGCAGCAGCGGCAGCCGCCGCAGGAGCGGCCGGAGGACCACCGAGACCGATGCGGGAGTTACACAACCCCGGATCGACGCTGACGCACCACTGGGTAGTACTTCCAGCGATCGTGGGGGACTTCAAGTTCCCCCCGAACACTTTGCAGCTACTCCCCCGCTTCCACGGACTCGCGACAGAGGAGCCCCATCTCCACCTTCAGGAGTTTTTGATGATATGCAGCATTGTCCACGACCGTCAGGTTGACCAGGATACGATCAGGATGATCGCCTTCCCCTTCTCCTTAGCTGACAGAGCAGCCACCTGGCTGAAGCATTTGGGGAGGTTTGTTTACACCTGGGAGCAGCTCCGCACCGAGTACTTGAACAAGTACTATCCACTCGAGCGGACGAATGCAGCGAGGGCCCTGATCAGCAACTTTTCCATGCTCCCCAACGAGCAATTTCACGAGGCATGGGAGAGGTTCCGAGAGCTCACAGACAGATGCCTGCATCACGACATTTCCAAGCCGAACCTAGTTCAGAGCTTCTTCAGCGGGTTGACACCAGAGCTCCTGGGTCTGGTGAATGCTTCTTGCGGCGGGTCCTATTTCGCCAAGGACCACGACCAGGTCTGGGCCATCTACGAGGAGATGGTCGAGAATTACATGGTGATGTCCCAGACCCGGTTGTACACGCAGAGACCCCAGCAGCAGCCAGGACCCGTGCAGTACCAGCAGATAGCTCGGGTCGATGCAGGTCCATCTAGTTCGTCCGCAGTCGCAGCAGCACAGGCAGAGTCGTCCGCTGCGGACATGGGTATCATCAGATACAGCAGCCTAGATAGGTTCATCTTGTACAGGCGGAGTCGTACCAGCAGCCGCAGCCCACCTACCAGTCCCCACCATCTCCAGACATGCAGATGGTGGTCTACCAGCCGGATCAGCCTCTGGCAGTACTCCCGCCAGCCCCTTATGATGCAGAGCCGTTGATGGATGTCAACGGGATTTGGTATGACCGCCCCCAGCCTGGGATCCGACGAGACCATCCCGGATTCAGGTGGGGGAGTGGAGGTACCCAGCCCCAGCAGCAGCCAGCCGGTCAGGGAGGGCAGTACGCCCAGCAGAGAGATCACCATCCGCAGCAGCAGCCCCCAGCATATCAGTCACACCAGCCTTCGTCCTTCGGTCCTCGTCCCTATCAGCAGCAGGGACAGTCTTGGAGACGTGAGCAGCAGGCTCACCCAGCATACCAGCAGCATCCCTCCTCCTACCCCTCTCAGCAGCACCACCAGCAGTTCCAGCAGCCTCAGCACCAGAGAGGCTACCTGTCGGGCTCCCATGAGAGCCCCGCCTTGGATGACATCACCCGCCTCCTCACGGATCAGCAGGATACATTCAGACGGGAGATGGACGAGTTCCGCCAGGAGATGCGGGACCTTGTGAGAGGGAAGGCCGCGATTCCTGCACAGATCGAGCCGAATCCGAACAACCTCAAGAGGAAGTCTGAGCAGGTAGTACACACTGAGCTTGCCACTCCTAGTGACCCATTTGATGATATGTCTTCGGATCTATTTGATGCTGATTTTGTTACACTTAGGAGCGGTAGAGCACCAGCAGGCGGCGCCTCATCTGAGCGACGACGCGAGGATCCACCGAGGGCGCCAGATGAGGAGGAGGAGAGCGGTACTGATGCCGCACACGATGATGACGGTGGTACTGACGCCACCAAGGATGCTGATTCTACCGGCGGTACTGAGGCCACCGCTTCACCAGTTCGAGGAGGTGGTACTGACGCCACCAGCATAGCCGAGCCAGCCTGCAGTACTGAGGCCGCGAGACGTCCAGTTACAGAGCCAGCCAGAGGTGGTACTGAGGACACCAGTGTTCATTTTGATAGAGATGTTGTCTTTCCTCGTGTTGATGTATCTCAGAACGCTATTGTGAATAAAGGAAAAGGTTTAGCCTCTTCTGGTCCCACTGTGGTGAGTGATGTATGTGTGGATCCGGCCATCGAGCTGTCTAGGCCTTTTCCTAGTCCTTCATCTGCGAAGGACCCTGTGATCCCCTTCCCTAGAGCCCTTCAGATGGGGAAGGGGAAGAAAAACGAAAAAGATCCAAAAAAGAGAGAGCAGGAGGAATTCAGCCAGAACATGATCGACAGATTTCACATCCAGCTGACCCTCCAGGAGGCTTTGCAGCACATCCCCCTTCTTCAGCGATCTTTGAGAGACAGGACCACAGTCAGGAGGAGGAGGAGGAACCACACTTCAGAGATTCATGTGCTGACGAAAGCCACGTGTTTCGCGATCCAGAACCGTCTGCCGGCCAAGAGGCCAGATTCAGGGGCACCGTATGTCAGATGCCAGATTAGTGAGCATAGGTTCGACCGGACTCTGTTAGATAGCGGATCGTCGATCAACCTTCTTCCGGCAGCCCTTCTCGACCGCTTCGAGTTGGGCACTCTTCGACAGAGCAGGACAGTCCTTCAGTTTGCTGATCGATCTGTCAAGAGGCCGAAGGGGTTGTTACGAGACGTTATCGTCACAATTCAGGGCATGCAATTCCCCGTGGACTTCGTAGTGTTGGACATGGAGATCCCTGACTCAGTGGCCGATACCCCCATCATCCTTGGTCGTCCGTTCTTGGCCACAGCCAAGGCGGTGACTGATCATGATAGCGGGAAGGTATACTTTCGCGTCGAGGGCGAAAGCGTACAAATAGAGACGGTCGAGGACTACAGAGCCAGAGAGAGAGCACGCTCAGAGGCTAGCACAGATTCAGAGCAGCTGACAGACGCCGAGCCAGACATCCACCAGGACTGTGATTTTGTGATCACTGATGACGAGGCAACATGGGCAGATCCTGCAGCACATGCCATCCTCTCATTTTCAGATACAGCTGATGCCGAGATGATAGCAGAGGAGAGTCTGGAGAGCACAGCCCTGGTTCAGGATACCACAGAGGCAGCAGAGACGGTCCTTGATCACGACACGATTTTCAGTGATGGTGGTGCTGAGGCCACCTTGCTTTACGGTGGTACTGATGCCACCGCAGTTGATACAGATCCCTCGGATTCAGAGTCTGATTGGGCAGATTGTGATGATCAGATGCCAGACTTGAGTCCACCTGAGCCTACAGATGAGGAGGAGGTTGATACAGAGCAGATCAGAGACAGCGCAGTTGAGCAGCCTTCTCCAGATCTAGTTTGCGAGAGTTCGCTTTCTTTCTCCCAGACAGATTTGGCAGACTTAGCAGCATTCACTCATTTCCTTCCGCAGCCAGATTTGCCAGCACCCAGACTTCCAGAGCTGAAGCCGCTCCCTACTTCGCTGAAGTATCGGTTCCTTGCGGGCGAGCCAGAGATGTACCCAGTCATCATCTCTGCCGATCTGACTGGAGAGCAAGAATCCCGTTTGATGGGGGTTCTTGAAAAGAACCGTAAGGCGATCGGATGGAGCGTAGCAGATCTCCATGGGATTAGTCCATCAGTGTGCTCCCACCATATCTATCTCGAGGAGGGGGCGAAGCCGTCGCGTGAGTTCCAGCGGCGACTGAACCCCAATCTGAGAGAGGTCGTGATGAAGGAAATATCGAAATGGTGGGGTGCAGGTTTTATTTATCCCATTTACGACTCCAAGTGGGTCAGCCCCTTGCATGTGGTGCCCAAGAAGACGGGCATCACGACTGTGATCAGTGAGTCGGGAGAGGAGATTGCTACACGAGTACCCACCTCTTGGAGGGTCTGTGTTGACTACAGGAGACTCAACCAGGCCACCAAGAAGGACCATTTCCCCCTGCCTTTTATTGACCAGATCATTGAGAGACTGGCAGGGAAGAGCCATTATTGCTTCCTGGATGGGTACTAGGGCTACAACCAGGTGGCCATCGCTCCTGAGGATCAGGAGAAGACCACCTTTACCTGTCCCTTTGGTACATATGCCTTTCGACGCATGCCATTCGGGCTATGCAATGCCCCTGCGACTTTTCAGAGGTGCATGTTGTCGATCTTTTCGGACATGGTAGGGGAGTGTTTGGAGGTCTTCATGGACAATTTCTCGGTCTACGGCGACGGATTCGACTCCTGTCTTGACTGCCTAGACCGAGTACTCCAGCGATGTATTGAGTACCATTTGGTTCTATCTTGGGAGAAGAGTCACTTCATGGTGACTCAAGGGACGGTGCTTGGCCACATCATCTCCAACAGGGGCATGGAGGTTGATCCGGCCAAGGTTGATGTCATTAGGAAACTCGCACCGCCGTCCAATCTGAGGCAGCTACGGTCATTCCTGGGGCACGTTGGATTTTATAGGAGATTTATTCATGATTTCAGCAGGATTGCCCGGCCGTTGACTGACCTCTTGACGAAAGACACCGAGTTCCTTGTCGATGACAAGTGTCTTTCAGCCTTTGCGACTCTCCAGCAGTGTGTGATTGAGGCTCCTGTCCTCCAGCCGCCTGATTGGTCTCTCCCATTTGAGATCATGACGGACACCTCCGATTTTGCCGTAGGGGCAGTGCTGGGACAGAGGAGGGATGGAGTTCCATTTGCCATTCACTACGCTAGCCGCACATTGGATTCCGCCCAGCGGAATTACACGGTTACATAGAAGGAGATGCTAGCCGTAGTGTTCGCCCTAGATAAGTTCAGATCGTATATCATTGGATCTAGAGTGACTTTGTACACAGATCACACCGCCATCAGGTACCTCATGGCAAAGAAGGATGCCAAGGCCAGACTGACTAGATGGATCCTTCTACTCTAGGAGTTCGATATTGAGATCAAGGATAAGCCTGGAGTTAAGAATGTGGTGGCGGATCATCTCTCCCGTTTAGAGCATCCTGAGGAGTCTGAGCAGATTGATCCTATTCGAGATACCTTCCCAGATGAGGCGATACTTGCAATCGCCTCACTCCCATGGTACGCTGATATTGTGAACTTTCTCGTTGCTGGGAAAGTTCCACAAGATTGGCCCAGGCAGAGACTTGAGACCTTCCTTGCGAAGGCCAAGTCCTACCATTGGGAGGATCCCATCCTTTACCATGAAGGAGGGGATAGCGTCTGGCGTCGGTGTATTCCTCAGGAGGAACACCATAGCGTCCTCACTTACTGCCACAAGCTTGAGGCAGGAGGACATCATTCTGGGAGGAGAACGGCACATAAGGTGCTCCAATCCGGCTTGTGGTGGCCTACCCTCTTCAAGGACTAAGATGAGTTCGTGAAGAGGTGTACTGACTGTCAGAGGATGGGCACTTGTGGACAGCGTGATATGATGCCGATGCAGTCCATTCACTTCTGTGAGGTTTTTGACGCATGGGGCATCGATTTCATGGGTCCATTCCCTAAGAGTCAGGGATTCGAGTACATTCTATTAGCCGTTGACTATGTTAGTCGTTGGGTGGAGGCTATCCCCGCCCGAGCCGCTGATGCGAGGACAGTTTGCAGATTTTTGAGGAAGCATATCATCACGCGGTTCGGGGTTCCACGAGTTCTGATTTCTGATGGGGGATCTCACTTCATCAACGACCAGGTGAAGGCCCTTGCTAGCGAGTTCGGTATAGACCATCATATTGCTACACCTTACCATCCACAGACGAATGGTCTAGCCGAGGTGTCGAATAGGGAGATCAAGACTATATTGCATAAAGTCGTCCGCCTTGACCGAAAGGATTGGTCACAGCTTTTGGACTCGGTCTTGTGAGCATATAGGACGTCTTTCAAGACACCATTGGGCACATCTCCCTTTCGCCTCGTATATGGCAAGCTGTGCCATTTATCTATTGAGCTGAGGCACAAGTCACTTTGGGCAGTCACAGATATTCTTATGGATCCCGATGGTATGGGAGACCAGAGGAGGGCAGAGTTAGCAGCCTTGGAGGATCTTAGAGATACAGCATTCTCAAACAGCCTACATTATAAGGAGAAAGTGAAGGAGTGGCATGATTCTCATATCAGCCACAAGCATTTTGAGATTGGACAGAGAGTATGGTTGTTTGATGCGAGGCTACGTCTATTTCCTGGGAAGCTACAGAGCAAATGGAAGGGACCCTATTTGGTCAGAAAGGTACACGACAACGGTAGCATTGATATATTTGAGTTGTCTTCTGAGAGTACCTTTCGAGTGAACGGCCAGCGGCTCAAACCATTTCTAGATCATGAGCCGCGGGTCGCTGATCTTGCCCCTATTCATTTTACGTGAGATGTGGTCTTTGACTCACATCTAATGCAACCCACGCCTGAGTTTCACTGATCTTCCGCCTTGTATAGATCCAGATGTCCATATCACTACATTCTTTAGTCCCACGTCCCTTTCTTCATCTTGTGATTATGCTATACTTAGGGTGCACTTTACCCTAAGTATAGGGGGGATGTGAGACCTTTTGAGTATTTCTTTTGTTTCTGCCTACCCCTGTTTTGCTGCCTATACTTAGGGATCTTTCACCCTAAGTATAGGGGGGGTAGACCCTGTATATTCTTCACTCGGTTTTCCCTTAGTATACAGCCTGCTATACTTAGGATTATTTAATCCTAAGTATAGGGGGAAGACCCGAGATCCTCTTGACTTTTTACTCATTCTTCTTTGTATATAGCCCTTCTTTTCACTTCCCTATACCGAGCACGAGTTATGTCTTCTTCATCGCTCTTGACTCTGAGGACATCGTTCGAGCTAAGTATAGGGGAGTGTGTATATATTTCATATATACTTTAGTCATAACTCGTACTTTGTGTGAGTGTGTTAATAAATAAATTGGCTAAAAACCACAAAAATTAAAAAATTTTCATGTACATAAACTTCTTTTATTTGCACATAAATAGCTAGTGTACAAATTATTTTTGTAAAAATGATTTCAAAAATCTTTTGTGTAAAGCTTGTGTAAATATTTTCTTATCAAAATTATGTATATAATACAAAATTTTTCCAAAATGTTTTGAAAATCAAAAGTTTGCAAAAATCTTGTGTAAATGTGTGTAAATATCTTTTTGCAAAACTTGCACTTCATGCATCATTCATGATTTCAAAACATTTTTCAAAAATTTTGCATGATTGTAAACTTCGTGTAAATAAGCATCTTTTGTACATATGTATATAGTTTTTTCTGGATGATAGTTGACATTTAAACTAGCCTGGAATCAAATTAAGTAATGGAGCTTGATTAAGATCTTAATCCACCTAACTTCTAAGAGGAACCTTATAGGGCTTAGGTTTAAGGCTTTTCTGGTCCATGGTGACTTAATTCTTTGAGTCCCCTAGGCTATGATCACATGTCATCTCAATGAGCCTAAGTAGAGCACTTAACAACAACACATGACTCATATAGACAACGGCTTTACTTGGACACCAGCACTATGCACTGAGCTCTCTACGGATGAGGTGGTGAGGAGGCAGTCTTCCTTGACTTGGGGTAGCATATGAGGGCAGTACTTCTAGGCGGAACCTCTCTTCTTCTTTTAGTGAAGGAAGTGCGTCTCAACTTGGTCTGGTTGCCATGAGGTCTAACGACGGGAGTTGTGGGTTGCAATAAAGCTTCAAAAGAGGGATAGTCTACTGGCTCAAGAGGAAAAACTCCTTGTATATGCTGCACATGTATATGTTGTACAGATGCACTTGAAAAAAAATGTGCAAAAAGAAAATAACTCCAAAAAAGTGGTGGGTCTGATAGAAAATGATAATCCCACCGGAGTATGTATATAGAGTGCAATAAGCAAAGCTTGATTTCATGTTCCACCTGTTGTAGCTTGCAGCAGGGAGACTAGGCTACACTGGTCAAGCTCCCAAGGGTACTTGGCTACACTGGCCTTGACCCATTCTCTTCTTCCCCCTCTTCTTGAGCCGGTTGAACTTGAACTTAGAAGGGACTACCCCGCTTCTCGAGGAAAGAGTGGCCAGACTGAGGTCATAGAGTTACCTTGTTGGGGAGGGTTGTCAAGTTGCCATTTCTGAGGTGGAGAGCTTAGACCTCACATTCACAGGACAAGAAAAGATTCATGGTCTTTAGGGTTTGTGATTGATGACTTGTTCTGATCTGGAGCATTGAGGAGTCTTGGTTATAGATTAGTGGAACTTGGAGGCTGTTGAGTTTTAGACTTAAGTCCAAATAAGGTTCCGACAAATTAATAATCCAAAGATCTAATCGAACTCCATACCCCAATTTAATGAAGGCAAGTTTAATAATCAACCTTGATCCATGTACATCCTCTTTTTCTTTTTCTTTCTTTCTTTTTCACTTCTTTTTCAAATAAGTGTTTGTTAAGGGACTAGCAAAGTTAAGTATAGGGGGTGATGAATACTCATTCATCACTTTTTATTCTTATATTTTAGCTACAAAAACCTTTGCAAATACATGTAGATATGTGTAAATAGGAATAATTACCAAAAGCATGCATTGTGTAAAAACCTATAATTAGCATGTTTTTGTGCAAAAATAAAAGAATAAAGAATAAAAAGAAAAAGAGGGAAATATTTAGGATAAATATTGAGCAACCTAACCCAAGGGAGGGCTCAGCATGGGCGTGACCGCATAAAAGCCAAGTAGAGGGAGATAGGGGCTCATGTGTAAATATTTATGTAAATAAAATATAAAAATATTTTACTCACCAAAAATATGCTTGTAAATACTTGTATATATTTATAAAATATAAAAACAAAAGAAAAAGTTAAAAATCAAAAAGAATTAAAATACCCCTTTCATCATGTACATAAACCACTTCTATGTATTTATTTAACCTTGTAAATAAATAAAATTAATTTTCAAACTTTTTATAAATATTCTATGTTTTATAATATAAATAAATAAAAACAAGTAAAATCAAAACAAAATAAAAATAGCAAAATTAAAAACACAAAAATACATTGTACATATACCATGTATATAAATGAACATATATATTTATTTTACCTATATACATAAATAATAAAAATAAAATAAAAATACCTTTTTATTCCTTATTTTATTCTATAAATAAATAAAATATAAAATAGGAATAAAATTGCATAAAAATAATAATTAAAAATCAAAAAAATCAAAAACCCTAATAGTGTACAAATACCTATGTATTACATACTATGTATATACCTTATTTTTATTTCCAAAAATTAATTAAAAATCACTAAAAATAGAAAAAAAATAAAATAAAAATATTTCATGTTTTAAGTTTTTGTTAAATCGGGTCCTAGCTACCCTTAATTTTCATTTCAAAATTTAGCCACGTGGCCCATTCCCATTGGGTCCTGGGAGTGTTGACCGCCCGGTCAACTCCCCCCCAGGACCACCCCGTCTCGGATCTGGGCGAAGGACCCAACTTCTCCCTTTTTACCTGCTTGATCCGACACCCATTTCACCAAACCCCGGGTCCGAATCCTTTACCTCACATCCGACATCCTCGCCGGAGCCGCACCCTCGGGATCTACGCGCTCCTGAGCTTGCCCGGACCCATCTTTCTCGGACCCCTAGCCGTATATAGCTGCAGCTCCGCCACTCGATTGCTCCATCTTTGGCCATTCGCCTCCTTCACCTGTGAGCTCCAGAGAGACCGCGAGAGTGACAGCTTGCGCCTCGACCTGTCGCAGCGAGGAGAGGAGGAGGACCCATCGATCCGGCGAGCACAGCCGCCGCAGCTCCGCCACCAGCGTGAGCTCCGAGCCTCGGAGGGAGACGATCCTTGAGGCGACGACCAGGAGCTTCCCCAGCTCCTCCCCAGTCTCTCCGACCACCCTAGTAGCTCAGATAGCCTATCCTTTTAGCTGATTTCCATTTTCACCCAATTCGCTTCGCCACCGCATTTCGTCGATTCCGCCCGTTCCCGACCACTACTCGACCATCGGGCATTGCCATAGCCCTCGCCCTCCTCCCGCGCACCTTCTCCATGTTTCCATTCAACCCAGCTCGCACAGGAGCTGGGAAACGAGCTCCTCCGTCCACCACCTTCGCCGGAGTTCGTCGTTCCGACCCACGAGCCACCTTCGCCTCGCCTAACCGGGTCGAGGCAGTTTGCCCTCGACCCGTGAGTGTTCTGGTTCACTTTGCAGGTCGAAACGAAGGCCATCTGAGGCCCTTCGTCATCCAGCCAGGAGGCCCAGCTCCGCCGACCGCGCCCGAGCTTCTCGGAGCTCGGCTCAATCATCGGAGCCTACAGGCAGACGCGGGAGCCCTCCACGATTCTTCTCCGACATTCAGAGTGCTCCCAGGAGGTCAGCTGCGCTTGCACGAGGCCAGCGAGTTTCGCCGGGGACCTGTTCTTCCAGCATCCTCCATCGCCGTCAGATCGACCTCGACGCTCCAGATTACATCACGTCCGTCCGTTCGTGGAGCTGCAGCTACCGCTAGATCTTCGAGGATCGATCTAGACCGTCCGAGGCTTGCGGGTTAGCCATCAGCGCCCGAAACCATCCGATGCACCACGTGGACTAGCCCCAGCCGTTGGAGCATCCCGAGGAGAGCAGCGTTGGACCCCCAGTCGCTCTTGACCGCTCGATCAAACACGTGGCGTCCATCCAGCCGCTCCGCTTAATAAAGGGTAATTTACCCTTAGGCCCTCTTTCTTCTTTTATTTTGTTTTAGTCCTGTAAATATTAAACCTAGTTGTTTAGTTTTAGGGTAATTTGCATGGTGGACCCCGTACTTTATTCTATTTGCTCTTATACCCCTGTGCGTTGTATGCCACGTGCTTCGTCACGTGTTTATTTGGTTTATTTGCAATAGAGACCCTTGTAGTTCTGGTTGTTCCTGATTGAATGAAAAGTTTTACATATTTGCATTTATACACCTGTGCGTGGTTTATTTGAGCATGTGCATTGTATTTTGGGTATTTTGCAGATAAGCCCCTGGACTTTTGGTGTGTGTTACCAATAAGTCCTCGGGACTTATTTTTATTACATTTGGGTCCCTGAGTGCCCCAGGCACGTGCGTGGCACGTGTTTTGCTGGGTATTTTGCACCAGACCCCCCAAAACTTTGGGTATTTGCACTTTGATCCCTGTGCACAGTACCCCTTTTCTATTTTAAATAAAATAGCAAAACACATCCAAATCCAATGAAAATTGGATACATGGCTCCTGCCATGGTGTAAAATTTTTGTGGATTTTTGAGGACATTTTTTATTTCATTTGATTTTTTAAAAAATCAAAAACCTTCATTTTTGCTACGGTCTAACTTGAAAAATCATAAAAATATATTAAAACTCACTTAAAAATTCCACAAAAATTAGCTACTGTCTATTTTACTTAGTTTGATTTTTTAGCCAATTTTGGCTATTTTTCATTACTGAAAACCACTAAAAACTTAAAAACACTCAAAAACCTATAAAAATTCTAGTAAATAAATTAAAAATCCAAAAACAATAAAATTGGTGCCTAAATTTTCCTCATTTTGTCTTCTTTGTAGGAAAATTACCTCCAGGCCATTTTGGAGCTCTTAGATATTTTATCTAGAGCTTTTTGGCTCGGTAGGACAGTACCATCTCTTTTAGCTACTGTTTGATTTTTAGAAAATTAAATAAACCTCAGAAAATTCTCAAAAATTCAACAAAAACACTAAAAAATATAAAATACTTAAAAATATTTTTGGTTGAATTTTTGGTGGATTTGTAGTGCTTTAAATAAATTGTTGAAGTGTGCTTTTCTTTGTTTTTCCTAATTTCTTAATCACTTAAAATTAAAAAAAATATAAAATAAATTAAAAACCACTAAAAATATTTTCTTCCTTTATTTTCTTTCTTTTTACTACTTCGTAGGCCGAAAGGCCAATCCGTGCTCCTTGAGTTCGACCCTGGGTGCAATACCAGGTTAATCCAATAGCAGGACCGCTACTTCATATTTTGATCGATTTTATCTTTATTAAGTGGTTCATTTTTCTTGATTGTACACGCTTGATCGCTTGGGTCGCAACGACCTATTCAGTACCTTATACCCGAGTGTTCAGGCGTGATATCAGCGCTCCAACCTCGGAATCATTGGGGGCCATCTCTCCAAGGTTGATATCGTCGAGAAGCGGTCACAGGATCTTGAGAAGCTCGCTATGATCGAACAAAAGATGCAACATTGGACAAGCTAGACCAAATCACCAAGTAGTTGGAGCTGCTGGTGAGCACCATCAGTTCATGTCAATCCATGACCCCAGCATCAAAGACTCATGCTGAGAAGAATGATGAGCTCTCACTGCTATAATAGCCTCAGCCGAGTCTGCAGCAGCCAGTGATATAGCACGTGTACTATGTGCAGGCACCTGAGAAAGCCCCGTCGTAGCAACAGATAATGTTCTACCAGCCAGACTACCTCCCATCTTCTAATCCAACATTTCCACCACCACCATTGATCCAAGAAGTTAATGGTATATGGAGTAATGATGCACAGCTGACCCGTTTTGCGAGACAACACCAGGGCTAACCACCAGCCAACTAGCCTTACCACTAACCTCAAGGTGGTCATTTTACACCATCCTTTAAGCCTCAACCTCAGTACCAGCATCACCTGTTTTCGCAATACTGAGGCAACTGGAGACAGTCTCAGTAGTACCCACAGCCGTAGTAGTCGTACCATCAGTACGCAGTTGGACAGCAGCAGTACTCCCCTCCTTCATACCAACAATATCAGCTTCCTCCTCCTCAGCAATCACATCAGCAGTCCCTAGCCTCATCCTCCCAACCATCAGCCACAGTGTGGTCTGTATGCTAAAACTTCTAAGGTGTTTCTAGTGAACCCCAGCCTGGATTGCTAGGCCCAACTCGTAAAGGGTCTAGCAGAGATGACAAAGAAGCTAGATGACTTGACGACCACAAAAACACCTATCCTAGCCTAGGTCAAAGCAAATCCCAATAATTTCAAGAGGAAAGAGCAGGTAGAATGTGATGACTTGTATGTTCCTGTAGAGTCAGATGATTTTAATATTGCTTTATCTAATAATGCCACTCTCAGAAGCGGTAGGACTTTGCATTCGTCTGTCGCAAGCAAGGGGAAAATAAAGCTTTAATAGACGAATCATCATCTTCTGCATCAATCGCGCTAACTGCAGGTTCGAGTAATGAAGAAGGAGGAAGAGCCATGCCAACCGTCACCCACCACCATCTCCACCAATAAAAAGAACAAAAAAATCAAACAAAACAAAAAGACAAAAAAGATGATCACAGTCAACGTAAAGCCACGCCAGCTACGGAGGAGCGAGCACCAGCAGCCGATCCAACGCCAGCCGACAAAGCAGAGACCACACTTTTTGCTTGCCCACCAGCAACAGCACTTTCACCTCCAGTATGTACACCTTTTTGTGATCTGAATGTACAAAATATTGTGGATAAGAATTTTGTTGTAAATAAGAATACTTATTTTGATTTCAACACTGTAAATATTCCTTTTCCTGATGTAATAGAAAAAATCCAAAAAATATATAATGAAAAAGCGCATTATTTGATCAAGGAGTTGTGGATCTTCTGCAAAATTTGATAGTTGAACTACCGTTAATAAAATCCATGGGATGCATGCCCGTTGTAAAGAAGGGCTTGAAGGAGGTATGTACAAACAAGAGTAGGTCGAACCATAACAATAGATGCCAACAAGTTGAGAGGCACGTCCTCACATGGCTACAGTTGCAGCCATCGGTAATCTCCCACAGAAGAAGCAAGACAAAGGAGCACCTTTGATCATATGAGATATTTTCGACCAACTCTTCGAGTGAACCCTTCTTGATAGTGGTTCTTCCATCAACCTCTTGTCCTCATCATTATTGCGAGAATTCAGATTAGGTCCATTGAAGCAGACACGCATGATCCTTCAGTTCACTGATCAATCCATCAAGCGACCCTGAGGTCCGTGGGAAGATGTCGTGGTAAAGGTGCAAGATATGCAGTTTCTGGTTAACTTTGTTGTCCTTGATATGGACTCCCCTGCACCATTACTTCATACCCCTATTATCCTTGTACGACATTCTTGTGCACCACAGAGGCCGTAGTTGACTACGGGTCTGGGAAGATCACATTCAGCTCGAGCAATCACAGAGTTACCATAGACATGGTTAGCAAGCCGAAAGCCATATCTAACGAAAGCCATACAGCACCATCTGAAGCAGACGGTGGCTTTATTGTGAGATCAGAGATATAGTACTCTCTTTGAATGACTCATGGATCGTGAGAATTGTCTCTCCTTAGGAGGACTGGGAAAGCACAATCATCACAAGCTACGATGCACTTGGGAGACAGAATCTGATTTGTTGATGCATCTCTTTGAGTCAGACAATTCATGCCCAACCAAATATGATGAATTTATTACAGATCTGTTCGACGCATTGTCAATAGAACAGCAATCCACTAATGTGTGCAGCACCTCTAAAGTCATGACAGAACATCCGCCTACGAGCACAGTGTCTGAAGTGATCGAGAATCAGGCCAGATCAGAACCTGAATTAAAGCCACTTCCAGGCATTAAGTATGCTTTCCTTGCGGATGTAGAGAACATGTATCCGATCAACATCAGCAGCAGGCTGACCCCATATCAAGAATCTTGACTTCTCGAGGTTCTAGAGAAAAATCACAAAGCACTTGGTTGGCACATCTTAGATCTCTGTGGGATAAATCTTGCTCTGTTCTCACACCATATCTATCTGGAAGAAGATGCCAAGCTATCCTAAGAGTTTCAAAGAAGAATAAACCCAAATTTATGGGACTTCATTATGAAAGAAATCACAAAATGGCGTGACACATGCTTCATTTATCCCATCTCCAATTCGAAATGGGTGAGTCCTCTACATGTAGTTATGAAGAAATCAGTGCTCACTGTGCTTATAAATGACAGAGGAGAGGAGATTTCTACTCGGGTACTGACATCCTGGTGTGTATGTGTTGACTACCACTGCCTTACTGCAACAACCAAGAAGGACCACTTCCCCTTGTCGTTCAGTGATCAAGTGCTTGAAATACTAGCCGGCAAGAAGTTCTTCTGCTTACTGGATGGGTACTCTGAGTACAACCAAGTGGCAATCGCCCCAGATGACCAAGAGAAGAATATCTTCACTTGCTCGTTCGGCACCTATGTTTTTTGGAGAATGCCCTTTGGTCTGTGCAACGCACCTGCTACATTCCAAAGCTGCATGCTTGCAGTTTTCGCAGAGATGGTTGCCAGTTTTCTCGAGGTGTTTATGTACAACTTCTCTGTCTATGATGACAGTTTCGATTCATGTCTTGATCACCTGAACAGAGTACTTCAGAAATGTCATAAAGTCAATATTGTGCTATCTTGGGAAAAGATCCACTTCATAGTCACAGAAGGGATTGTGTCAGGTCACGTCATTTCCAAAGGTGGCATGGAAGTTGACCGGATAAAGGTCGATGTAATTGCCAATTTGGAGCCACCTCAGAATGTCCAAAATGTGAGGTCATTCCTGGGGCATGTAGGTTTCTACAGGAGATTCATTCGTGACTTCAGCCGTGTTGCCCAACCTCTCACAGAGTTATTGTGCAAGGAGACTGAGTATAATGTTGATTAGTAGGTTCTCCTTTCATTTAATCAGCTGAAGGAGCTAATCACTCAAGCTCCCATCCTACAATCACCAGATTGGTCTCTTCCTTTTGAGATCATGACAGATGTGTCAGACTTTGCAGTTGGGGATGTTCTAGGCCAAAATACAAGGCGCCCTACAGCATTCACTATGCCAGCAAAACACTAGATGAAGCTTAGAAAAATTACATTGTCGTGGAGAAAGAAATGATGTTGTGGTTTTCTCCCTTGAGAAGTTCAGATCCTATTTACTTGGATGTAAAGTCACCATCTACATTGACCACTTTTCTATCCGATACTTATAATAGAAGAAGGATGCCAAGCCTAGACTGATCAGATGGATCCTTCTCCTCCATGAATTCGATTTGGAGATAAAAGACAAGCATGGAGTTCATAATGTGGTAGCAGATCACCTCTCCAGAATTGAGCATCAAGAGCCTCCACTGAGTAACGCACCCATCACAGACACCTTTCCTGAGGAATCGATCCTGGCCGTTGATTCACTCCCTTGGTATGTTGATATTGTAAAGTACCTCATTTCTGGTGTAGTCCCACAAGATTAGACGAAATCAAGAAGGACAAGTTCTTGTCCACCATCAGTTTTTACCAATGGGAAGACTCACTTCTATTCAGGGAAGGAGTATATTGTATTTGGCGATGGTGTATCCCTCAAGAGGAGCATCATAGTGTCCTCGAGCATTTACACTCGCTCGAATCTGCTGGACACCATTCTGGAGACAAAACGGCAGCGAAAGTACTACAGTGTGGCCTCTTGTGGCCTATACTATTTAAGGATGCTACAGAATTTGTGAAGCACTACACTGACTGTCAGTGATTGGGAGGTACTCTCATAGCTAAAGATTCTATGCCTCTGAACTTCATTTAGATCTCATATGTATTCGATGCTTGGGGCATTGATTCATGGGACCCATTCCCAACATTCAGGGATACGAGCACATCCTTATTACCGTTGACTATGTGAGTTACTGGGTTGAAGCTATCCATGTCCGAGCTGCAGACAGTCGTATAGTTTGTCGGTTTCTAAGAGAGAACATCATATCGCAGTTCGGGATTTTTAAAATATAGATATTGGACGGGGGTAGTCACTTCATTAACATAGATTTCAAGAAATCAATGAAGGAATACAGCATTGAGCATCGAGTCGCATCTCCTTATCATCCCCAGACCAATAGCATGGTTGAATTATCAAATAGAGAAATAAATATGATCCTACCGAAGCTTGTGAAGTCAAACAGAAAAAGTTGGTTTCCACTCCTGGACTCTTTCTTTTTGGCCTATAGAACCTCTTACAAGTCTCCCTTGGGTGTGTCGCCCTACCGTCTTGTATATGGAAAACCATGCCATCTGCTAATGGATTTGATTCGTAAATCATTGTGAACCGTCAATATTAGCAATTTGGACTCACAAAAAAGGTGGTCAGAAAAGAAAAGAGGATATGAACAAGCTCTTGGAATTCCAAGATTATGCATATGATAACACCTTGATGTATAAGGAGAAAGTCAAACGCTGGCATGACTGAGACATCAGACGAAAGATCTTCGAGACTAGACAGAAAGGGTAGCTATTTGACGTCAAGTTGAAGATATTCCAGGATAAATTAAAGAGTAAATGGACAAGGCCATTCAGAGTGACAGAAGTGCATGACAATGGAAGCATTGTAATATCAAATTTGTCGCTTGACGCACAACCATTCGTCGTCAATGGTCAGTTACTAAAGTCGTACCTTGAGTATGACACTTTCTTGGTCGTTGTCAACTCTGTCCAAGTGATATGCAGTGAAGAACCATCCACAATCTCAGCAGCATCAAAAGATTCATATAATGTTACTCAAAAACTCTTTCTTTAGTTTTCTTCTTTTTTGCTTTTCTATTGTGTTTCCTATTTTTAGCGTTGTTTTCCTCATTCATTACTTCTATACTTAGAACATGCTTTATCCTAAGTATAGGGGGGTGAGTGGTGTGACTTGTTCATTCCTTGTCTTACCACATATCTCCTCTCTTGTTGATATTTATGTCTATACTTAGGGACATCTTACCCTAAGTATAGGGAAGACAGGACGAATCATTGAGTTATTCATTCCCTCCCTCGACCCTCCCTGTATGTAGACACAACATGCTATACTTAGGATTATTTCATCCTTTGTATAGGGGGGAGGTCAACTTCTCATTCATTCATTTCCTCATTCTTCCTTATTCAGTCGTTGTAGTATAGACTTTACTATACTCGGTACGAGTTATGTCTTCTCTTTTCTTTCCGATCTATGAGGACATATCTCAAGATAAGTATAGTTGGGTCGTATATACTTTGTATATACTTTAGCCATAACTCATACTTTCATATCTTTGAATAATATGGCTATATTACAAATACATATACACCTCATTAAATCAATTAATAAAAATATGCATATTATTCCTTAAATTCTTTTTATATATACTGATTAATAAATCAGGTATAAATATTTCGTAAAATGTTTGGAAAATAGTTGAAATCTATTTGAAAAATCCTTTGAAAACTGTTTGAAAAAAATGTAAATATTTTCAACCTTTTTAAAATTATTTTGTTTGTAAAATTTATTTTCCTTGTGTGAAATAAAATGTTTTGAAAACCTATTTGCAAATGGTTTTGAAACTGGTTTCAAAAATATTTGAAAATTATATATACTGTTTGAAAACCTTTGGAAATGATTTTAAATTGTTTGTAAATGTTTGTAAAAATTATTTCTAAAAATTATTTTGGACTACAGTTTTCAAAATTGTTTGTAAAATGATTTTCAAATAAAGTTTGAGTAATATATACATCATCCAAATAAATAAACATTTCTTTTCAATAATTGTATACATCTATAAAAATAAAAACATATCCCTTGTGTAGTTCCTTAAAATCCCTAATTTTTGTAAAAAAATTAATGCTCATGTAAATATTTGCATATACTTCCTTGCTTTAAAAATCTTTGGTTTTGAAAAATCCAAAAAATATTTGCAAAATCTTTTGAAAAATTGTATAAAAAATTCAAATCTTTTCAAAAACCCATAAAAAGTTTAAAGATTAGAAAATTGCATCACAAAAATATTTCCCATTGTATTGTACATAGCATTTGCATAACATTTGCATATTTTTGGATTGAGTTTGATAATTGAACTAGTCTGAGTTAAGTCGAAGATTGGAGCTTGGTTGGAACTTAATGCACCTAACTTCACTGGAACCTTATAGGAACTAGATTTGAGGTACTTCAGGTCTATTGAGACTTAATTCTTTCAAACTCAGGACCGGGGTCAAGACACCTGAACTACTTAACTAGAACTTTTCGAGACGCACTCATGACCCTTGTCGGTCGTGACCTAACATGGACATTTGCACCTTTCACTTGGCTTAACTTAGTTGGAGTGGTGAGGGGATTGGATTTGCGGTATGAGGCACACACGAGTGGAAACCTTTGTCCTCGACTAGGGAGGGAAGTGTGCCCCAACCCGTCCAGTAGCGTCGACTTCTAAAGAGAGGAGAGTATGGATTGCAATAATGCTTCAAAAGAGGGACAGTCTTCTGGCTCAAGAGGAAAAACTCCTTATGTTAATGTTGTTGTATGAAGTACCAAAAAATGTTGAAATAAAAACTCCAAAACGTGGACAGGTCTGATTGAAAATAAAATGTTTGATGGAGAATGTATATATTTGAATTAAGCAAGCATGAGCTTTAAAGTCATACATTTGTGAGCCTGCAGTTGGACAACTTGACTACACTGGTCATGCATCCTCTGATAGGTAGCTACACTGGCTATAGTCCATTCTTCTCTTCACCCTCTCCTCTTGAGTCAGATGCACTTGAACTTAGACGGGAATACCCGCTCCTCGAGGAAAGAGTCGCTATATTGGGGAATCATTAGGTTAACATGCTGGAGAAGTCAGTTCTTTTGTCATTTCAGTCTGGAAGAGCCACTATCGCTTACACTGTACAAGTCAGATTCATAGTCATAAGAGTTTGCGTATGATGTAGACTTGTTCGGACATGGATATTGAGGTGATTTGAACCAAGCTCTGTGACTCTCAAAGGCTGTTGTGTTTTAAATCCAGTTCCCGACCAGGTTCCACACACATTCTCACACCAAGGTCTGACTTGAGATCCAAACTTTGATTTTGTGAAGATAAGTTTGAGAAGTTAAATGAATCCACTTTTTCTTTTTTCTTCTTTTCTTTTTATGTGCTCATTGCATAAGTGTTTGCTAGGAAATAGCAAAGGAAAGTATAGGGGTTTATTAATATCCATTTCACCACCTTTATTCTATCATTTTGGCCTTAAAAACCTTAGCTAATGCATGTAAATATCATTATTTTCTACATATTAACATTTATTATTTGTTCCATTTATTGTGTATAAAATACTATTTCTAATGCCAAAGTTATAGAATAAAGAAATAAAAAGAAAAGAATAAAATTCCAAAGGCATTTTATGACCCTAAAGCCCGAGAAACATGCATCTTCATGAGTAGGTCGACAAGGACTAAAGTAGGGGGAGATAAGGGCCGATAAATCCATTAAAAATTCTTTCTTTAGTTCATCTATAAGTCCCTTTTGGGTCCTATTCTATTCTTTATACCTCAAATCAATAAACTTTGTACATGAAAGTTGTAGATTATATATAGATATATATATATATATGCAAAATTGAGTTTGTACAAAAATAATATACTGTGTACATTTTATACACAAAATAAAAAGCCAAACGTAAACTTCCCAAACCCATATCTCCTAAATAAAAACCCAAAATATATCAAAATCACCATTAATTATATATAATTTTTAATAAGCTATTTACTGAAGGTGGTTTAATATTTTTTAGAGTTAAGATGTGAAAGTTAGGTTTTGGGCCCCTATTGTACAATATACTTGAATAAAATATTCATTTATTTATTCTTTATTATTTTTATAATTTTATATTTTTATAAATTTGTAAAGATCATTTATAGTATATTTACATATTTAGAATAGAATAAAACCATAAATATAAGACAAAAACAAAATAGTGTACATAAACACATAGATGAAATACATATACTTATACCTATATATTTAATACCCCTATTTATTTAGGTATACATAATAGATAAGGAAAATAAATTAAAACTATATTTAGGTGTAAAAAAAATAAGTTATAATATATAAAATAAGAAAATAAAATAATAAAATACAAAATACAAAATAAAAATAAAATAGCTGAAACATAGATGAATATACCTATAAATATACCCTTAAACATTAACTTGTAATAAATAAATCGGAAAAAACAAATAAAAATCATATTAAAATACTACATAATATAATAAAAAAATATTTTACTTAATATTTTTAATTAATTAATTCTAATAAAATTGAATGTTTTGTCCTTTAGTGTCCTTCGTGGACCAATCCCATTGTTGTGTTCGTTGACCCCTGGTTAACTCAACCCTCGGTGCTTCTGACTCGTCTAGTGTGTATTTTCCCTGCTTTTCTGTCATTTTTAGTGCTCGGTCCATCATGCCTTTTCATCGTTTCTCCACATCACGATCTACTTCAATCATTATTGATCTTTGCATAATCCTTGGATCCCTTGTACGAAGACCAATTTTCTTCCAAACCCTAGGAGAATAAGGGTCTTTACTAAGTCTATAAATAAAAACCTCTCCTCCTCATTCCCTTTTTTACCCTCTTGGAGCCCCAGGTCCCATCCTTGTGTGAGTGTCGGAGTCTAAGTGACAACTGAGACCTCCCCCATGCCAGGACAGCACCGGAGCAAGGAGGACAGGCGATCCACGATGGTGCTCTGTCCTGCCCTGCTCCTTGCCCACCAACAGGTATAAGAGTTGTGTCTTTATGATACTTAGGTAGATTTAGTTTGTATCTTTCATTTGTCACATTCTATTTAGTGTTTTAATTAGAGATTTAGCTTAAATTAGCTTAGTTTCTTCGTCAGAGCTCTAGAGCTCCGATTACTATTTCATCGTTCGTGATCGTAGTTCCAACCCCCTTGTTGCATCCATATCCTTCCCCTTGCATTTCTCTATCTGATTTGCCCATCGCGCCAACTAGATCCATTATGGATCTGCAAATCGAGGGTCCTTTGTCGCCCTTCATCGGACCCATTCTACTCACCTCATCTATTGTGCATTGCAGCTTCACTCTAGGCCGAGAACCTTTGCCTCGAGCCATAAAGCTTCTTCATGATGGTTTCAGGTCAAAGGGACCCCTCCTGGGTTGAAATTGAACCAGTCGAAGACCCTCCAGGTGCTTTACCTTCCACAACAAGCTAGGACCCCATTGTTGGGTCCTGAATTTCTCGAGCCCATCACCAGTTGTGGACATCCTTCCCGGTCATTTAGAGCCAAAGAACAACATCAGAGACCTTCAGCTGGAGGAGCATTCAAGGATCGAAGCTCAAGGAAGAACACCTTCTTCCCTGTTCTTCGTGGTGAGCAGATACAATCTGATCTTGGGAGGCACCCCATATTCATCAGTAGTCATTGGATCTATCAAAGCTCAGTCGTTTGATCTCAGCCTGAGATCTAATCTCAAGCGTCCATGGCCCAACTGTCATCCACCGTTGAGCGGAGCCATGTGTATAAGTGGACAGATCAAAACCCTGCGATGGCACGCTTGCATATCTCTCCCTGCTCATTTTTTGTATTTATTTAATCTTGTAATTAATTTCTATAGTGTTAATAAATGTGGATAAATTGTATAGTGGCCCTTAATCTTATTGTATATTGGAAATGGGTCTATGTCAGGTCACCTCACGTGCCATCCCATGTGAGGTGGCCATTTTGCATGCATACCCCTAGAGATTTTTGTATTTATATTTAGTCTAACGAATTTAAATGTACATTGTATATTTTTTGCACATTTGCAGATGAACCCCTGACATTAATTTTAATTGCAAATATTCCCTCACTAGTACATGTATTTTGGGTGCTTGAATTTTATTTATTAAAAATAGCATCCGTGCTCTAAAAATTATGCAAAAATAGGGTTAGATGCATGTTAGCATGTATTTTCATGTTCTGTATTTATTTTTGCATTTTAGCATTTTTACTATTTACTAAAAAACAAATGAGAACAATTTTATTACTGTCTAACTTAGAAAATACCCAAAATAGAAAACATTTTGAAAAAATCAAAAAAAATATGTTGTTTAATTTAGTATATTTTATCTCCAGAACAAAAATTCCAAAAAATATGAAACATAAAAATTAAAAAACTCCAAAATCCAATAAAAATGTTAAAAATCATCAAAAAAAACCCCAAAAGTTTCGGTTTCTGAATTTTCTCTATAATACTATGTATACAAATTGATTTGGGGGAATTTTGGACTTTATTTGATATTTTTCTTCTTCAAATCAATTCGACCTATTTATTAAATCTTTGATTTGGGATATTTTAACTTTAAAAATCTATAAAAATTAAAAAAATCTATAAAAATCGCAAAAACATGAGAAAATTATTAAACACAAAAATTATTGTATTCCTTGTATTTTGTTTGTTTTTATTAGTATTTATAATTATATAACCCTATAGTGTATATATAGCCTTATATAACCCTATATTATATAGTTAATAAAAAAGAGAGAAAATTACAAATCAGAAAATATAAAAAAAGAACTAAAATTTATTAATACTTATATATACATATTAAAAAACATGTATCTATGTATATGTATGCAAATAAATATGTGTATCCCTTCTATGTATATCTTTACCTATGTGTGTATATATGTATATATGTATATATGTATTAATCTAATAATTTTATTATTAGTATTCTTAAGTATACCTATATGTTTACTATTATTTCATTTGTATTAAAAAATAAAAATACCCACATAAAAAATATAATAAAGACTAACATGTACATAATACACTTTGATTAGAAATAATCATAGGCTACTTAGTTTGCTCTTTGTGGTTCGACCTCTACATGTTATACATTTTGTGTTGTAGAGTATAATAAATTCTAACTCCATTGCTTGATTTATAGTATGTGTTAATTGTTGATTACCTAGAGGTTTGGTGAGCGGTCGCCTCAGCGACAATTTGTCTTCAATTTTGTGAGGATCATTTTAGACCCTTGCGAGATCTCGGTTATCATATACATAAATAAATTGGGGTATATATTATATTGGTATAAGTATAGGTATTCCATCTATGTATTTCAATAAACTATTTAATTTTTGTGTTTTATTTATGGTATTATTTTATTCTAAATAGGTACATGTATTATAAGTAATATTTACAAAATTATAAAATTATAAAAATAATAAAGAATAAATAAAATGGATATGTTATTCAGGTATATTATACGATAAGGGTCTAAAACCTAATTTTCACACCTGAACTCAAAAGTGGATAAAACCATCTTCATTAAATAGCTTATTAAAAATTATATACAATTAAAGGTGATTTCGACGCATTTTTTGTTTTTATTGAGGAGATATGAGCCCAAGAAGTTTGGGTTTTGGCTTTTTATTCTGAGCATAAAATGTACACTGTACATTTTTTTGCAAACTCAATATTGTATTTTTCTATACATTTTTATCTATAACTTTCATGTATAAAGTTTCTTTATTTGGTATATAAATAATAAAGAATAAAATATATCCAAAAAATGCATTATTAGAGAATAAATAAATGTGATTTCTATTATATTTTTGTCCCTTATCTCCCCCTACTTTATTCCTTGTCGATCAAATTAATTTTTGACTTGGTCTCTGTGTTTAGAGTCATAAAATACCTTTGGTATTTTATTCTTTTTCTTTTCTTTATTCTATAATTTTGGCATTAAAAAATATATTTTATAATAAATAGAATAAATAATGAATATTAATTTGTACAAAATAATGTTATTTATATGCACTTAGATAGGGTTTTTAAGGCCCAAATGATAGAATAAAGGTGATGAAATGGAGATTCATCACCCCCTATACTTTCCTTTGCTAGTCCCTAGCAAACACTTATGCAATAAGTATAGAAAATAAAAATAAAGAAAAGAAAAAAAAGAAATTGGATTGATTTTAATTCTCAAACTTATCTTCATAAATCAAAGTTTGGAGCATAAGTCGAACCTTTGGATTTTAGGTGCGATCAGAACCTTATTGAGAAATGGATTTAAAATACAACAGCCTCTGAGACTCACAGAACCCTGTTCAAGTCTCCTCGATAGCTAGGTCAGAATAAATCAACTCATACGTAAACCCTTATGACTATGAATCTATATGACTATGAATCTATCTTAGACAATGTGTGTGATATGTTGTCCTCCTTGGCTGAAGCGGTAAAAGCCAGTCTTCTCCGACATGGTGATCTTATTTCCCAATCCAACAACTCTTTCCTCGAGAAGTTGGGTATTCTCATCTAAGTTCAAGTGACAATCAGCTCAAGAAGAGGAGGTGGAGAGAAGAATGGAGAGTAGCCAGTGTAGCTACCAATCCTAGGATGCTTGACCAGTGTAGCCAAGTCATCTGGCTGCAGGCTCACAAACATATGACTTTGAATATCAAGCTTGCTTATGACTATATGAATATGTGCACTCTAGCAGGCATTTTATTTTCAATCAGGCATGGCCAGTTTTTTGGAGTTTTTGATTTTTTTTTCATTTTTTGAATACTTTATACAGTAGCATATACATAAGGACTTTTTCTTCTTGAGCCAGTAGACTATCCCTCTTTTGAACCTTTATTGCAACCCACAACTTCTATCATTAGACCTCATAACCATTAGATCATTTGGGTTATAATGGCCACAAATGTGTGACTATCGATGTTTCCATTGGCATGCATTTCATGTTGAAAAATCCAGCCTTCTACTACTTCAACTGAGGCAAGCAAAGTGTAAGGTGCATGTGTACAAGCTAGGTCATTATCAACAAGAGTTGTGTGTGTGCTCCGAAGTACTCTACTTAGGAAGTCAAGATGACACTAAACCAAGTCTCGTGATCTCAAAGAATTAAGTCAACTGGACTTGAAGTACCTCAAATCCAGTTCCTGTAAAGTTCCTGTGATTAGGTGAATTTAAGGTCCACCCATGCTCCAATCTTTGGATTTTATTTAGACTTGTTTAATTATCAAACTCAATCCGAAAAATGCAAATGCTATGTACAATGCAGAAAAAAATTTTGGGATGAAATTTTTACAAATTTTGAACTTTTTATGGATTTTTGAAAAAGGTTTTGTAATTTTTATGTAATTTTTGAAAGGATTTATAATTTTTTTTGGTACTTTTTAAAATAAAAGATTTTTTTGAAAGACATAGGTATAAATATTTACACAGGAGTGCTTCTTATTATTTACAAGAATTAGAATGAAGGATTTGCATATTGAATGTTAGTCATTCTATAAGTATGTATATACTATTGGTAAGAAATGTTTATTTATTTAGATGATGTGTATATTCCTCAAACTTTTTTGAAATTAATTTTACAAACAATTTTGAAAACTATAGTTCGAAATATTTTTTGAAAATAATTTTTACAACATTTACAATTATTTAAAACCCATTTTACAATGATTTTTCAAATAGTATATAGAGATTTTCGAAATATTTTTGCTACCATTTTCAAAACCATTTGCCAATAGGTTTTCAAAATTATTTTATTTTACAAAAAGGAAAAAATTACAAACAAAATCATTTTACAAAGGTTGAAAATATTTTACAAAATATTTTTCAAACAATTTTCAAAAGATTTTTCAAATAGGTTTCCATACTATTTCTCAAACATTTTGCAAGACATTTTTACCTGATTTATTAAGCAGTATATACAAAAAGAATTTGAAGCAAAATATACATCTTTTTATTAATTATTTTAATGAATTATGTATATATAGTATTTTAGCCATATTTATTCAAAAATATGAAAGTATGAGTTATGGCTAAAGTATATACGACCCCCCTATACTTAGCTTGAGCTATATCCTCATATATCGAAAAGAAAAATAGGGTGGGAATACACAGATCACAACTCAGTTTGTCTCCCATTATACTTAGGGTAAGATATACCTAAATATATCAAAAAATCACAAGAGAGGAGACAAGCGAGGGGATCAATAAAAAGATAAAATCATGGGGAGAATGTACACATCACTCCTCCTATACTTAGGGTAAAAGAGCCCTACGTATAGGTAACAACAGAAGTGATGAAACAAAACGGAGAAAGAATAAGATAATAGGTGCACCCCTATTCTTAGGACAAAGTACGTCCTAGGTATAGACTGATGAATACTCATTCATCACTCTTTACTCTTATATTTTAGCTACAAAAACCTTTGCAAATGCATGTAGATACTTGTAAATACAAATAATTACCAAAAGCATGCATGGTGTAAAAACTAATAATTAGCATGTTTTTGTGCAAAAATAAAAGAATAAAGATTAAAAAGAAAAAGAGAGAAATATTTAGAATAAATATTGAGCAACCTAATCCCAAGGGAGGGCTCAGCATGGGCATGACCGCATAAAAGCCAAAGTAGAGAGAGATAGGGAGCTCATGTGTGTAAATATACCTGTAAATACAATAAATATATTTTCCTCCAAAAATAGAATAAAATGGGTTTGTAGATACTTGTATATATTTATAAATACAAAATCAAAACAAAAATTGAAAAATTAAAAAGAAAACAAAAATATCTCTCCTTGTACATATTCACCTTGTGTGTAAACCCACACTTGTATTTATTTAACCTTGTAAATAAATAAATTAAAATCCCTAAAAATTTGTATATATTCTATCTTTTATGTTGTAAATAAATAAAATAAAAACCATAAAAACAAAAATCAAATAAAAAGACAAAATTAAAAATCAAAAAGAACTTTGTAAATATACCATGTATATATATGTATATATCTATTTATCTAACCCTTGTTCATAAATAATAAAAATAGAATAAAAATACCCTTTTATTTCTAATTTTATGCTATAAATAAATAAAATATAAAATGGGAATAAAAATGCACAAAAATAACTAATTAGAAATCAAAAATCAAAAACCTATATTGTACATATACCTATATATAGCACCCTAGTGTAAATACCTTATTTTTATTTTGAAAAATTAATTAAAAATCACCAAAAAACAGAAAAAAATAAAATAAACATTTTTTATGTTTTGAGTTTCTAATAAATCAGCCATTTTCTATTTTTAAATAAATTTCCAAATCTTTTTGAGGTGGCCTTCTCTCATTGGTCCACAGGGGATGTTGACCCCTCGGCCAACTCCCCCCTGTGGACCACTTCCTACGGGTCGATGACGCCCGACCCGACTTCTCGATATTTTCACGTCACGACCCGATCACCATACCCGCAACCCCCGAGCTCCGATCGTCCCCCTTGCATCCGAGATCCTCGCCGACGTATCTGCGTGGGGATCCGCGCTTCGCGGAACCCTGCCCGATCCATTCTTCTCGGACCTGCACCCATATTTAATCTGAGCTCCGCCTCCCTGTTCTTCATCTTTGGCTCATTCGCTTTCCACCCAGTGACCTCCATCACCTCCGCGAGAGTGACAGCTCGCTTCCCGTGGTGTAGCAGCGAGGAGGGAACGTGAAGACCACTGATCCGGCGTCTTTGCGCCGCCGTGCACCGCCTGGAGGTGACGCCTGAGCCTCGGACACTGACGGTCCTCGAGGCAAGGACCTGGAGCAAGCCCTGCTCTTCCATAGTCAATTGCGCCCATTAGGTAGTCCCTTCTCTTTCCCTATTTCTTTGATTTTCATTTTTGCCCAATTTCCCCCATCACCTTTGAGCTTTGATTCCGTCCACCTTAGCCACCTATTCGATCATCGGAGCAGCCCATCACAATCGCCTCTCCTTCGCGCACGTTCTCCACCCACTCGCTCAACCTAGCTCGCACAGGAGTTGGGATTGGGGCTCCTCCACCGTCGCATCGCCGGAGCCCCTACGCCCCGACGCATCGTCCACCTTCACCCCCGCTTACAGGGTCGAGGCACTTTGCCCTCGACCCGCGAGTCCGTTGCACATCATTGTAGGTCCCAAGGAGCCCATCTGAGGGCTTCGACATCCAGGTGCAGCAGCTCAACCTCCGTCGGCCTCGCCTGAGTTCCCAGGAGCTCCGTCGAGTCATCGGAGGACACCATTCGACGCGGGAGCCCACGGCGATTCTTCCCCGATCTTCAGCAGCCCGCGAGGAGGACTTCAGTGCACACACGCACCCGGCGAAGCTCGTCGGCATCCAGTTCATCCACCATCCTCTGCAGCCGTCCGATTGGCCTCCAGCTCCAGTTCAGATCCTAGCCGTTCACGCCAGGAGCAGCCCTGACCGTCCGATCATTGGGAGGCTTGGTCGTGACCGTCGAATCGTTGAGGGTTAGCCACGCCGCTCCGTAGCCGTCAGATCTCCACGTGGCGTTCATCCGACGATCGACTTAATAAAGGGTAAATTTCACTTTAGGCCCTTAGTTTTCTAGTGGTTCTGCTGTAGTCTTGTAAATATTTTAGATATTTTATTTACGTTTCGTAATTTGCATAGTGGACCCTGTAGTGTGCGGTAATTGCTTTTATACCCCTGCCTGTAGTGTATCACGTGCTTCGACACGTGTTTGTTTGGGATAATTGCATGTATGGACCTTAAGTTCTAGGGTGTTAATGAATGAATTTATAGTTTTGTTATTTACAAAAATACCCCTGTGAGTGTTGAATTTGTGCATGTGCGTTATATTTTGGGTATGTTACACTGAGGTCCCTGGACTTTTAGTACTTGTTACTAAACAGTCCAGAAACCTTAGTTTCTTTGCAAGTAGGTCCCCGAGTGCCCAGGTCACGTGCCTCGTGCGTGCAACCTTGGAAAAATTGCACCGGACCCCCTGGAACTTCTACTATTTACGTACAGGTCCCTGTGCACTGTACCTTGGTTTTCATTTTTAATAAAATAGCAAATCAACTCCAAATGTGATGAAAATTGGAGATATGGCTCCTGCCATAGTGTAAAATTTTCTCCAATTTTTGGAGATATTTTTTATTTCATTTATTATTTTTAAAAATTCAAAAACTTGCATTTTCTTTACTGTCTAACTTTAAAATTCACAAAAAAATATAAAACATCTCTAAAAATTACAAAAAAAAATTAGGTAGTGTTTGTTTCGCCTTGTTTGTCTTTCTGACCAATTTTGGTCATTTTTGGATTTATAAAACTCATAAAAATTACAAAACACCTAAAAACCCATAATAATTCTAATAAATAAAGAAAAATCAAAAATTAATAATTCTGATGCCTAAATTTTCCTTGTATTTTCTACTATACAGGAAAATTACCTTCAGGTGTTAGTAGGGCAATTTTGTATTTTAATTTGGCCCTTGACACCTGACTGGACAGTGCCCTTCTTTTCTTGCCTTGTTTGATTTTTAGAAAATTCAATAAAAATCAGAAAAATACCAAAAATTACCCAAAAACAGTAAAAAATATAAAATAATAAAAACATTTTTATTTGAATTTTTTAGTGATTTTTTAGTCATTAAATAATTGTTGTAGTTGCTTGTTTTATTGTTTTCTTTATTTTCTTTATTAATTAAAAATCCAAAAAAATATATAAAAATTAAAAATCCACCCAAAAGACCTTTGTTTTATTTTATTCCTTTTTTAGACTACTTCGTAGGCCGCAAGGCCATCACGTGCTCCTTGTGTTCGACCCTGGTCGCTATACCAGGTTAATATAATAGCGAGACCGCTACTTGAGTTTTTGTTGATTTTTGCCTTTGTTTGGTGGTCTGATTTTCTCGATTGACCACGCCTGGTGACTTGGGTCGCAACGACCCTTGATTACCTTTTACCCGAGTCGTCGGGCGTGTCATTAGAATGGCGGGCGTGTCATCAGAATGGCGTCGTTGCCAGGGAGCACGGCTTAGTAGTTTTTATTTTTGTTTTATTTTCTTTTTCGCGGCTTTCCGCGGCTCTTTCTAAGTCCGCGACTTTTCACGGCTTTTTAGTTTTCATTTTTTTTATTTTATTTTCTTTTCTTTTGTTTTGTTTTTGCTTTTATTTGTTGCCTATTTATTTTATTGTCATTTCTGCACATATACCCATGTTTCATTTCATTTATTTTTCCTGCTTTTATTTAATTATTCTTGGTCTGTGACACTTTGTCTGCTTTCTTGTGAGGGCCCAAGGACCGAGGCGGTGACTTTCGAGAAGCCGGCGCAACCGCGGTGATCAGAGGCGACTCCCTTCTGCACGGAGCCGCAGGAGAGCGTGAGAGAGTAGCTGAGTGGGTGAGGAGTAGATTAGCTTAGACTTTATTTCATTTGAACTATTATAATAACACAGGGACACTTAGCAGGACTTAGACTTTTCTCGGGTCTATTTCACCGAGCACCGTTGTGCTCGGGGGACCCTTAGCTTTTTCGCGGCTTTTTTGCAGTTTTAGTTTTTCGCTGCCTTTTACGGTTTTATGCGTTTTTTCTCGAGCCCCTAGATTTAGGACTTTCTGTTTGACTGTACCGTAATTAGTAGGAACCACACACCTAATAGATTGCTTGTGCCTATAGATCGTCAATTGGACCTACTAATAAAAAGTTAATAAAAATAGCTGATTCATTTTCCTTCGAGCCTACGTGTCGCAGCCCCTGCCAAGCGCTGCTCCTGAACCTGATTTGTCGGGAGGAGGAGGGGTAGACCGAGACCGGACTCTCTGTATCGAAGGCTGGTGACCAGCTAGACGGTTCTGTCGTGTAGAAGTTTCCTGCTTAGGACTCGGCTTTTCCCGTTGCACCATATAGGTAGTTTCTTTCCTGTCTTTCAATTCTGCGCGGATCATATTGCATGTAGAGTGTTGGAGTCAGGTACGCCTTTCTTACTTTGCATGCATCATTGATTTCATCGCGCATCGGCTTTTTCGTCTTCTCCCCCTGTTTTTGACTTAATAACCAGGAGAATCGAAAAATTCGTTAGGCCTCTTTGTTTTTATTGAAAAAGACCTAAAAAGAAAAACCATAAAATTGAGACTGCTAAAACTATTGATAACTAAAAGACACTTGATTTAAAAATTTGTCTTGTGGAGAGCAACCCCCTCATTGCTTGGTTTGATTGTGCGAGAGAGTGACCCGAACACTAGGTAGAGCCCTCCGGTACTATTCTCGACTGATTACCGACTCTTCTGTGCGGGACAGTCGGTTGGGAAAGTATCGGGTATCCCAACAGGTCACGTAATCGCTCTAATATCTTGATTGTTCACCAAAATAAAATTTGACAAGATAATTTGACCGAGCCTTTACGGTCATCAGCTCGTGTTGCGTTGGTGAACTTGGGGTTGGCTTGTGATCATAGTTTCTCCAGATCTCATTCGCCTTACTCGCCACATCAAGATGATGGGCAGACGATCTCTTAGGCAGCCTTTGGCTGCACCGCTTTCGGGCACGTCTACCCGTTCATCTAGGTTGGTTCGCGAGAGCCGAGACCTGCTCTCCGAGCCCGAGTATGATTCCACCATGTTCCCCCTTGACCCCCTTTCTTTCGGTTCCGAGAGACCAGTGCTAGAGGAGAGATTAGCAGATTTATCGGCACCTGAGTTTGGATCATTTGATTTTGCAGAGACCATGGCCGGCAGTTCTGATGATCGCTCTAGAGGTCCACAGCCCGAGCACTTTGTTTTGGACCAGGGTGTGATCAACTCCACCCTGATCACCTCCCTCGAGACCGTACAGCAGCAGTTGAGGGATCAGGGAGCGTTTATGTTGGACATGAGGAGAGAGATGGAGCAGATGAGAGCAGAGCGAGAGCAGCGTAGAGACGGGCCGAGAGTCCCAGACGATGCAGCAGCAGCAGCCGCAGCAGCCGCAGCAGCCGCCGCCGTAGTGGCAGCCGCCGCGGTAGGAGTAGGAGACCCACCGAGACCGATGCGGGAGTTGCACAACCCCGGATTGACACTGATGCATCACTGGGTTGTGCTACCAGCTATCGTGGGGGACTTCAAGTTCCCCCCGAACACCTTGCAGCTTCTCCCCCGTTTCCACGGGCTCGCCACCGAGGAGCCCCATCTCCACCTCCAGGAGTTTCTCATGATTTGCAGTATTGTCCACGATCGTCAGGTGGACCAGGACACCATCAGGATGATTGCCTTCCCCTTTTCTTTGGCAGACAGAGCAGCCACCTGGCTGAAACATCTGGGGAAGTTTGTCTACACTTGGGAGCAGCTCTGCACCGAGTACTTGCATAAGTATTATCCACTCGGGTGGACCAATGCCGCGAGAACCCTGATCAGCAACTTCTCCATGCTCCCCAACGAGCAGTTCCATGAGGCATGGGAGAGGTTCAGGGAGCTAACTGATGGATGCCCGCACCACGACATTTCCAAGCCGAACCTCGTGCAGAGCTTTTTCAGCGGTCTGACACCAGAGCTTCAGGGCTTGGTGAACGCTTCTTGTGGCGGGTCTTACTTCGCCAAGGATCACGACCAGGTCTGGGCCATCTACGAGGAGATGGCCGAGAACTACATGGTGATGTCCCAAACCCGGTTATATACTCAGGGTAAACCCCAGCAACCACAGATCGTGCAGTACCAGAGGATAGCATGAGTCGACGCCGGTCCTTCCAGTTCGTCCGCAGTAGCAGCAGCACAGGCAGAGTCATCCGCTGCGGACATGGGGATCATCAGCGAGAAGCTGGACCGGATGGAGTTGATAGAGAAGAAGAAGTGCCAGGGCATCACTCAGATGGAGCAGATGGCACAGACTTTGAGCGACATGAAGACCCAGCACATGTGTCTCCAGGAGGCACAGACGGCTTCCCAGCCCCGTCTTCAGTCGCGAGGTGATTCCGGCAGCAGCAGCAGCTCGTCCCAGCGCTCCAGCTCACGCTAGCAGCCTAGACAGGTTCACCTTGTACAGGCGGAGCTGTACCAGCAGCCGCAGCCCACCTACCAGTCACCACCATCTCCAGACTTGCAGATGGTGGTATACCAGCCGGATCAGCCTCTGGCAGTACTCCCGCCACCCCAGTATGATGCAGAGCTGTTGATGGGTGTCAACGGGATTTGGTATGACCGCCCCCAGCCCGGTATCCGACGAGACCATCCCGGATTCCGTTGGGGGATCGGAGGTGCCCAGCCCCAGCACCAGCCATCAGGTCAGGGAGGCCAGTACGGCCATCAGAGGGATCACCAACCGCAGCAGCAGCAGCCCCCAGTGTACCCACAGCCACAGCAGCAGCAGTCACAGTATGGTCCTCATCCCTACCAGCAGGGATAGTCTTGAAGGCGAGATCAGCCTCACCAGCAGTAGCAGCATCACCCGTACCCCTCTCAACAGCAGCAGCACCAGTTCCAGCAGCCTCACTACCAGAGAGGCTACCCGTCGGGATCCCATGAGAGCCCTACCTTGGATGATATAGCCCGCCTTCTCACTGATCAGCAGGCTACCTTTCGATGGGAGATGGACGAGTTCCGCCAGGAGATGCGGGACATTGTGAGAGGGAAGGTCGCCATACCTGCCCA
This sequence comes from Ottelia alismoides, assembly GCA_037367405.1. NCBI lineage: Eukaryota > Viridiplantae > Streptophyta > Magnoliopsida > Alismatales > Hydrocharitaceae > Ottelia > Ottelia alismoides. The sequence goes on along the minus strand of JAZKJV010004654.1, from coordinate 408,126 downwards.
GATTGAGCCGAACCCCAACATCCTGAAGAGGAAATCTGAGCAGGTAGCCTGTACTGAGTATACCACTCCTAGTGATGCATTTGGTGATATGACTGGATATCTTTTTGATACTGATTTTGTCACACTTAGGAGCGGTAGGATGCCAGCAGGCGGCGCCTCGTCTGAGCCACATCATGAGGAGACACCCAGAGTGCCAGGCGAGGAGGAGAGCGGTATTGAGGCCCTTAGAGATGATGGTGGTGGTACTGATGCCACCAAGGATGTTGATTCCACAGACGGTGCTAAGGCCGTCATTTCACCAGTTCAAGGAGGTGGTACTGAGGCCACCCAGGATACCGAGCCAGAGCGCGGTACTGAGGCTGCGAGTCTTCCAGTCGATCCAGCCGATGGTGGTGCTGAGGCCACCCATGTTCATTTTGAGAGACCTGTTGTTTTTCCTACTTCTGATGTATCTCGGAACTCTGTTGTGAATAAAGGAAAAGGTTTGGTTTTTTCTGGTCCCACTGTGGTGCGTGATGTATGTGCGGATCCGGCCGTCGAGCCATCTAGACCTTTTCCTAGTCCTTCATCTGAGAAGGACCCAGTGATCCCCTTCCCTAGAGCCCTTCAGATGGGGAAGGGGAAGAAAAAAGAAAATCCAAAAAAGAGAGATCAGGAAGAGTTCAGCCAGCAGATGATAGATCGGTTTCACATACAGCTGACTCTTCAGGAGGCTTTGCAGCACATTCCCCTTCTTCAATGTTCACTGAGAGACAGGACCACGGTCAGGAGGAAGAGGAGGAACCACCATTCAGAGATCCATGTGTTGACGAAAGCCACGTGTTTCGCGATCCAGAACCGACTGCCGGCCAAGAGGCCAGATTCCGGAGCCCCTTATGTCAGATGCCACATCAGAGAGCAGAGGTTTGACCGTACTCTATTAGATAGCGGATCGTCGATCAACCTCCTTCTGGCATCCCTTCTCGACCGCTTCGAGTTGGGCACTCTTAGACAGAGCAGGACAGTCCTTCAGTTTGCTGATCAATCTGTCAAGAGGCCGAAGGGGTTGTTGCGAGACGTTGTTGTCACTATTCAGGGCCTGCAATTCCACGTGGACTTCGTAGTGTTAGACATGGAGATCCATGATTCAGTGACCGATACCCCCATCATTCTCGGTCGTCCGTTCTTGGCCACAGCCAAGGCGGTGACTGACCATGATAGCAGGAAGGTATACTTTCGCATCGAGGGCAAAAGTGTACAAATAGAGACAGTCGAGGACAGCAGAGCCAGAGACAGATCATGCTCAGAGAACACTTCAGATACAGAGCAGCTGACAGATGCCGGGCTAGACATCCACCAGGACTGTGACTTTGTGATCACAGATGATGAGGCAGTATGGGCAGACCCAGCAGCACAGGCCATCCTCTCATTTTCAGATTCCGCTGATGCAGAGACGACAGCAGAGGAGAGCCTGGAGAGCACATTCCTGGTCCAGGATACTTCAGAGGCAGCAGAGCCGGTTCTCGGCCGCGACACAAATTTTTATGATGATGGTGGTGCTGATGCCACCTTAGATGATACAGATCCCTCGGAGTCAGAGTCTGATTGGGCAGATTGTGAGGATGACATGCCAGACCTGATTTCCACTGAGCCTACAATTGAGGAGGAGGTATATGCCGAGCAGAGCAGAGACAGTCCATCAGGGCAGCCTTCTCCAGTTTCTGAGATTGAGAGAGAGTTTAGTTCTCCCATGCAGATTTGGCAGCGTTCACGCAGACTTTCCAGAGGCCAGATCCACCAGCACCCAGCTGTCCAGAGCTGAAGCCGCTCCCTACTTCGCTGAAGTATCGATTCCTTGCGGGTGAGCCTGAGTTGTACCCAGTCATCATCTCCGCCGATCTGACTGGAGAGCAAGAATCCCGTTTGATGGGGGTTCTTGAAAAGAACCGCAAGGCGATTGGATGGAGCGTAGCAGATCTCCAGGGGATAAGTCCGGCCCTGTGCTCCCACCATATCTATCTCGAGGATGAGGCGAAGCCGTCGCGTGAGTTCCACCGGTGGCTGAACCCGAATCTGAGAGAGGTTGTCATGAAGGAAATATCGAAATGGTGGAGCACCGATTTTATCTACGCCATCTCCGACTCCAAGTGGGTCAGCCCCTTGCATGTGGTGCCCAAGAAGACGGGCATCACTACTGTGATCAGTGAGTCTGGAGAGGAGATTGCTATACGAGTACCCACTTCTTGGCGGGTCTGCGTTGACTACAGGAGACTCAACCAGGCCACCAAGAAGGATCATTTCCCCCAGCCCTTTATTGATCAGATCATTGAGAGACTGGCAGGGAAGAGCCATTATTGTTTTCTGGATGGGTACTCGGGCTATAACCAGGTGGCCATCGCTCCTGAGGACCAGGAGAAGACCACCTTTACCTGTCCCTTCGGCACATACGCCTTCCGACGCATGCCATTTGGGCTATGCAATGCCCCTGCGACCTTTCAGAGATGCATGCTGTCGATCTTTTCGGATATGGTAGGGGAGTGTTTGGAGGTCTTCATGGATGATTTCTCGGTTTACGGCGACGGATTCGACTCCTGTCTTGACTGCCTAGACCAAGTACTCCAGCGATGTATAGAGGTTCATTTGGTGCTATCTTGGGAGAAGAGTCACTTCATGGTGACTCAAGGGACGGTGCTTGGCCATATCATCTCCAACAGGGGCATGGAGGTTGATCCCGCCAAGGTTGATGTCACTAGAAAACTCACACTGTCGTCCAATTTGTGTCAGTTACGGTCATTCCTGGGGCACGTCGGTTTCTACCGACGATTCATTCATTATTTCAGTCGGATTGCCCGGCCGTTGACTGACCTGCTGACGAAAGACATCGAGTTCCTTATCGATGACAAGTGTCTTTCGTCCTTTGAGACTCTCAAGCAGTGTGTTATAGAGGCTCCTGTTCTCCAGCCGCCTGATTGGTCTCTCCCATTCGAGATCATGATGGATGCCTCCGATTTTGCCGTGGGGGCCGTGCTGGGACAGAGGAGAGATGAAGTCCCCTTTGCTATCCACTACGCTAGCCGCACATTGGATTCCGCGCAGCGGAATTATATAGTCACAGAGAAGGAGATGCTAGTTGTAGTGTTCGCCCTAGATAAGTTCAGATCGTACATTATTGGATCTAGAGTGACCTTGTATACTGATCATACTGCCATCCAATACCTCATGGCAAAGAAGGATGCCAAGGCCAGACTGACAAGATGGATCCTTCTACTCCAGGAGTTCGAGATTGAGATCAAGGATAAGCCTGGAGTGAAGAATGTGGTGGTGGATCATCTCTCTTGTTTAGAGTAGCCTGAGGATTCTGAGCAGATTGATCCCATTTGTGAGACCTTCCCAGATGAGGCAATCCTTGCTATCGCCTCACTCCCGTGGTTTGCCGACATTATGAACTTTCTTGTTGCTAAGAAAGTCCCACAAGGTTGGCCCAGGCAGAGGCTTGAGACCTTCCTCGCGAAGGCCAAGTCCTACCACTAGGAGGATCCCATCCTTTACCACGAAGGAGGGGATAGCGTCTGGCGTAGGTGCATTCCTCAGGAGGAGCACCATAGCGTCCTCACGTACTGCCACAAGCTTGAGGCAGGAGGACATCATTCTGGGAGGAGAACGGCACAGAAAGTGCTCCAATCTGGCCTGTGGTGGCCTACCCTCTTCAAGAACTCTGATGAGTTCGTGAGGAGGTGTACTGCCTGTCAGAGGATGGGCACTTGTGGATAGCGTGATATGATGCCGATGCAGCCCATTCACTTCTGTGAGGTTTTTGACGCATGGGGCATCGATGTCATGGGTCCATTCCCTAAGAGTCAGGGATTTGAGTACATTCTGTTGGCCGTAGATTATGTGAGTCGTTGGGTTGAGGCCATCCCCGCCCGAGCCGCTGATGCCAGGACAGTTTGCAGATTTTTGAGGAAGCACATCATCACGTGGTTCGGGGTACCTCGAGTATTGATTTCAGATGGGGGGTCTCATTTCATCAACGACCAGGTGAAGGCCCTTGCTAGCGAGTTTGGCATAGACCATCGAGTTGCCACTCCATACCATCCACAGACGATTGGTCTAGCTGAGGTGTCGAACAGGGAGATCAAGACTATTTTGCAGAAAGTCGTCCGCCCTGACCGAAAGGATTGGTCACAGCTTTTGGACTCGGTCTTGTGGGCATATAGGACGTCTTTCAAGACACCATTGGGCACATCTCCCTTTCGCCTCGTATATGGCAAGCCGTGCCATTTACCTGTTGAACTGAGACACATGTCACTTTGGGCAGTCACTGATATTCTTATGGATCCAGATAGTGCAGGAGACCAGAGGAGGGAAGATTTAGCAGCCTTAGAGGAGCTTAGAGATACCGCCTTCTCAAACAGCCTACATTACAAGGAGTGAGTGAAGGAGTGGCATGATTCTCACATCAGCCACAATTATTTTGAGCCTGGACAGAGAGTATGGCTGTTTGATGCTAGGCTTCGTCTATTTCCAGGGAAGCTACAGAGTAAATGGAAGGGACCCTACTTGGTGAGAAAGGTACACGACAGCGGTAGCATTGATATATCCAAGTTGTCTTCTGAGAGTACCTTTCGAGTGAACGGCCAGCGGCTCAAGCCATTTCTAGATCATGAGTCGCGGGTCGTTGATGTTGCCCCGATTCATTTTGCGTGAGATGTGGTCTTTTAACTCACATCTATTGCATCTCACGCCTGATTATCATTGTCCTTTCGATCTGTATAGATCCAGATGTCCATATCATCACATTCTTTTAGTCCCACATCCCTTTCTTCATCTTCTGATTATGCTATACTTAGGGTGTACTTTACCCTAAGTATAGGGGGGATGTAGGACCTTTGGGTATTTCTTTTGTTTCTATCTACCCCTGTTTTTGCTGCCTATACTTAGGGATATTTTACCCTACGTATAGGGGGGTAGACCCTCTACATTCTTCACTCGGTTTTCCCTTCGTGTACAGCCTGCTATACTTAGGATTATTTGATCCTAAGTATAGGGGGAAAAACCGAGAGTCTCTTGATTTTCTATTCATTCATTCTTCTTTGTATATAGCCTTCCTTTTCACTTCCCTATACTAAGCACGAGTTATGTCTTCTTCTTGCTCTTGACTCTGAGGACATCGTTCGAGCTAAGTATAGGGGGGTGTGTATATTTCATATATACTTTAGCCATAACTCGTACTTTGTGTGAGTTTGTTAATAAATAAAATGGCTAAAAACCCTAAAAATCACAAAAATTAAAAAATTTTCATGTAAATAATCATTCTTTTATTGCACATACATAGCTAGTGTACAAATTATTTTTGTAAAAATGTTTTCAAAAATCTTTTGTGTAAAGTTTGTGTAAATATTTTCTTATCAAAAATATGTATATAGTACAAAATTTTTCCAAAGTGTTTTGAAAATCAAAAGTTTGCAAAAATCTTGTGTAACTGTGTGTAAATACTTTTGCAAAACTTGCATTTCATGCATTCATCCATTCATGATTTCAAAACATTTCAAAAAATTTTGCATGTTTGTAAATATTGTGTAAATAGCATCTTTGTATATATGTATATAGTTTTTCCGGATTATAGTTGACATTTAAACTAGCTTGGAATTAAATTGCGAAATGGAGCTTGATTAAGATCTTAATCCACCAAATTTATAAGAGGAAACTTATAGGGCTTAGGGTTAAGGCTTTTCAGGTCCATGGTGACTTCATTCTTTGAGTCCACTAGGCTATGATCACATGTCATCTCAATGAGCCTAAGTAGAGCACTTAACAACAACACATGACTCATAGGGACAATGGCTTTACTTGGACACCATCACTTTGCACTGAGGGTAGTACTTCCTTGACTTGGGTTAGCATATGAGGGTAGTACTTCTAGGCGGAACCTCTCTTCTTCTTTTAGTGAAGGAAGTGCGCCTCAACTTGGTCTGGTTGCCATGAGGTCTAACGACAGGAGTTGTGGGTTGCAATAATGCTTCAAAAGAGGGATAGTCTACTGGATCAAGAGGAAAAACTCCTTGTATATATGTTGCACATGTATATGTTGTATAGATGCACTTGAAAAAAAATGCAAATAACTCCAAAAAAAGTGGTGGGTCTGATAGAAAATGATAATCCCACCGGAGTATGTATATAGTGCAATAAGCAAAGCTTGAGATTCATGTCCCACCTTATGTAGCTTGCAGCAGGGAGACTTAGCTACACTGGTTGAGCTCCCAAGGATACATGGCTACACTGGCCATGGTCCATTCTCTTCTTCCCCCTCTTCTTGAGCCGGTTGAACTTGAACTTAGAAGGGAATACCCTGCTCCTCGAGAAAAGAGTGGCCAGATTGGGGTCATAGAGTTACCTTGTTGGGGAGGGTGGTCAAGTTGCCATTTCTGAGGTGGAGAGCTTATACTTCACATCCACAGTACAAGGAAAGATTCATGGTTTTCAGGGTTTGTGTTTGATGACTTGTTCTAATCTGGATTGTTGAGGAGTCTTGATTATAGATTGGTGGAACTTAGAGGCTGTTGAGTTTTAAGCTTAAGTCCAAATAAGGTTCCGACACATTAATAATCCAAAGATCTGATCGAGCTCCATAATTCAATTTAATGAAGGCAAGTTTAATATTCAACCTTGATCCATGTGCATTCTCCTCTTTTTCTTTTTCTTTCTCTTTTGCACTTCTTTTTCAAATAAGTGTTTGCTAAGGACTAGCAAAGTTAAGTACAGGGGGGTGATGAATACTCATTCATCACTCTTTATTCTTATATTTTAGCTACAAAAACCTTTGCAAATGCATGTAGATACTTGTAAATACAAATAATTACCAAAAGCATGCATGGTGTAAAAACTAATAATTAGCATGTTTTTGTGCAAAAATAAAAGAATAAAGATTAAAAAGAAAAAGAGGGAAATATTTAGAATAAATATTGAGCAACCTAATCCCAAGGGAGGGCTCAGCATGGGCCTGACCGCATAAAAGCCAAAGTAGAGAGAGATAGGGAGCTCATGTGTGTAAATATACCTGTAAATACAATAAATATATTTTCCTCCAAAAATAGAATAAAATGGGTTTGTGGATACTTTTATATATTTATAAATACAAAATCAAAACAAAAATTGAAAATTTAAAAGAAAACAAAAATAACTCTCCTTGTACATATTCACCTTGTGTGTAAACCCACACTTGTATTTATTTAACCTTGTAAATAAATAAATTAAAATCCCTAAAAATTTGTATATATTCTATCTTTTATGTTGTAAATAAATAAAATAAAAACCATAAAAACAAAAATCAAATAAAAAGAACAAAATTAAAAATCAAAAAGAACTTTGTAAATATACCATGTATATATATATATGTATATATCTATTTATCTAACCCTTGTTCCTAAATAATAAAAATAGAATAAAAATACCCTTTTATTCCTAATTTTATGCTATAAATAAATAAAATATAAAATGGTAATAAAAATGCACAAAAATAACTAATTAGAAATCAAAAATCAAAAACCTATATTGTACATATACCTATAAATAGCACCCTAGTGTAAATACCTTATTTTTATTTTGAAAAATTAATTAAAAATCACCAAAAACAGAAAAAAATAAAATAAACATTTTTTATGTTTTGAGTTTCTAATAAATCGGCCATTTTTTATTTCTAAATAAATTTCCAAATCTTTCTGAGGTGGCCTTCTCTCATTGGTCCACGGGGGATGTTGACCCCCCCCCCCCCCCGTCAACTCCCCCCTGTGGACCACTTCCCACGAATCGATGACGCCCGACCCAACTTCTCGATATTTTCGTGTCACGACCCGATCACCATACCCGCAACCCCCGAGCTCCGATCGTCCCCCTTGCATCCGAGATCCTCGCCGACGTATCCGCGTGGGGATCCGCGCTTCGCGGAACCCTGCCCGATCCATTCTTCTCGGACCTGCACCCATATTTAATCCAAGCTCCGCCTCCCTGCTCTTCATCTTTGGCTCATTCGCTTTCCACCCAGTGACCTCCATCACCTCCGCGAGAGTGACAGGTCGCTTCCCGTGGTGTAGCAGCGAGGAGGGAACGTGAAGACCACTGATCCGGCATCTTTGCGCCGCCGTGCGCCGCCTGGAGGTGACGCCTGAGCCTCGGACACCGACGGTCCTCGAGGCAAGGACCTGGAGCAAGCCATGCTCTTCCACAGTCGATTGCGCCCATTAGGTAGTCCCTTCTCTTTCCCTATTTCTTTAATTTTCATTTTCGCCCAATTTCCCCCGTCACCTTCGAGCTTCGATTCCGTCCACCTTAGCCACCTATTCGATCATCGGAGCAGCCCATCACAATCGCCTCTCCTTCGCGCACGTTCTCCACCCACTCGCTCAACCCAGCTCGCACAGGAGCTGGGATTGGGGCTCCTCCGCCGTCGCATCATCGGAGCCCCTACGCCCCGCCGCACCGTCCACCTTCACCCCCGCTTACAGGGTCGAGGCACTTTGCCCTCGACCCGCGAGTCCGTTGCACATCCTTGTAGGTCCCAAGGAGCCCATCTGAGGGCTTCGACATCCAGGTGCAGCAGCTCAACCTCCGCCGGCCTCGCCTGAGTTCCCAGGAGCTCCGTCGAGTCATCGGAGGACACCATTTGACGCGGGAGCCCACGACGATTCTTCCCCGATCTTCAGCAGCCCGCGAGGAGGACTTCAGTGCACACACGTGCCCGGCGAAGCTCGCCGGCTTCCAGTTCATCCACCATCCTCCGCAGTCGTCTGATTGGCCTCCAGCTCCAGTTCAGATCCTAGCCATTCACGCCAGGAGCAGCCCTGACCGTCCGATCATTGGGAGGCTTGATCGTGACCGTCGAATCGTTGAGGGTTAGCCACGTCGCTCCGTAGCCGTCAGATCTCCACGTGGCGTTCATCTGACGATCGACTTAATAAAGGGTAAATTTCATTTTAAGCCCTTAGTTTTCTAGTGGTTCTGTTGTAGTCCTGTAAATATTTTAGATATTTTATTTACGTTTGGTAATTTGCATAGTGGACCCTGTAGTGTGCGGTAATTGCTTTTATACCCCTGCCTATAGTGGATCACGTGCTTCGACACGTGTTTGTTTGGGATAATTGCATGTATGGACCTTAAGTTCTAGGGTGTTAATGAATGAATTTATAGTTTTGTTATTTACAAAAATGCCCCTGTGAGTGTTGAATTTGTGCATGTGCGTTATATTTTGGGTATGTTACACTGAGGTCCCTGGACTTTTAGTACTTGTTACTAAATAGTCCAGAAACCTTAGTTTCTTTGCAAGTAGTCCCTGAGTGCCCAGGTCACGCGCCTCGCGCGTGCAACCTTAGAAAAATTGCACCGGACCCCCTGGAACTTCTACTATTTACGTACAGGTCCTTATGCATTGTACCTTGGTTTTCATTTTTAATAAAATAGCAAATCAACTCCAAATGTGATGAAAATTGGATACATGGCTCCTGCCATAGTGTAAAATTTTCTCCAATTTGTGGAGACATTTTTTATTTCATTTATTATTTTTAAAATTCAAAAACACGCATTTTCTTTACTGTCTAACTTTAAAATTCATAAACAAATATTAAAACATCTCTAAAAATTACAAATAAAATTAGGTAGTGTTTGTTTGGCCTTTTTTGATTTTCTGACCAATTTTGGTCATTTTTGGATTTATAAAACTCATAAAAATTACAAAACACCTAAAAACCCATAAAAATTCTAATAAATAAAAGAAAAATCAAAAATTAATAATTCTGGTGCCTAAATTTTCCTTGTGTTTTCTACTATACAGGAAAATTATCTTCAGGTGTTAGTAGGGCCATTTTGTATTTTAATTTGGCCCTTGACACCTAACTGGATAGTGCCCTTCTTTTCTTGCCTTGTTTGATTTTTAGACAATTCAATAAAAATCAGAAAAATACCAAAAATTACCCAAAATAGTAAAAAAATATAAAATACATAAAAACATTTTTATTTGAATTTTTGAGTGATTTTTGAGTCATTAAATAATTGTTGTAGTTGCTTGTTTTATTGTTTTCTTTATTTTCTTTATTAATTAAAAATCCAAAAAAATATATAAAAATTAAAAATCCACCAAAAAGACCTTTGTTTTATTTTATTCCTTTTTTAGACTACTTCGTAGGCCGCAAGGCCATCACGTGCTCCTTGTGTTCGACCCTGGTCGCTATACCAGATTAATATAATAGCGAGACCGCTACTTGAGTTTTTGTTGATTTTTGCCTTCGTTTGGTGGTCTGATTTTCTCGATTGACCACGCCTGGTGACTTGGGTCGCAATGACCCTTGATTACCTTTTACCTGAGTCGTCGGGCGTGTCATCATAGACACACATATTTGGCTAATGATCTAGGGTAAACATGACATACAGGAGAAATAAGGAATGGAAAGACAAAACATATATATACAAGCAGTAAAGACTGGCGAAGTGCAGGACAGTATCTGACAGTCGATTACCATACCTTCTCATCATCTCCCTATGAGAACAATGACGCGGTCAAAAAGAGAAGGACACCCTCATATGCACTCAAGAGGATGTCAGATATAGAGAACAACATATCGAAAACTACGACACGATCTAGTAGTGGGAAGTAAAACATCGGCTCATAAGAAAAGAGTGAGAGATCGAAGCCAAAATCGTAAGACATGGAGGAGGAAGGATCAGTACAGATTCCTCTATGTCACTCATAGTTTCAAGAAGATACTAAAAGTGAAGAGCAGGAGAATTTCTACGCAGCTTGATATCCGATGGACATAAGGTCGAAAGATCTAGAATGCAACGAATATCACAAGACATGGCTCATCCTTGCGAGGTTCGTCAAAGTGAGAAGACTCAAAGAAGTCAGAGGTCTCAAAAAAATAGAAGGCTCAGTCTCGTGATCTACAAAATAGGATACACAATGACGAGTCACTTTCTTGCCTCTCTACTATCGTCATCTTAGCAGTAGCACGGGAGGCGAGAATGGAAGGAACATCAAAGTCCACCCTTTCAAATAGGTGGAGAATTAGTTTTACTTGGTAAGTGTACCAAGGTCAAACTCAGGGACACGAGCCTATTAAGTGATTATTCAGACTCTTAATACTTGGATCAAGTGATTAATTAATAACTAATAGGTCAACAAACAGAGAAACATGATGCAAATGATGCAGACAGATGATGCATAAACATGGGACATTTTTATTGGTTTTTAATTTGCAACATGATGTAAATGTAAAACTATGCAAATATGCCCTACATAAATAAAATCATTGAGCAGTAAAAATGTAGTCAATTTTAGGATCAATTAATGAAGCAAACTTAATTGATAAATTATCCAATGGCATTAAAAATCATTAAATAGATGACACTATATAACTTAAAATTTATCATCCAAATTTAAGTGTTAAAACATGGAACAAACAATGCTAGTGGATAGATAGGGAAGCAAGCTTCAAAATGAAATTGAAATCAACTTAAACGAAGATCGCATGCTCAAGATATTCACAAAATAGTTCAGGGGCATAAACATAAGGAAAACTTCAAAATAATGAAAAAATCATTACAAACAGGTCTCTGGAAGGGCATAAATGTAATTAAAATTAATCCGAGGCCTTCCCTTTGAATTTCCCATGTATGGGGGGCTGTATTGCAATTATTAAAACTCGGAGGGGCTAAAGTGCAAATAACCTCAGGCGCGCATGCATTGTGCATGCCTGGAGGGACCTGTATGCAATATGGAGAAGGAGGCAGGGCACCGCTGCAAATTACCCAGCCCCCACGTGACCAGAGCATGTGAGGTCTAGGCTTGGACAGAGGCCCAGGCTCGGTGCTTGTCTCGGGAGGCTCGGGTAGAGGCTCAGGACACATGGAGGGATCTGGAGCTTCGGGCACTAACTAAGATCGCCCGAACCACCAAGCCTCGGAGGGTCTATGTGGCTGATTGTGGGCCATTGTATGGGCACCGGGGGTGGCATCCAACGGCACTTGTACCTTCTGGCTTCTCCTCCATCGCTCGTTGATGGCACTGTTGGATCTCCAACAGGCATGCACGAGCTCTACCGTCGTCGTCTGTGCTCGTTGAAGATCTAGGAAGAGACCTGGGTGCATAGCGACCAAGCCTGGAGCACATGGAAGACGCTAGGCTACTTGGAGGTGGCTGGCGACGATCCCACGTCGGAGGCGGAGCTTGAGAAATTAGCTCCGACGTAAGTCCGGCCGTTGAAGGAATTCACCTGCAAGTATTAGTGAAAATAGCCGAAGCATGTAGGTGTTTGTGCGAAGTGAGGGGGATAGGGTGATATGGAAGCCTTAATCGAGCATAGAAGGTGGAGGCTTGGTGGTTCCTCCGTCGTGAAGGCGGAGAAAAGGGACAAAGTGGCTGGAGGTTGTGGAGGATCGAGAAGGTAGACGGAGTGTAGCGCGGGGATAGTGAATGTGAGGTGAAGCTAATGAGGTGGTTAATTGAGGGTGGAAGATGACGTGCAAACATAATTAAATAGAAGAAATCAAGAGGAAAAGAATAGGAGTAGACTCATCTGGAGGTTGAAGGACACGGGGGCGGGAGGCGGTGGCTTGGTTGAGCACCTGCGGGTGCACCAGTCTTCGCTGGACTCCCCCAGCCATGGACAGCAGCTTGTTGGCATCGTTAGGGCCAGAACATGGCCTACCATGGCCAAGGGTCATCACCGGATCTCAATGGTTGTCTTCGCATCATCAATCCCCCCATCCGTTATCACCGGAGGGGAAAGAGACACTGGGCCTCGGCCCGCGTAAAGGAGGACAAGGAGGACAAGGGGCGACGATGATGTATTTAAAGGAGGACGGGTAGTGGTGCAGGTGGTGGAAGTCGAAGTTGGAGATTGAGATATGGAATGAGAGAGTGGGGAATGTGTAGAGCCAGGTGGCCGCGAGGAGAGGGAGTTTAGGGCTTGGACATGGCATGGTCAACGGGGTGAGGGTGGTGTTGAGTAGGTGGAAAAAATGGAAAGAGGGAGAGTGGTTTGAAGTGGAGATCATGGGAGAGAGGGGTTGGCGGGAGGTAGGAGATGGTGGCTTGATCATTGGATCTTGTGATCCAATGGTTGGGATTTGGGCGCGATGGAGCGGCCCTGATCTAATCGATCAGGTCGCATCGAAGGGTTGTGAGCGAGGATAACGTGATCGTTGGATCTAATGATCCAATGGTCAAGAAGTGGGCGGGAGCGGGCACTCCATATGAAATCTAGAGCACAGATTGAAGGGTTGGGGATGAAAGGAGACGGATGGCTGGGATGAAGGTGTCAAAAGGTGATCGGACGGTTGGAAAAGGGTGGCAGGTGGCAAAAAAAAGAGTTGGGCCGCATGGCTCAACCAGAAGGAGACACGTGGTCCAATGAGATTTATTCAAAAAAATAAAAGAAAAATCAAAAAGAAATAGAATAAGGATGAATTAGAAAAAAACTCAAAACATGAACGTTGTAGATCTTAATGAGATCTACTAGTTTCATGTTGACCAAAAACACAAAATAAGCCAAACAAAGGGAGAAATATTTTTAGAGCACTTTTAAAGGTTTAAAAACACTGTTTTTTGTATTTTTTGTATTTTTAATTTATTTAAAACCAAGATATATACAACTTTTAATCTGATTTTTATTGATAAATTTTTAAGCTAGGGGATTTAATATATGGAATTTAGTATGATGAAATCGAGGTTCATCATCCCCCTATACTTAAACTATGCATGTCCTCGAGCATCTCAAGCATGACTAAGTTGTATTAACCCATGATTTGTGCATGTGAATACAAGTCCTGATCCGTTCAAGAATTCCTAGTTTTAGAGATCCAGAATTTCTAAGTTGAACCAAGCTTTAATCAAAAGGTATCCAATTTCTCTAATCATCAGACTCTCTTTGTATACATATATAATAGGGATATGACTTAAGTGTGGACTGCAGTTATAAGAGTAGAGTCGCAACATCACCCAAGGTTCCAGTCATAGAGACTATCCTAAGAACCTGATCCTCAACACTAGAGAATAAACCATTTCTTGCATCTAATCCACCGTCTCTTTAGTTATCAGACTTAAAAGTGTAGATGGAAGGCCAGTTGATGGAGGGCATAGGATTGTGTCATTTCTTCTCTCCCTCTCATTGGAACAAGGATCCTCTAATGCCTTATTAACTCAACACATGTAATTTTTTGGTTGTTGATCAGTGTGTCCATCAAGAGAAGTTGGAGTCGTCTACACTTATTTTCCTGGGACTACATCGGGTGTGTCTCTTTTGAGTATCTAAGATACCTTCGACACCCAGACTTGAATCACTATACGATGCAGAGCCCTTTCTTGGTGCTAGCCCGACTCCTGGTCCTAATAGCGGTGGTCCAAGTGGACACTTTGAAATGGTTGGGAGCACTCGCCTTTGGTGGAATCTCTTTTATATTTGACTTTGTATGGAGAGAGCTTTTCTTTCAACATTTCTTTCTTTTCTTTGCTTTTTGGATAGCTCCACTTCTTTTACGAAAAGTTGGCACACACTAATCAACATATTTTAGATTTCATCACATCCTGGCACATAGTTAAATCTCAAGAGATAGTACAAGAACCATGTTCTCATCCTGGCTAAAATGCTGACACTCAGGTTTCATGAAGCCTTCATTGATTTTATCCCATCCTCGAGCATCATAAAATCAGCTCCAAACTCAAATCCCTCATCCCAGTTCTTCAAGTGAAATTTCAACTCATCTCATCAAAACTGCAGTCGTTTATGTGAGGTGTTGATCATATTCTTAAGGTAGAGACTAAGCATGCAATATAGCACACAAATCTTTCAAACTAGGGAAATGTGTTTAATTAAGTCAAAGACCCTAATGACTAAGGTTGGTTAATTTAAAATCTCAAAACCTCGTAAACCAAGTGTTCTTGAACTTCACTAATATTGTGTGAATGTGGAAGTGTCAGGGATAAAATCAATTCCTTCATTCATTTTTTAAGAAACATTTACAAACACAAGTTAGTCTCATTTATACCCTCCTGAACAGAATTTTGAAAAGATTGTCCAAATGTCATATATAAATATATATTTTAAAACATTTTTCAAACAATTTTTCCAAACAAGTAAAACCCATTTTTCAAACCATTTTCAAAATATTTTCTTCAAAAATAATGTAACATAGTTTAGAATTTTTCCAAACTTTGAAAACATCTCATCCAACTTAGTTCAAGAAATTGTATACTCTAGCCCAAAAAAGTTTTAAATTTTTCAAAATTTTCAAAATAAGGGCTATGGCTAAAGTGTGTGTGTGTGTATTATACGGTATACCCCCCATACTTAACATATGTTATGTCCTCATAGCACTAAGTGATACAAAGCTATAGCTCAAGTTAAGATATAGGAAGAGATACTAGAACTGAGGAGGACACCTCCTATACTTAGGTTTAAATAACCTAAGTGCTGGACAAAAGGGTAAATGAGTCTGGAATTCATGGGGACTCGGGCCCCCCTATACTTAGGTTGAGAATAGCCTAAGTATAAGAGATAGATAAGTGTAGTTTAGGAGACCTAAGGAGAACGTAGAAGTTAGGATGGATTTACATGTGAATGAATCTTTGGAGATGAATGGAGTACCTAGTATCTATGGGAGGATTTGGAAAATCCACAAACAAGGCTCAATCAACCAAGCAACACCATTAACTCACCAACTCACTCATGAAACCAACAATTGTTGGTCATTTATCTTTTCATTTATATTGGTGATAATACAAATTTATTCTCATTAAAGCGAAGCTTACTGATACTTTAAATCACAATATCCTACGTAAAGAAGGTGTTGCTCTCCCAAAATGATTTTACTCCATTTTATTTGGTCGACTTGCATTAATAGTCTTAATTTTAGCTTCAAGTCTATCACTGATTTTAATGTGAGCACAAAATCAAGCATACATGTTCGGACATTCCCAATTTCCATTTAAATCCTAGGTGATCAATCCAGGTAGAGAAGTCAAGAAAAAGTCGATGCATACGATAAAATCATGATCTATGTTGAAGAGAAAAACTCTCAGTGCCTTAATCTATATTTGTGAAAGACAAGACTGAATTAAAATCAAATATGAAATGCATGCAAATAGATGAAAATCGCACCTATCATGCTTTCATTAGCAGAGAAAGAATAGATTTGTTTTTGGCTAAGTGAAGTGATGTCTACGTGCATCTCAATTTAGTATGTCCTACCCACGATCAAACACATATGATATGAAATAAAATAGCTCGGAGAGTCGCGTGCTTGATCCTAAGTTGACATTCAAGTGTGGCAGACCCCACACAACCACAATGTCCTTCATTCATTAACAATCACGAGTCTTCAAATGAAGACCGCTGTAAAGATGATTATTACATGAATGCATGAAAAATGCAAGAGACAATAATCCTTGTTAATTTCTCCAATGGTTCTTTTGTGGCTCCTCGTAGCGGCAGCTCCTTCTCCTTGCCTCCATGTCTTCCAAGTGTCCTTGGTCGCTAAGGGTCCCTGCCACAACAAGCAAGCATTAGATGGATGTTAGAGAATTATCAAAACAATGCAAGCAAGACTAACTACATGCCCTACAAGTTAGAAACTATCACTTAACCAAATAGTAAAAATCTACATAAACAAAAGATGAATCATGTCCCCGGCAACGGTGCCATTTGACGAGCCACGTTCTCGCCTATCTAATATCTTCGTCTTAGTAGTAGCACAGGAGGCGAGAATGGAAGGAATGTCAAAGACTACCTTTTCGAATAGGTGGATAATTTGTTTTACTTGGTAAGTGTACCAAGGTCGAACTTAAGGACACGAGCCTCTTAAGTGATTATTCAGACTCTTAATACTTAGATCAAGTGATTAATTAATAACTAATAGGTAAACAAGCAAAGAAACATGATGCAAATGTTACAGACAGATGATGCATAAACAGGAGATATTTTTATTAATTTTTAATATGCAACATGATGTAAATGTAAAACTATTCAAATATGCCCTACATAAATAAAATCATTGAGCGGTAAAAATGTAGTCAATTTAAGGATCAACTAATGAAGCAAACTTAATTTATAAATTATCCAATGGCATTAAAAATCATTAAACAGGCAATGTTATATAACTTAAAATTTATCATCTAAATTTAAGTGTCAAAATAGGGAACAAATAATTCCAATTGGTATATAAGGAAGCAAGCTTCAAAATGAAACTGAAATCAACTTAAACGGAGATCATATGCTCAAGAAATTTACAAAATAGTCCAAGGGTATAAACGTAAAGAAATTTTCAAAATAATTAGAAAATCATTACAAACATATCCTTGGAAGGGCATAAATGTAATTAAAATTAACCCGATGCATTCCCTGTAAATTTCATATGCGTACGGAGGCTATATTGCAATTATTAAAACTCGGAAGGGCTAAAGTGCAAATAACCCTTGGCACACATGCGTTGCACGTGCCTGGAGAGACATGTATGCAATATGGAGAAGGAGGCAGGGCACCACTGCAAATTACCCATCCCCCGCGTGACCGAGCACATGAGGGCTAGGCTCAGACAGAGGCTCGGGCTCGATGCTTGGCTCGGGAGGCTCGGGACACGTGGAGGGATCTGGAGCTTCAGGAACTGGCTCAGACTGCCCGAACCTCCAAGCCTCGAAGGGGTCGACGTGGATGATTATGGGCCATTGGATGGGCACCAGGGGGATGCCATCTAACGACACCTGTACCTTCTGGCTTCTTGTCCTTCATCGCTTGTTGGTGGCACCATTGGATCTCCGGCAGGCCTGCATGAGCTCCATCGATGTTGTCTGTACTCGCTGAAGATCCAGGAAGAGACCTGGGCGCATAGCGACCAAGCCTGGAGCACATGGAAGATGTTGGGCTACTTGGAGGTGGCTAGCGACGACCCCACGTCGGAGGCAGAGCTTGAGAAATTAGCTCCGACGTAAGTCCGATCGTTGAAGGAATTCACCTGCAAGTGTTAGTTAAAATAGTCGAAGCGTGTAGGTGTTTGTGTGAAGCGAGGGGGATAGGGTGATATGGAAGCCTAAATCGAGCAGAGAAGGTGGAGGCTTTGTGGGTTCCTTGATGGTCGGTAGGATGCAACTCGGGTTAAGGGATATCTAGGGTCGTTGCGACGTGAATCGCAAGGCGCGATCAATCAAGAAAACTAGACCACCAACTAA
Organism: Ottelia alismoides; assembly: GCA_037367405.1. NCBI lineage: Eukaryota > Viridiplantae > Streptophyta > Magnoliopsida > Alismatales > Hydrocharitaceae > Ottelia > Ottelia alismoides. The sequence continues at coordinate 389,939 of JAZKJV010004654.1, read as the reverse complement.
AGAAATCAAGCAATCAAACAAGGCAAGCGGTCTTGCTAATTTATTTTACCCGGTATAGCTACCAGGGTCGATCACAAGGAGCACGGAATCACAAGTCTACGAAGTAGTCGGGCAACCAAGAAGAAGAAGAAAATTTGGTGGTTTTTAATTTTTTTTCAAATTTTTTTTGTGATTTTATAATAAAGAAATGAATAAAGGAAAATCAAAAAGCAACACTCAAACAATTATTTAAGGATCCAAAAATGCTTAAAAATTCAAAACAAAAATCTTTTTATGTTTTTTAAATTATTAAAATGTTTTTATTGAATTTTCGAGGGTTTTCTGAATTTTAATAAATTTTCTAAAAATCAAAGAAGGAAGAAAACTGCAATCAATGTACATCCTGGATATAAAGGCAGATTAAAATTATTTAAAATGCATATAAAATCCTTGCAGCAATTTTATATGAAGCTACAAAATAAAATCTACTTGGAGAAAAAGAAAACACATTTTTTTGTTTTTTATGAATTTCTAATGATTTTTATAAGGTTTTTACTCTTTTTCAATTTTTAGGAGTTTTGTAAATGGGAATGAAATGCAAATTGAACAGGAACTAAAACAACACAAAACAAGTAACAACGACTTTTTTTAGAATTTTTCAAATTATTTTAATATTTTTAGTTGATTTTTCAAAATAAATAGGGACACTTTTTGGGTTTTTGAATTTTTAAAAATAATAAAAAAAACCAAAACAAAACCCAAAAATCACCAAAATTCTTACACAGTAGCATGAGCTACGTGTCAAAATCTCAGGATTTTTGTTGCAATTTTGCTATTTATTTAATCAAAAACAAGACTCACAGCTCATAGGGACCAAAATGCAAATAGATTAAGTTCTGGGACCAAATAGTAACATGCAATAAAACCCTAGGGTCCAATCAATAATTTCTCCATTAAAATCCGCACATGCCATAAATCAACGTTCACAGGGGTATATTTGCAAATAGGAAAAGTAAATATTCAATCCATAACAGAGGATAAGTTCGGGATAAACACTGTAAATAACCCAACTAAACACGTGACGAAGCACGTGGTTCCACACAAGCAGGACTAAAAAGCAAATATGAGAAACTACAGGTACTGGAATGCAAAATGGTCCAACTATGATTTTTATTTTACAGACTAAAATAAAAACAAAAAGAAATGCGGGGGAAAAAGAGCAATATGCCTAAAGCTGCACGTGAAAGGCATGTGGGGTGACAGGTGTCGTCCGCTGATAGGGTGAGATGGGATGTCTCTATACGCGTCAGGCGTCAGATCTAATGGTCATCTGCTGGTCGAGGACGTGGCTGGTACGAGACCGTTAGATCTGACATCTAACGGTCTGACACCTCCGGTGGATGGTCGGCGGGGATGACGTCTGGACGATGGGGGCGATCCAACGGCGGAGAAGATGCCTGGAAGAACTGCACCTGGGCGAACTTCATCGGAGCACAGAAGGTGATCTGTTTCTCCGATGACGGATCTGAGGGTGCCCATAGAAACGTGGACATCTTCCGCGTCAGATGACCGGCTCTGATGGAAGCTCCATCGGTCTGATCGGCGAGGCGGCGTAGATGACCTGAAGTTGCTCCGGCGAGGATGGGCAAGGGTGAAAGAGGGACTCTCCACGCGCGTTAAGGCCTGCAAGGGAAAGCTATAACTCGGAGCTACTCTCCGGCTGGGGTTATTAGGTCCAAAAAACAGAGAAGCAACGGTGGATGGGGGTGGGTCTCCGGCGAAGATGGTAGAGGAGACATATCTCCTAATCTCGATGCGATGATCGAAAGTCAGCGTGATCAGGCTGCAGAAGAGGATGGAGGGTGAGCGTGGGTATCGATCTGAGCAGATGAGTGAGAGTAACGGGGCTCTGACCGGCTGGTCGGAGCAGGCGGAGGAACGGCGGTGATAAGTGGATAGATTAAACACATTACGGAGCTAGGAATGATCTAAGGGATACCTGAAGGTTCGAGTGTGATCCTAAGCTCCAGGGGAGGTGAACGGCGGGGTCATAGCCTCGACCACGCTGCGGCTGGCGAAGGAGGCTCCTCGCGGCGATTCTCCGGCCACGACAAGTGAGCTGTGGCTACACGGCACCAATCCGAGCACCAAAGGTGGCTTCTGATGGCTGTCACCACGAGGAAGGTCTCTAGGGTATCAGAAAGGGGTGCAGCGTGAGCTAGTGAGCTGGGAAGGCGATTGAAGCTTTTATAGGGTGTCCCAAGTAGTTGGAATTATCAGATCGAGGTGCGCTAACCGAGGGTCGGATCCCTAAGGATATCGACGGGCGAGGATTATGGATCTCCCCTCGATAATCGGAGCCTCTAAATGAAGTAGATGGTGGTTGGATCGGATCTGGAAAATTTGACGAAACGTGCGCAAAAGTCGGATCCAAGCGAGGGGGAGTCTGGGAGGGGTATTTGACCGGAGTCAACAATCCTCCCTGGACCAATCAGAAAAAAGGATGTACAAAAATATTTATAAATTCAATTAAAAATAGCAAATGATTTTAAATTAAAAAGTGTACAAAATGAAAAATATTTGTTATTTTCCAAACTATTTTTCTGTGATTTTTATTTATTTTTATGAAAAATAAATTATGTATATGCAATATAATGTATTATATACAGGTATAAAATACTATGTATTTTGTACAATTATTTTTGTTTTGTTATTTTTGGACAAATACCCTAATTTTATATTTTATTCATTTACAACATAATATTTGGAGTATAAATTAATTTTTTTTATTTTTATTATTTATTAACAAGTATAAATTAAGTAGGGAAAGATACACATATACATGTATTATATACAAGTGAGAGAGAGAATTTTATTCTCTTTTATTTTATTTTTCTGATTTTTGTTTTATTTTTAGAAATATATACAAGGAAGTAAAAACACCTCTTTATATTTATTTTTGTAAAAATAAATTATATACAAATATGGTACATATATACACTGTGAAGTGGCCCTATCTCTCTCTACTTATATTATTTGGCGATCAGGCCAATGCTTGGCCCTCTCTTGGTTTTGGGTCACTCAATATTTATTCTAAATATTTCCTTCTTCTTCTTTTCTTCTTTATTCTTTTATTTTTGCACAAATACATTCTAATTATGATATATTAGCACGTGCATGTGTATTGATAAATTATTATATTTACAACTATTTACATGATGCTTTGCCAAGATAATTAGCTAAAATAAAAGAACAAAGAGTGATGAATGAGGATTCATCACCCCCCCTATACTTTATTTTTGCTAGTCCCTTAGCAAACACTTATCTGAAAAAGAAGTGAAAAGAAAAGGAAAAGAAAAAGAAGGAGAATCAAGGTTGGTTATTAAACTTGTCTTCATTAAATTGAAGTATGGAGCTCAGTCAGACCTTTGGATTATTAATTTGTCGGAACCTTATTCGGACTTAGGTTTAAAACTCAACAGCCTCTAAGTTCCACCAATCTATGGTCAAGACTCCTCAACAATCTAGATCAGAACAAGTCTACATACACAAACTCTAATGACCATGAATCTTTTCTTGTATTGTGTAAGTGATATGTAGCTCCCCACCTCAGAAATGGCAAAGTAACAACCCCCCTCAACAAGGTAACTCTAATGCCCTGGTCTGGAAGCTCTTTCCTCGAGGAGCGGGGTATTCCCTTCTAAGTTCAAGTGCAATCGACTCAAGAAGAGGAGGAAGAAGAGAATGGACCATGACCAGTGTAGCCATGTATCCTTGGGAGCCCAACCAGTGTTGCTATGTCTCCCTGCTGCAAGCTTCATGAGATGAGAATGGGTAACATAAGCTTTGCTTTGTTTGGCTATATACACTCCGGTGGGTATTTCATTTTCTATCAGACCCACCACTTTTTTGGAGTTTTTCTTTCTTTTGCACATTTTTTTCTTTTTTTTTTTGATGTGCATATGTACAACATATCTACATGGTGCAGCATATATACATAAGGAGTTTTTCCTCTTGAGCCATTAGACTATCCCTCTTTTGAAGCATTATTGCAACCCACAACTCCTGCCTTTAGACCTCAATGCCACCAGACCAAGTTGAGACGCACGTCCTTCACTAAAAGAAGATGAGAGGTTCCGCCTAGAAGTACTACCCACGTATGCTACCCCAAACCAAAGAAGACTGCCTCCTCACCATCTCATCCATAGAGAGCTATGTGTAAGGTGCTGGTGCAAGTAAAGCTATTGTCTGTAAGAGTCATGTGTGTGTCGTTAAGTGTTCTACTTAGTCTCATCAAGATGGCATATGATCATAGCCTAGTGGACTCAAAGAATTAAGTTCCAAATGGACCTGAAAGTCTTAACCCTAAGCCCTATAAGGTTCCTCATAGAATTAGGTGGATTAAGGTTTTGACCAAGCTCCATTTTCCAATTTGATTCCAGGCTATTTTAAAGGTCAACAATGATTCAGGAAAAACTATATAAGTATATACAAAAATGTTTTGATGCAGATTTTTGAAAATGTGCAAAATTTTTGAAAAATGCTTGCATGAATGCAGAAGTTTTGCAAACTATCTACACACATTTGTACAAGGGTTTTTTGCAAACTTTTTGTTTTCAAGCATTTTACAAAAATTTTGTACTATATACATAATTTTGATATCAAAATATTTACAAACTTTTTGCACACAAAACATTTTTACAAACATTTGTACAAAAATAATTTTTATAAATAGCTATGTATGTGTAAGAAAGAATTCTATGTACAAGAAAAATTTTAAAATTTTTATGGGTTTTTAGATAAAGGATTTTAGCCATTTTATTTATTAACACACTCACACAAAGTACGAGTTATGGCTAAAGTATATATGAAATATATACGACACCCCCTATACTTAGCTCGAACGATGTCCTCAGAGTGGATCAAGAGCGATGAAGAAGACATAACTCGTTCTTAGTATAGGGAAGTGAAAAGGAATGGTATACTACAACGACGAATCAAAGAATAGAATGAAAAAGAATCTCAGTGTTTCCCCCTATACTTAGGATTGAGTAATCCTAAGTATAGCAGACTGTACACAAAAGGGAAATCCGAGTGGAAGAACGTACAGGGTCTACCTCTCCTATACGTAGGGTAAAATGTCCCTAAGTATATGCAGCAAAACAGAGGTAAAAAGAATCAAAATAGAAATCAAAAAGTCTTACACCCCCCCCCCATACTTAGGGTAAAATGCACCCTAAGTATAGCATAATCATAAGTGCGAATGGGGTGTTGGACTGAAGAATGGTATGATATGGACATCTGGATCTATACAAGGCAGAAGACAGTGATAATCAGGCATGAGATGCAATAGATGTGAGTCGAAGACTACATCTCACGCAAAATGAATCGGAGCGACGTCAAAGACCAGTGGCTCATGATCTAGATATGGCTTGAGCCGTTGCCCGTTAACACGAAAGGTAGAATCAGATTACATCTCAAATATGTCAATGCTTCCATTGTCATGTATCTTTCAGACCAAGTATGGTCCCTTCCATTTGCTCTACAACTTCCTGAAAATAATCTAAGCCCAGCATCGAACAACCATACTCTCTGATTTGGCTAAAACTACTAGTTGCTGATATGAGAATCGTGTCACTCCTTCACTCTCTCCTTGTATAGGTTGCTCGAAAAGGCTGCATCTCTAAGCTCCTCCAGGGCTGCCAATTCTGCCCTCCTCTGATCTCCTATACTCACTGGATCCAATAATATGTCTGTGACAGCCCAAAGTGATTTATGCCTAATCTCAACAGGTAAATGATTGGGCTTGCCATAAACGAGGTGAAAGGGAGATGTACCCAAAGGAGTCTTGAAGGAAGTCTGATATGCCCACAAGACCGAGTCCAAAAGTTATGACCAATCCTTTCGGTCAGGGCAGATGATGAATCCACATTTCATCATCTTTATTCTATCATTTTGGCATCAAAAACCCTAGCAAATGCCTGCAAATATCATTAATATCATCATCTTAGCATTCATGCATGTGCATCTAAACAGTGTGTAAAATACTGTAATTAAAGCCAAAATTATAGAATAAATAAAGAAAAGAAAAAGAATAAAATATTGTAAATATTTTATGATCCGAAACCCCGAGACCTAGGCATCTTGATGAATAGGTCGACCAGGAATGAAGTAGGGGGAGATAAGGTCATAAATACAGTATAAATGCCTATAATTTCTATTCATTCTTTATTCATTTTGGGACCTATTTTTGGTTCCACTTTTTATTCATCAAATAAAGAAACTTTGTACATGAATGTTGGAGATAATATTACAAGGAAAAATAATGTACAGATAAAAAGTTATGGTCTGAATAAAAATCTAGAATTCCAACTTCCCAGACCCGTATCTCACAAATAAAAACTCCAAATGCAGCATACTCACCTTTAATTGTATATAGAAGAAAATAAGCTATTTAATGGCGGTGGTTTCGCATTTGGCGGAGCTACGGTTTGAAAGTTGAGTTTTGGACCCCCGTTGTATAGCTATACTGATTAAAATATTCAATTTATTCTTTATTTATTATTTTTATAATTTTATATTTTTATAATGTTGTAAATATTACTTATAATAATTGTGAATATTAAAATCATAATAAAAATGTAAATAAAAATCAAAATAAAAATACTTATATACACAAAACATAGATACAATACCTATATACATACCTATACATACCTGTTTATATTTTATTAATTATACAAAATAAATCAGAAAAATAAAATAAAAATATATTTGTGTACATAAAAGTATTTTATAATTTTACAAAATAATAAACAAAAATAATAAAATTAAAATACACAAAATAAAAATAAAGTAATAAAGTATATAGATAATATACCTATATAGGGGTATAATAGCAACTTGTAAAAATATACTTCATAAAAATAAATAAAAATCACTATAAAATAATTTATAAAAAAATAAACATTTTTTATTTTATAATTAAAAATCAATAAAATCATTATCTATTTTTTATAGATTTTAGAAGTATTTTTTTCTGCGGATTTTCCTGGTTGGTCCACGTGGACCAACCAGGTGGCTGGAAAGTTGACCCACTGGTCAACTTCCTGGCCTTCTCCTGCAGCTTGTCAGAAATGACTTTTTCTTGGTTTTCGCCCCTTTTTAAGGGCCGATCCTTACACCGTTTCATGATGCGGTCTTCACCAATTTTTCTCCTCGATAAGCCACCATGCACGCCCAATCGTTTGCTCGGGGAATGGACCATCCAGACGCTCCTGGCGCCTCGATCTTTGGGCCTCGACCACCATGTTTCAAAACACCCCCTCACGCCCCATTCGAATTTTGGACCGCTTTTGACCAAAGCTGAGACATCCGAGGATTAGCCAGGGATCCCCGGTGATAGGGGGTTGATCCCCGACCTCGTCGAGGTGCAGCGGAGGGCCGAGGCACGTCCCAATCATCTCCGGCGGTCAACGCCACCGTGAGGTTCATCTAGCCCATTCGCGGCTTGAGGTACTCATTTTACTTCATTTTCTTTTCTTTATTAGCTAGCTGTTAGTCTTAGGAGTGGTTTTTAGCTTTTAGTTTGTTGATCCATCACTTGAAAATCCCCGATTCCAACATTGAACACCTCGTCGGAGCTAGCTCCGGCGAGCTCCTCCCCCGTTGCTTTTCATTCGCTTTTGCTGCTAGGAGAGGCGAGGCATTTTGCCCTCGCCTCCCTTAACGTCTTGTGTAGGTCCCATGAGCTCGAGAGACCCCACCTGGGTCGTTTTTGACACGGGCCTGCAACCTGGGGGGTTGTCCTCCTTCACCGATGACGCAGCGGCGCCCCGGCCGCTCTCCGGGCATTTTGAGGCCGCCTCCCACTCGAGGACACCTCCAGGAACTGCGTGCAGCCGTTTGGGGGGATCAAACACCTCTGGGTTGCAAGATTTTGCAAGATCAACCTCGCCTGGAGCCTGTTCTTCATCAGTTCATCCAACGCGCTCCACGGCCGTTGGATCACGAGCCCCGGCCTAGGTGATCAGCTCCCTTCCGATTAAAGCCCCAGCCATCGTCAGATCCAGGGCTGAGATCTAATCTCAGCCCTCCGCTTGCGAAGGGGTATCGGCGCTTGTGGTGACGACACGTGTCTTAAGTAAAGCCTATCCACCGTTCGATCGCCGCCGAGGATTGGGTATTTTGCGACATAACCCCATCCCGTTTTTGTATTAGAACCCGAAGCTTTCATATGCCGTTTTAAGTTTTAGGAATTTTGCAAAGAGGCCCCTCAGTTTTTGCATATCTATATTTATATCCCCACCAGGCGCGTGTTTTGCACGAGCTGCTTGGCGTTTTTGTGGGAAACCCCCGGGCGTTATTTGTATCTCTGTTTAGTACCTAAACTTTTGACCGTAGTATAAAAGTATTGGACATTTTGCTATAAAGCCCTTGGGCTTTTTAATTGTTGCAGTTATATCCTCGCCAGGTCACGTGTCTAAAGCACGTGCCCTCTAGCGTTTTTGCAGGCGCAACCTCGAACCTTTAACTATTTGCGTTTAGTCTAGAAATTATTTCATGCAGTATAATTTTTGTGACAAATTTCATTCGTGCCCTTGAACTTCTTACATCTTACAAAAACGTCCCTGCCAGACCTTTCATTTTTGCATGCTTGCATGAATTAATTAAGGTATCATTTCAATTCCAAAATTTCTAAAAATTTGAACTTAAGCTCCTGGGTAATTGTACTTTGACGCTATAATTTCAGTTTTTGATTTTATTTTAATTTTATATTTATTAAAAATTAAAAACATGCTTTTTATTCACTGTCTAACTTAGAAAATACCAAAAAATTTTAAAACATCTCGAAAAATTCCAAAAACATTCCCTAGTGTCTATATTACCATATTTTAGTGTCAGTCCAAAAATCACTAAAAATCTCAAAAGAAAAACACTAAAAATTTGAAAACACTCAAAAACTTCAAAAAAATCTATAAAATCAAAGAAAACTCCAAAAATAGCAAACTCAGTTCCTGTTTGTTCTAGATTTTATCCTATTTATTTTAAAATTAGTTTGAAAATTTTTGGTTGTTGTTTGTTATTTTTAATTCCCATTTTATTCATAGCCAGCACTTATTCCACTGTTTTCCCTTATTTCAGTATTTAAAAATACCAAAAACACTTTGAAAAATTCCCAAAAATCACAAAAACAGTAAAAAAATCCTAAAAATATCAAAAACATTTTATTTCTGAATTTTTGACTATTTTTGCATAATTTTTTAAATACTTCATCTTGTCTTTTATTACTTTGCTTTTAAATTCCAATATTGAAAAATAAAAAAAATATATAAAATATATAATAATAAAAAAATCAAAAACCCACAAAATTCCTTTGACTGCTTACTTAGTGTAGACACTTGACACATTCACTCACTTGTGCACAAATTTTTGAATTACCCTGTTTGCTCCCTGTGTTCGAACTCTCTGCATACTTGCCCTTTACATCATTTGTGCAGAGTTAAAAATAAATTTTAACTCCACATTATTTCTAATTTATTGATCTTTAGTGTGGGTTAATTGTTGATTAAATACATCTTATTGTGCGTCACCGCAGCGACTCGGTTGTCTCCGCCTTGTGTGAGACATACTTTTTAGACCCTCAATAATTTGTGTTTATCAAATGGCGCCGTTGCCGGGGAGCAACAGCACGTAGTTCTCATTTTTGCTTGTGTTGTGATTATTTGTCTACTTTTGCGACTTTTATTTCTGCTTATTTTATTTTGGCTCATTTTTGATAATTATTGTTTGAATTGTCTAATCGCCTTCGTGTTTGACTTTGTGCGAGGTACGCGGATCGAGGGAGGCTCTCTTTTCTAGGAGCGCCCGTGCACCCACGTGAGGCGGTGACGCTTCGCACCAAGGCGGACTTAGAGGATTTTTGAAGACAATTCTCGAGCCATTTATTTCATTGACCTTATTTCTTGTAATTTATTGTGAGAGAGAGACTATTTATTGTAATAATACAGGTACCCCCAGACTTGGACTCTTGAGCCTAATTTCCAAGTGATTGTTCACTTGGGGGCTCGCCATGCTTTTCGCGGCTTTTTCGTGTTTTCTCGCATTCTTTTTATTTTGTTTTATTTTTTGATTTTATTTATTTTGTGTGATTGAGCCCCTAGTTCTAGGATTGCTTGCGATAGACTAAGGCCAAACACCTAATACTTTGCATGCACCTATAGTTTCGTTTGGACTTAGTCAAAATCTTAAACAGTTGATCATTAGCTTTCGATCCACGTGCCGCGAGCTCATTCCCACACAAGCGCTTTCTCCTAACTCAAATGTGTTGAGCAGAGGAGGGGTGAGCCTAGACCGGACATTAGGATTGAGGGTTGGTGGTCAGCTTGTGGTTCTTCACGATAATAGCAATTTCTGAAACTTAGGGCGATTTCATCGGCTTTTGCATTTGCATATAGATAGGTTTCAATTTTGCTGAGCATCCTTGCATGTAGAGTGCTGGAGGCAAGGTGAGCATTTCTCTTTAGCATACATCATCGATTGCCGCTTGCATTGCTTTTCCGCCTCTCCCTCTGATTTTGCCAACCTAGGTGCTTAAAGGAATTGACTCCTCGATAGGATCGTGCATTTTTATTAAAAATCCAAAAAAAAGTGATAATCAATAAAATCGGGACTGCTAATTTTACTTGACCCTAAAACCGATCAAAAAGAAAAATCTTGTATTGGGGCGAGTAATCCCCTCATTGTCTTCGTTTTACTTGCTCGTGCACACACTAAGGTTAGTGCCCAAATCCCATCAAGCCCCCTAAGTGTGTGTGAAATTCTTTGACTTCTCACCTAACTCTAAAACAGACAAGATTAAAAGACCGCATTTTACGGTCTCTACCGAGTTGAGTAGGTGAATTGAGGGTTTGTCTTATTTTCATTTCTGTCTGTGATTGTTTTTGTGTGTCCTAGATCTCCTCTGCGCATTTGCGCCTTTTTCTTCACTCTCTTGACTTGACCTTCGTGCTCCCCCGAATCACTTCCTTTTGTTTTCGAGATGGATCCCTGGAGTGCATTTTATCCAGACTTTGCGGACTCCTCGCTCGCTCCAGTCGATCCACCTCCCTTTTATCAGGAGGATCCTCCTCCTACTTTTTTTGATTTTTGTACATATCCGCCTCAGCCACAGTATCAGACCTCGGACTTCTACCCACATCCACCCCCACCTGTGTATTATCCATCTCCACCGTCACATCCACCCGAGTCTGACCTGATGGAGTCACCTCCCTCGATCTCTATGAGTGATATCTTGAATCGGATGACAAAGCGCATTGATTTGATGAATGATGATATTGCTTTCTTGAGGAAAAATCATATTAATGCTCCTTTCGTCGAGAATACGGCTTCACTTGTAGGTGATCATGGGAGCTTGCAATCGCCAAAAATACAAAAAAATGAGAAAAATTTAAAAATCCAAAAAGATTTCAGGAGACACTTGGTTGATCAATATTTTGAGGAGAGAGTCCACTTGCCAGAACCCTGGACCACACATGCATTCACACCTAGTCCCATCTTTGACCCCGAGGATGCCGCTGTACAGACTGCTCTTGGCATGCCTCACGTATATGCTGATTCCGACTTCCTCCCTTGTATGGAAGAAGTCCAAAAATTCAAAAAAATGCTATCTAAACCCGAGGTGGTGGCTACTATTCATGAGATTATCCGTGCCCCACTTCAGCAGGCCATGACCCAATTATATGCTCCTCTTCCCAAGAAGAGAAAGCGGAGGAGCCGATCTGAGCGTCACATTCTGACCATGGCCACTGCCCTCGCCATCACACACCATCCCATTCCCAAGAAGAAGAACACAGCTACACCTTTCATCACTTGCACCATCTCTGACCATACTTGTGATCGCGCTCTCCTAGACGGCGGTGCATCTATTAGCATATTACCCTTCTCGCTGGTACAGTCTCTTCACTTAGGGCCTCTCAAGAAGACCAGGATGATCGTTCAGTTTGCTGATGGATCTATCAAGAGGCCGAAGGGTATCCTTGAAAATACCGTCATTTCTATTCAGGGCACGAGTCACAATGTTGATTTTGTCGTGTTGCCCATGGAGAAATCCACAGAGGAGCCATCTCCAATCATCCTGGGACGACCATTCCTCACCTCTGCGAGGGTTGTCATTGATTACGGATCAGGAGAGGTTCGCTTCCGTCCTGTTGACAAGAGCGAAGTGGCGATCACCGCACCCACAGTTGACCAGAGACCTGCACCTGATGCACCTTCACCGATCATAGCTGACTCTGAGGCCTGTGACCTACCTGATGCTACTAGAGATACTTCCTTAGCGATCCCTGATGAGCCCCGACGGATCCCCCAAAAGGGGAGGAAGTCGGAAAGCATGGACCTCACTAATCCTCCTCCTGGTGTGTGGCGATGTGTTGATGAGATCCAGGGTATTTACGTGATTGAACCATTTGAGCGGAGGGCAGATGATAAGATAATTGAGGAAGTTTATGATGTTGCCCATTACTTTGAGAGACCTCATAAGGAAACAAATGACCCATGTAAGACTAGACAGGACGGACCTGCTTTGACTACTTCCACTGATGAGTCCGCTCCTGTCCATGTAGATTCTGATGGGCCAAAGGTCAAAGTTGATTTGATCGCTTTTCTTCAGAAATTTGGGCCTTTTGATGAGAAAGATGATCCGATTGAGATTATAGAGGACGAACAGAGTTCGTATACTTCCACAGATGATTTCGTTCCTTTTGATTTTGACCTGGACGAGGACTCGCAGGACGACTCCAATTACACTTCTTCCAAGGATGATGAGTTTGTCCCATTTTACTTTGATATCGGCGAGACTTCCAAGGCCGGACCTAGTCGTACTTCTTCCACTCACCCGTCTGTGCCTTCACATCATAGGACCACCAAGGGAGAACCTAGCCATACTGCTTCCATCGACCAGTTCGTCCCTTTCCATTTTGATTCCACTGAGGGCCTTCACTGTGTCGACCCTGATCGGCCTCCGTCCGTTGTGGACCCCGATGTCGACATACACCACATTAGATCTATCCCTCAGCGGTCTCGCAAGAAGGTCTGCTTTCCACCTTCTTGATCATATGTACATCCACCTCTATTGTACATTCTCCTTTGTTCATCTCTGTCTCCCCCGTTTTGCTCATCCACCCATTCTTGTGTTTGCCTTACTTAGGACGTACTTTGTCCTAAGTATAGGGGGGTGGACGAGCCGAGTGTTCTTTCATCATTCTGTGTCATCACTCCTGTTGTTGCCTATACTTAGGGCTTCTCTTACCCTAAGTATAGGGGGAGTAGTGTGTACATCCTCATGATCTCTTCTTCCACTCTGATTTCTTTTTCTTCTTTTCTTCTTTTCTTCTTTTCCTTTTCTATCTTCTTCATCTATCTAAAAGGTGTCGCCCTTGTAGACAGTTTTCCATACTTAGGACATACTTTGTCCTAAGTATAGGAGGGTTGGCACCCCGAGTTTCTTTCATTTTCATTTCGATCCTCTCCATTGTCTCCTCTTCTTGTTTATACTTAGGGATATTTTCCCCTAAGTATAGGGGGAGACAATCTGAGTATGATCTGTTCATTCCCACCCTTGACCCTCCCTGCGTTGTGTACAGTCTGCTATACTTAGGATTATTTGATCCTAAGTATAGGGGGGACGGTCAACTTCTCATTCATTGATTCCTTCATTAGTTATTTATTCTTTAGGCTTGTCTATACTTAGTACGAGTTATGTCTTCTCTTTTCTCTCTGATCTATGAGGACATAGCTCAAGCTAAGTATAGGGGGGTCGTATATACTATGTATATACTTTAGCCATAACTCGTACTTTCGTATTTTTCTAATAATATGGCTAATAATTCTTTAAAATTCATTAAAAATCCTTAATAAAAAGATGTTATTATTCCTCAAATTCTTTTTGTAATTACTGATTAATAAATCAGGTGAAAATGTTTTTTGCAAAATGTTTGAAAAATAGTTTGAAAATCCTTGTGAACATTTATTGAAAACTATTTTGAAAATATTTTGTTACATATTTTCAACCTGTGTAAAATGTGTGGTTTGTAAAACTTATTTTCTTTGTGTGAAATAAAATGTTTGAAAAATGATTTGCAAATGGTTTGAAAAATGGTTGCAAAAATATTTTGAAAAATCTATATATACTATTTTGAAAACCTTTGCAAAATTATTTTCAAATGTGTGTACATGTTTGTGAAAATGTTTGTAAAAACTATTTTGGACTATAGTTTTCAAAAATTGTGTGAAAAGCTTGTGTCAAATAAGTTTGAGGAATACATACATCACACCAGAATCCACTATATATATATGTATAAAATTGACCACTTACCCTGTAAATTCTTAAAATCCACCTCTTGTAAATATAAGAAGCACTCCCGTGTACATATTTTAACCTAGTTTTCAGCCAAAACTTTTTGTTTTCAAAAATCCCAAAAACATTTGCAAAATTAAAATCCAAAAACATTTGAAAAATCTTTCTGAAAAATATATATATATATATATGCATATGCATCATCATCATATTTTCAAAAATCCATAAAAAGTTCAAAACCTTTGGAAAATTGCATCACAAAAATATTTTCTGCATTCTGCATCGCATTTGCATAGCATTCGCATTTTTCGGATTGAGTTTGATAGTTGAACAAGTCTAAGTAAAATCCGAAGATTGGAGCTTGATTGGACCTTAAAATCTACCTAATAACAGGAACCTTATAGAAACTGGGTTTGAGGTACTTCAGGTCTAGTTGACTTAATTCTTTGAGGATCACGAGACTTAGTTCATTGGATTCTTGACTGCCTAAGTAGAGTATTTCGAAGCACACGCACGACTCTTGTTGATAATGACCTAACTTGGACACCTGCACCTTTCACATGGCTCAACTCAGTTGGAGTGGTGAGGGGATTGGATTTGCCGGTATGAGACACACACAAGTGGAAACATTTGTCCTCCTCTAGGGAGGGAAGTGCACCCCAACCCGTCCAGTGATAAGGAAGTCTAAAGACAGGAGGTTGTGGGTTGCGATAAAGCTTCAAAAGAGGGATAGTCTACTGGCTCAAGAGGAAAAACTCCTTATGTAAATGCTGCTGTGAATAGTATTTCAAAAAAAAAGTTCAGGCATGTACAAAAATAAAAAGCCTGCAAGTATGTACAAAGTCAATAAGCAAGCTTGAGTTCCAAAGTCAAATATGTGAGCCTGCAGCAGGATGACTTGACTACACTGGTCTTGCATCCCTGGATAGGTAGCTACACTGGCTACCGTCCATTCTTCTCTTCACCCCCTCCTCTTGAGTTGGTTGCCACTTGAACTTAGAAGGGAATACCCCGCTCCTCGAGGATGGAGTTATTGGATTGGGGAATCATTGGGTTGTCGTACTGGAGAAGTCAGTCTCTTTGCCATTCTAGTTGGGGAGAGCCACCATCACTTACACTGTACGAGTCAGATTCATAGTCATAAGAGTTTGCGTATGAATTGAAGTATTTCTGACCTGGCTATTGAGGAGACTTGGACAGAGTTTTGGGATTCTTGAGGACTGTTGTATTTCAAATTCGGTTCTCACTAAGGTTCCGCCCACACTAAAATTCCAAAGGTCCGACTTAAGCTCCAAACTTTGATTTTGCGAAGACAAGTTTGATAATCAGATAAAATCCAAGTTCTTCTTTTTCTTTTCTTTCTTTTCTTTTGCACTTATTGCATAAGTGTTTGCTAGGGACTAGCAAAGGTAAAGTATATGGGGATGATGAATCCACATTTCATCATCTTTATTCTATCATTGTGGCATCAAAAACCCTAGCAAATGCCTGTAAATATCATTAATATCATCATCTTAGCATTCATGCATGTGCATCTAAACAGTGTGTAAAATACTGTAATTAAAGCCAAAATTATAGAATAAATAAAGAAAAGAAAAAGAATAAAATATTGTAAATATTTTATGACCCGAAACCCCGAGACCTAGGCATCTTGATGAATAGGTCGACCAGGAATGAAGTAGGGGGAGATAAGGTCATAAATACAGTATAAATGCCTATAATTTCTATTCATTCTTTATTCATTTTGGGACCTATTTTTGATTCCACTTTTTATTCATCAAATAAAGAAACTTTGTACATGAAAGTTGTAGATAATATTACAAGGAAAAATACAAAATTGATTTCACAGAAAAATAATGTACAGATAAAAAGTTATGGTCTGAATAAAAATCCAGAATTCCAACTTCCCAGACCCGTATCTCAAAAATAAAAACTCCAAATGCAGCATACTTACCTTTAATTGTATATAGAAGAAAATAAGCTATTTAATGGCGGTGGTTTCGCATTTGGCGGAGCTACGGTTTGAAAGTTGAGTTTTGGACCCCCGTTGTATAGCTATACTGATTAAAATATTCAATTTATTCTTTATTTATTATTTTTATAATTTTATATTTTTATAATGTTGTAAATATTACTTATAATAATTGTGAATATTAAAATCATAATAAAAATGTAAATAAAAATCAAAATAAAAATACTTATATACACAAAACATAGATACAATACCTATATACATACCTATACATACCTGTTTATATTTTATTATTTATACAAAATAAATCAGAAGAATAAAATAAAAATATATTTGTGTACATAAAAGTATTTTATAATTTTACAAAATAATAAACAAAAATAATAAAATTAAAATACACAAAATAAAAATAAAGTAATAAAGTATATAGATAATATACCTATATAGGGGTATAATAGCAACTTGTAAAAATATACTTCATAAAAATAAATAAAAATCACTATAAAATAATTTATAAAAAAAAATAAACGTTTTTATTTTATAATTAAAAATCAATAAAATCATTATCTATTTTTTATAGATTTTAGAAGTATTTTTTTCTGCGGATTTTCCTGGTTGGTCCACGTGGACCAACCAGGTGGCTGGAAAGTTGACCCACTGGTCAACTTCCTGGCCTTCTCCTGCAGCTTGTCAGAAATGACTTTTTCTTGGTTTTCGCCCCTTTTTGGGGGCCGATCCTTACACCGTTTCATGATGCGGTCTTCACCAATTTTTCTCCTCGATAAGCCACCATGCACGCCCAATCGTTTGCTCGGGGAATGGACCATCCAGACGCTCCTGGCGCCTCGATCTTTGGGCCTCGACCACCATGTTTCAAAACACCCCCTCACGCCCCATTCGAATTTTGGACCGCTTTTGACCAAAGCTGAGACATCCGAGGATTAGCTAAGGATCCCCGGTGACAGGGGGTTGCTCCCCGACCTCGTCGAGGTGCAGCGGAGGGCCGAGGCACGTCCCAATCATCTCCGGCAGTCAACGCCACCGTGAGGTTCATCTAGCCCATTCGCGGCTTGAGGTACGCATTTTACTTCGTTTTCTTTTCTTTATTAGCTAGCTGTTAGTCTTAGGAGTGGTTTTTAGCTTTTAGTTTGTTGATCCATCACTTGAAAATCCCCGATTCCAACATCGAACACCTCGCCGGAGCTAGCTCCGGCGAGCTCCTCCCCCGTCGCTTTTCATTCGCTTTTGCTGCTAGGAGAGGCAAGGCATTTTGCCCTCGCCTCCCTTAACGTCTTGTGCAGGTCCCAGGAGCTCGAGAGACCCCACCTGGGTCGTTTTTGACACGGGCCTGCAACCTGGGGAGTTGTCCTCCTTCACCGACGACGCAGCGGCGCCCCGGCCGCTCTCCGGGCATTTTGAGGCCGCCGCCCACTCGAGGACACCTCCAGGAACTGCGTGCAGCCGTTTGGGGGGATCAAACACCTCTGGGTTGCAAGATTTTGCAAGATCAACCTCGCCTGGAGCCTGTTCTTCATCAGTTCATCCAACGCGCTCCACGGCCGTTGGATCACGAGCCCCAGCCCAGGTGATCAGCTCCCGTCCGATTAAAGCCCCAGCCATCGTCAGATCCAGGGCTGAGATCTAATCTCAGCCCTCCGCTTGCGAAGGGGTATCGGCGCTTGTGGTGACGACACGTGTCTTAAGTAAAGCCTATCCACCGTTCGATCGCCGCCAAGGATTGGGTATTTTGCGACATAACCCCAACCCGTTTTTGTATTAGAACCCGAAGCTTTCATATGCCGTTTTAAGTTTTAGGAATTTTGCAAAGAGGCCCCTCAGTTTTTGCATATCTATATTTATATCCCCGCCAGGCGCGTGCTTTGCACGAGCTGCTTGGCGTTTTTGTGGGAAACCCCCGGGCGTTATTTGTATCTCTGTTTAGTACCTAAACTTTTGACCGTAGTATAAAAGTATTGTACATTTTGCTATAAAGCCCTTGGGGTTTTTAATTGTTGCAGTTATATCCTCGCCAGGTTACGTGTCTAAAGCACGTGCCCTCTGGTGTTTTTGCAGGCGCAACCTCGAACCTTTAACTATTTGCGTTTAGTCTAGAAATTATTTCATGAAGTATAATTTTTGTGGACAAATTTCATTCGTGCCCTTGAACTTCTTACATCTTACAAAAACGTCCCTACCAGACCTTTCATTTTTGCATGCTTGCATGAATTAATTAAGGTGTCATTTCAACTCCAAAATTTCTAAAAATTTGAACTTAAGCTCCTGGGTAATTGTACTTTGATGCTATAATTTCAGTTTTTGATTTTATATTAATTTTATATTTATTAAAAATTAAAAACATGCTTTTTATTCACTGTCTAACTTAGAAAATACAAAAAAAATATTAAAACATCTCGAAAAATTCCAAAAAAAATCCCTAGTGTCTATATTACCATATTTTAGTGTCAGTCCAAAAATCACTAAAAATCTCAAAAGAAAAACACTAAAAATTTAAAAACACTCAAAAACTTCAAAAAATCTATAAAATCAAAGAAAACTCCAAAAATAGCAAACTCAATTCCTGTTTGTTCTAGATTTTATCGTATTTATTTTAAAATTAGTTTGAAAATTTTTGGTTGCTTTTGTTATTTTTATTTCCCATTTTATTCACAGTCAACACTTATTCCACTGTTTTCCCTTATTTCAGTATTTAAAAATACCAAAACACTTTGAAAAATTCCCAAAAATCACAAAAATAGTAAAAAATCCTAAAAATATAAAAAACATTTTATTTCTGAATTTTTGGCTATTTTTGCATATTTTTATAAATACTTCATCTTGTCTTTTTTTACTTTGCTTTTAAATTCCAATATTGAAAAATAAAAAAATATAAAATATAAAATTATAAAAATCAGAAAATTAAAAATCAAAATACAAAATTAAAAATTAAATTAAAATAAAAAAAATTAAAAATCAAAAACCCACAAAAATTCCTTTGACTGCTTACTTAGTGTAGACACTTGACACATTCACTCACTTGTGCACAAATTTTTGAATTACCCGGTTTGCTCCCTGTGTTCGAACTCTCTGCATACTTGCCCTTTACATCATTTGTGCGGAGTTAAAAATAAATTTTAACTCCACATTATTTCTAATTTATTGATCTTTAGTGTGGGTTAATTGTTGATTAAATACATCTTATTGTGGGTCACCGCAGCGACTCGGTTGTCTCCGCCTTGTGTGAGACATACTTTTTAGACCCTCGATAATTTGTGTTTATCAGCAGACTACCTTCTACAATATAGTCTTGATCTCCTTGTTCGACACTTCAGCAATACCATTGGCCTGAGGATGATATGGAGTGGCTATTCGATGGTCAATGCTGAACTCGCTAGCAAGGGCCTTTACCTTGTCATTGACGAAATGAGACCCCCCGTCAGATATCAACACTCTGGGCACCTCGAACCGTGAAATGATATTCCTCCTCAAAAATATACATATAGTCTTAGCAACTGCGATTCAGGCGGGGATGGCCTCAACCCAACGACTAACATAATCAACGGCTAACAGAATGTACTCAAATCCCTGACTCTTAGGAAATGGACCCATGAAATCAATGCCCCATGCATCAAAAACCTCACAGAAGTGAATGGGCTGCATCGGCATCATATCACATTGTCCACAAGTACCCATCCTCTGACTGTCAGTATACCTCTTCACGAATTCATCAGAATCCTTGAAGAGGGTAGGCCACCATAGGCTGGATTGGAGCACTTTCTGTCTCGTTCTCCTTCCAGAGTGATGTCCTCCTGCCTCAAGCTTGTGGCAGTATGTGAGGACGCTATGGTGCTCCTTCTGAGGAATGCACCGACGCCAGACGCTATCCCCTCCTTCATGATGAAGGACGGGATCCTCCCAATGGTAGAACTTGGCCTTCACGAGGAAGGTCTCAAGTCACTGCTTGGGCCAACCTTGTGGAACTTTCTTGGCAACAAGATAGTTTACAATGTCGACGTACCACGGGAGCGAGGTGATAGCAAGGATTGCCTCATCTGGGAAGGTCTCAGAAATGGGATCAGCCTACGCAGATTCCTCAAGATGCTCTAATCGGAAGAGATGATCCGCCACCACATTCTTGACTCCATGCTTATCCTTAATCTCAATATCAAACTCCTGGAGTAGAAGGATCCATCTAGTCAGTCTCTCTTTGGCATCCTTCTTTGCCATGAGGTACCTGATGGCGGTGTGATCTATTAAGATAGTCACCTTCAATCCAATGATGTAAGATCTGAACTTATCTAGGGCAAACACTACGGCTAGCATCTCCTTCTCGGTGACAGTGTAGTTCCGTTGTGTGGCATCCAATGTACGACTAGCGTAGTGAATGGCAAATGACACTCCATCCCTCCTCTGTCCTAGCACGGCCCCTATTGCAAAATCGGAGGCATCCGTCATGATCTCGAATGGGAGAGACCAATCAGGTGGCTGAAGGATAGGAGCCTCAACAACTAGACTCATGAGAGTCTCAAATGACGCAAGACACTTATCATCCACAATGAACTCGATGGCTTTGGTCAGCAAATCAGTCAACGGTCAGGCATTCATGATGAAATCATGAATAAATCACCGATAGAAACCGACGTGCCTCAGAAAAGACCGTAACTATCGCAAGTTGGACGGTGGACTGAGTTTCCTAATGATATCCACCTTGGCCAGATTAACCTCCATGCCCCAGTTAGAGATGATATGACCAAGCACCGTCCCTTGAGTCACCATGAAGTGACTCTTCTCCCAAGATAACACAAGATGGACCTCGATGCATCACTGAAGGATGCGGTCTAGGCAGTCAAGAAAAGCATCAAATCCATCGCCATAGATCGAAAAGTCATCCATGAAGACCTCCAAGAACTCACCCACCATGTTCGAAAAAATGGACAGCATGCACCTTTGGAATGTCGTCGGAGTGTTACATAGAACAAGGGGCTTCCGTCTGAAAGCATATGTCCCAAAGGGACAGGTGAATGTGGTCTTGTCCTGGTCTTTGGGCGCAATGACCACCTGGTTGTAACCGGAGTACCCATCAAGTAAGTATTAGTGACTCTTCCCAGCTAGCCTCTCTATAATCTGATCAATAAAAGATAGCGAGAAATGATCCTTCTTGGTGGCCTGGTTCAATCGATTATTCCACACAGACCCTTCAAGAAGTGGGTACCCGGGTAGTGATCTCCTCTCCAGACTCACTCACAACTGTAGTGATGCCCGTCTTCTTGGGCACCACATGTAATGGACTAACCCACTTGGTGTCGGAGATGGGATAGATAAAATCGGCGCTCCACCATTTCGAGATTTCCTTCATGACAACATCTCGAAGGTTCGGGTTCAGCCACCGCTGGAACTCGCGCGACGGCTGGGCGTCCTCTTCAAGATAGATATGGGGGGAGAACAGGGCTAGACTTATCCCTTGGAGATCAGCTACACTCCATCCTATCGCCTTGCTGTTCTTTTCAAGAACCTCTATCAAATGAGATTCTCTCTCCAGTCAAATCTGCTGAGATAATGACTGGGTGCATCTCATGCTCGCCCGCAAGGAACCTATACTTCAGCGACTGCGTCAAGGGCTTTAGCTCTGGGCAATTGGGAGCTGGCAGATCTGGCCTCTAAAAAGTATGAGTGAAAGCAACCAAATCTGCATGGGAGAACTCTCGCTGATCAAGAAAATCTGGTGAAGACTGCTCTGCTAGTGTATTTGTACTCTGTATCAGGTCAGTCTCCACCCTAGTTGCTTGCTCTGTAGGAATCAGACATGGAATCAACTCATCAAACTCTGCCCAATCAATATCTGACTCCGAGGGATCTGAATCTGAATCAAAAGAAATATCAACTGCCTCGCTATCCTGAATGCGGTCTGCAGCCTCGAATGTGTCCTTGGCCAAGAGTGTGCTCTCCAAGGTCTCCTCTGTTGGAATCTAGGAATCAGTGGAATCTGAATGTGAGAGGATGGCTCGTTAAACGGGGTCTGTCCAAGCTGCTTCATCATCTGTGTCACAAAATCGCACTCCTGGTGGACGTCTCGCTCTGCCTCTGTAATCTGCTCTGAACCGCTGAGCTGCTCTGAGCATGTTGAATCGCACGCTCTGGTCTCATCGATCGTATCTATTTTTATACTCTCGTCCTCGACGTGAAAGTATACCTTCCCTCTATCATGATCAGACACTGCCTTGGTTGTGGCTAAGAACATACGTCCTAGAATGATGGGGGTATCGGTCACAGACTCAGGAATCTCCATGTCCAACACAACAAAGTCCACAGGGAATTTCAGGCCCTGAATTGTGACGACCACGTCCTTCAACAACCGCTTCGGCCTCTTGACAGATCTATCAACAAACTGAAGGACTGTTCTGCTCTATCGAAGAGGTTCAAACTCGAATCGGTCGAGTAAGGCTGCCGGAAGTAGGTTAATATAAGAGCCGCTGTCTAATAGAGTCTGATCGAACCTCTGCTCATGTATGTGACATCTTCCATAGGGAGCTCCTGCATCTGGCCTCTTGGTTGGCAGACGGTTCTAGATGGTGAAGCAGGTGGCACGAGTGAGCACATGGATCTCTGAATGATGGTTCCTCCTCTTCCTGCGAATGGTGGTTCTCTCTCTAAGGTTCCTCTAGAAGAGAGAAATGTGCTCCAAGGCCTCCTGTAGAGTCAGCTGAATCTGAAATCTGTCTATCATCTGCTGGCTGAACTCTAACTGATGGGATTTTTTTGGATTTTCTTTTTTAGTCCCCTTAGTCAAGCGGAGTGCTTGAGGGAAGGGGATGGATGGGCCCTCCTCCGATGGAGGGCTAGGATCGGGTCCCTGCTGCTATGGTGAAATAGAATCCATACACATATCTCCAGGCATCGTAGATGGACTCACAAATAAAGAACCCTTTCCTTTATTAGATTTTCCAAAATAGTCCTGAGATACAAAAACAGATGGAAATGCAATAGGAATAGAATGGGTGGCCTCAGTACCACCCGCGGCATCTGGACTTGCGGCATCAGCACCGCACTCTGGCTCAGCATCATCATCTCTGGTGGCATCAGCACCACCTCCTGCATCTGGTGAAGTGACGACCTCAGTACTGTCAGCGGGTCTACATTCTTGGTGGCGTCAGTACCACTGTCATCAACATCATCATGAGCGGCATCAGCACCACTCTCCTCCTCATCTGGCACTCCTGAGTTCTCATGTGGTCGTCGCTCAGATGAGGCGCCATCAGCTGACATCTTACCGCTCCTAAGTGTAATAAAGTCAACATCAAAAGTATATGCAGAAATATCACCAAGTGAGTGATTTAGCCAAAATTCACGGAGTCTAAAAGTGGTGTCTCACACAAGGCGGAGACAACCGTCGCTGTGATGACTCACAATGAACTCTGAACTAAAATCAACAATTAACCCACAATAAAGATCAATAAATTAGAACTAATGTGGAGCTAAAATTTATTTTTAACTCTGCACAAATGGTGTATAGTGACAAGTATGCAGAGAGTTCGAACACTGGGAGCAAGCAGGGTAATTCACAAGAATGTGCTCAAGTGTGTGTGTGTGTGATGTGTCTACGCTAAGCAATCAAGCAAGGGGAATTTTTGTGGGTTTTTAATTTTTAATTTTTTTTTATTTTTTTATTTAATTTTTAATTTTGTATTTTGGTTTTTAATTTTCTGATTTTTATAATTTTATATTTTATATTTTTTTATTTCTTTTTCAATATTGGAAAGTAGAGGCAATATAATAAAAGGCAAGCTAAAATAATTATAAAATGGTGCAAAAATAACCAAAAATTCAGAAATAAATTGTTTTTAATATTTTTATGATTTTCTACTGTTTTTGTGATTTTTGGGGATTTTTCAAGGTGTTTTTTGGTATTTTCAAATGCTGAAATAAGGCGAAACAGTGGAAATAGGGTTGGCTGTGAATAAAATAGGATTTAAAAAATAGCAACCACTACTCAAAATTTTTCACACTAATTTTTAAATAAAAAGGACAAAATAAGGAACAAACAGGAACTGAGTTTTTGATTTTTGGAGTTTTCTACTATTGTATATATTTTTTTGAAGTTTTTGAGTGTTTTTTAAATTTTTAGTGTTTTTCTTTTGAAATTTTTAATGATTTTTGGACTGACACTAAAAGATGATAAAATAGACACTAGGTAATTTTTTTGGAATTTTTGGAGAGGTTTTAATATTTTTTTGGTATTTTCTAAGCTAGACAGTGCACAAAATAGATGTTTTTGATTTTTAATAAATATAAAAATAAAATAAAATCAAAAACTAAAATGATGGCGTGAAAGTTCAAGTTAACAGGAGCTTAACCCTAATTTTGTGGAATTTTTGGGCTTGAAATGATCATGCAAATAAATACAACAAGCATCCAATTAATAAATAAGCCTAGCAGGGGTATTAATGCAATTTACAAAACATCCAGGGGCATACACGCAATTTTCCACAAAATATTGAACTGAATATTTAATTTCTAGCACCAAAATGCAATTACAAAAGCCGCCTGGGCCTCTTAGCAATTTTCCCACCAGGGCGCGTGACTTGCACGCGCCTGGCGAGGACTGAAATGTAATATTACGAAACCCTAGGGGCCTATTTGCAAAATATCCAAAAAGTTTACACGTGCTGCGATAGTTTTAGGACTAAAATGAAATACATAAATGACTGAGGGTATCCTTGCAAAATGCCCACCCCCTCACGTGTACAGGTCACGTGAGGTGACGTGGCGAAGGACTTGGATGCAAATAAACAAAGTTCGGGGGTCTTTATGCAAATATTACAAAACTATTACACTACAGACAAAAGTTTAAATACTAAATAATAAATACAAAAAGTGCGAGGGTTGGGATGCAAAATACCCTCGCTGGGACGATCCGGTGACGACACGTGGCGCGAATCCAACGGCTGGCGGCGATGCGCGATCCAGTGGCGGGGAGCGAGCCACTTATCCACGTGGCAGCTTGGGAATGCCCGATGACGGTTCGCGTCGACGTCTGAGATTAGATCTCAAAAAGAGATCCAACGGTGGCTGGGCGTGGAGGATCGGACGGTCGATGCGCGATCTGGAGCTGCGGCTCGATCAAACGGTGGGGAAGCGAGGAGGAAGAACAGGGACGAAGGCCGGCGGAGGCGCACTTCCCCGACTCCGATCTCGCTCCTCAGGCGATGGATGGGCCCCAAAATGGAGCTGCAGACTCCTTGAAGGTCCCTCTGTGGACTGGATGGCTCGGATTCGCCGGAGAAGCGTCGAAGTGCTGGCGCGAAGGTGGTGGAGCTTTACGCTCCAGGTATCTCCGGCGAGGAATCAAAATGGCTCTCCAGGTTCGTTCAGGGGTCTTTGACCTGCAAAAAGTGGTGAAAAGGCCCAGGGCAAATTGCCTGGGCCTCGCGGAGGCGTGGGGATGTGTGCAACGAGGTGGCGGCGAAGGGTTGGAGGTGCGCTCCGGCCAAAGTGGGTGATCGAGCGAATCAGATGATGGAGCTTCGATTTTTTTGGGGGATATTGATCCTAAGGCTAACAGGAGTTGAATGCAAGAAAGAAATGAGTGGGGGGAACCGCCCTCGATGGCCGAAGCCAGAGGAAGAAACTACCTCGACGCCGGCTGTTGGCGGAGGTGGTGGAGGCACCCTCGACTTCGAACGCCTTGGCTGAGGAGCTGGCGATGGAGCTGTCACCTCCAGGGAGCTCTGGAGCACGAGGGTGGCACTGAAGGGTGGACCAAAGGGACTCAAAATCGAGAGGAAAGAAGGGGGGGCTCGTTATATGTGGTTTGACCCTGAGTCGCAGGGGCCCAAAGATCAAGAGCTCTGGAGCGATTCAGTGATCCATAATCCGATGTAAGATATGGGCGAGCCTCCTCGATCATCGATGATCAAAAGTCAAGAAGGCGCTATCACGAAATGAGGTTCCTAGCGTCCTCGAAAAAATCGAGAAAACGGCCCAAAAATGAGCATCTGACAAGGCTACAGGGGGTAGGTCACCTAGTTGACCAAGGTCAACTAGGGTTTGCGCCTGGTTGGTCCACGTGGACCAACCAGGAAAAACCCTGGAAAAACCTTTTGTTAATTCAATTTAAAATACTAAATTGCCGAATTAAATAAAAGTTATAAAATAAAAAATGCTCAAAATTTTATGTAGTATTTTATTCTGATTTTTATTTATTTTTATGACTTATATTTTCACAAGTTACCTTTTTAACCCTATATAGGTATAATACCTATGTATTTTAATATTTTATTTTTATTTAGGTATTTTATTTTATTATTTTTATTCAGTATTTTATAAAATTATAACATACTTTTATATACATAAATATATTTTTATTTTATTTTTCTGATATGTTTTGTATATTTAATAAAATACAAGTGTATTTTATATAGGTATAAGTGTATGTATAATACCTATGTAGTCTTTATACAAATATTTTTATTTTTATTTTTCTTTGCATTTTATTTCAATTTTAATGCACATATATATTATAAGTAATATTTACAAAATTATAAAAATATAAAAAATTAATAAATAATGAATAACGAATAAATTGAATATTTTATTCAGTACAAGTATACAATAAGGGTCCAAAACTCAACTTTCAAACCGTA
Source organism: Ottelia alismoides (assembly GCA_037367405.1). Taxonomy (NCBI): domain Eukaryota; kingdom Viridiplantae; phylum Streptophyta; class Magnoliopsida; order Alismatales; family Hydrocharitaceae; genus Ottelia; species Ottelia alismoides. Next base: position 362,995 of record JAZKJV010004654.1, on the reverse strand, counting down.
GCTCCGCCAAATGTGAAACCACCGCCATTGGATAGATTATTTTATTCTATATACAATTAAAGGTGAGTACACTGCATTTGGAGTTGTCAGTTGTGAGATACGGGTCTGGGAAGTTGGGATTTTGGATTCTTATTCAGACCATAACTTTTCATCTGTACATTCTTTTTCTGTGAAATCAATTTTGTATTTTTCTTTATTAATTTATCTACAACTTTCATGTACAAAGTTTCTTTATTTGATGTATAAAAAGTGGAACCAAAAATAGGTCCCAAAATGAATAAAGAATGAATAAAATGTATAGGTATTTTATTGGTATTTCTGACCTTATCTACCCCTACTTTATTCCTTGTCGACCTATTCATCAAGATGCCTAGGTCTCGGGGATTTTGGGTCATAAAATATTTACAATATTTTATTCTTTTTCTTTTCTTTATTTATTCTATAATTTTGGCTTTAATTTCAGTAATTTATATACTGTTTAGATGCACATGCATAAATGCTAAGATGATGATTTTAATGCTATTTACAGGCATTTGCTAGGGTTTTTGGTGCCAAAATGATAGAATAAAGATGATAAAATGTGGATTCATCATCCCCCTATACTTTACCTTTGCTAGTCCCTAGCAAACACTTATGCAATAAGTGCAAAAAGAAAGAAAAGAAAAGAAAAAGAAGAACTTGGATTTGATCTGATTATCAAACTTGTCTTTACAAAATCAAAGTTTGGAGCTTAAGTCGGACCTTTGGAATTTTAGTGCGGGCGGAACCTTATTGAGAACCGTGTTTGAAGTCCAACAGTCCCTGAGAATCCCAAAACTCTGCTCAAGTTTCCTCAATAGCCAGGTCAGAAACACTTCAACTCATACGCAAACTCTTACGACTATGAATCTGACTTGTACAGTGTAAGTGATGGTGGCTCTCCCCAACTAGAATGACAAAGAAACTGACTTCTCCAGTACGACAACCCAATGATTCCCCAATCCAGCAACTCCATCCTCGAGGAGCGGGGTATTCCCTTCTAAGTTCAAGTGGCAACCGGCTCAAGAGGAGGGGGTGAAGAGAAGAATGGACGGTAGCCAGTGTAGCTACCTATCCCGGGATGCAAGACCAGTGTAGTCAAGTCATCCTGCTGCAGGCTCACATATTTGACTTTGGAACTCAAGCTTGCTTATTGACTTTGTACATACTTGCAGGCTTCTTATTTTTGTACATGCCTGAACTTTTTTTTTTTTTGAATACTATATACAGCAGCATTTACATAAGGAGTTTTTCCTCTTGAGCCAATAGACTATCCCTCTTTTGAAGCTTTATCGCAACCCACAGCCTCCTGTCTTTAGACTTCCTAATCACCGGACGGGTTGGGGTGCACTTCCCTCCCTAAAGGAGGACAAATGTTTCCACTTGTGTGCGTCTCATACCGGCAAATCCAATCCCCTCACCACTCCAACTGAGTTGAGCCTTGTGAAAGGTGCAGGTGTCCAAGTTAGGTCATTATCAATCAAGAGTCGTGCGTGTGCTCCGAAATACTCTACTTAGGCAATAAAGAATCCATTGAACCAAGTCTCGTGATCCTCAAAGAATTAAATCAACTAGACCTGAAGTACCTCAACCCCAGTTCCTATCAGGTTCCTGTTATTAGGTAGATTTTAAGGTCCAATCAAGCTCTAATCTCCGGATTTTACTTAGACTTGTTCAACTATCAAACTCAATCCGAAAAATGCAAATGCTATGCAATGCAATGCAGAAAATATTTTTGTGATGCAATTTTCAAAGATTTTGAACTTTTTATGGATTTTTGAAAAGATGATGATGATGCATATGCAGCTGCATTTTTTTTGTATTTTTCAAAGAAATTTTTCAAATGTTTTTGGATTTTAATTTCGCAAATGTTTTTGGGATTTTTTGAGAACAAAAGTTTTGGCTAAAACTAGGTGGAAATATGTACACGGGAGTGCTTCTTTATATATACAAAAAGTGGATTTTAAGGATTTACAAGGGTAAGTGATCGATTTTATACATATATATATACGTATATAGTGAATTTTGGTGTGATGTGTATATTCCTCAAACTTATTTGACACAAGCTTTTCACACAATTTTTGAAAACTATAGTCCAAAATAGTTTTTACAAACATTTTACACGCATTTGAAAACATTTTGCAAAGGCTTTCAAAATAGTATAGATAGATTTTTCAAAACATTTTTGCAACCATTTTTCAAACCATTTGCAAATCATTTTTCAAACATTTTATTTCACACAAAGAAAAGAAATTTTACAATCCACATATTTTACACAGGTTGAAAACACGAAACAAAATATTTTCAAAATAGTTTTCAATAGATGTTCACAAAGTTTTTCAAACTATTTTTCAAACATTTTGCAAAAAACATTTTCACCTGATTTATTAATCAGTATCTACAAAAAGAATTTGAGGAATAACCACATCTTTTTATTAAGAATTTTTAATGAATTTTAAAGAATTTTTAAAGAATTATTAGCCATATTTATTAAGAAAATACGAAAGTACGAGTTATGGCTAAAGTATATACGTAGTATATACGACCCCCCTATACTTAGCTTGAGCTATGTCCTCATAGATCGGAGAGAAAAGAGAATACATAACTCGTACTAAGTATAGACAAGTCTAACTAATGAAGAAATAAATGAATGAATCAAACGAATGAGAAGTTGACCGTCCCCCCTATACTTAGGATCAAATAATCCTAAGTATAGCAGACTGTACACAACGCAGGGAGGGTCAAGGGTGGGAATGAACAGATCGTACTCAGATTGTCTCCCCCTATACTTAGGGTAAAATATCCCTAAGTATAGACAAGAAGAGGAGACAATGGAGAGGATCAAAGAATAGAACAACTCGGGGTGCACACCCCCCTATACTTAGGACAAAGTACGTCCTAAGTATGGAAAACTGTCTACAAGGGCGACACCTTTTTGATAGATAAAGAAAATAGAAATGGAAAAGAAGAAAAGAAGAAAATAAATCAACAGATGAAAGTGATATGAACAGATGGATCTGTACAGCGGAAGATAGAATTTGATCACCATGTACGAGATGTAGATGATGAGAGTCAAAGGACACATCTCATACCAGAAGAATGGGGGCAACGTCAATGGTCGGCGGATCATGATCAAGATATAGTTTCAAGCGTTGACCATTGACGCGGAAGGTAGAGGAAGATGACGGTTCGGATATATCGATGCTGCCATTGTCATGTACCTTCCTGACCACATACGGTCCTTTCCACTTGCTCTGTAATTTCCCTGGGAATAATTTCAGCCTGGAATCAAACAACCATACTCTCTGATCTAGCTCAAACTGTTTATGGCTGATATGTGAATCGTGCCATGTCTTCACTTTCTCTTTGTACTGTAAGCTGTTCGAAAAGGCTGTATCTCTAAGTTCCTCCAGGGCTGCCAATTCAGCTCTTCTTTGGTCTCCTATACTCTCGGGATCTAAAAGCAACTCAGTAACTGCCCAAAAAGATTTATGCTTGATCTCCACTGGCAAATGGCGCGGCTTGCCATAGACGAGACGAAAGGGGGATGTCCCCAATGGATTCTTGAAAGAAGTCCGATAAGCCCACAAGACCGAGTCCAAAAGCTGTGACCAATCCTTTCGGTCTGGGCGGACAACTTTCTGCAAGATAGTCTTTATCTCCCGATTCGATACTTTGGCAAGACCATTAGTCTGAGGGTGATAAGGAGTGGCAACCCGATGGTCAATGCCGAACTCGTCTGCAAGGGCCCTGACTTTGCCATTGATGAAGTGAGACCCCCCGTCTGAAATGAAGACTCTAGGTACTCCGAACCATGAAATGATATTTTTCCTCAAAAATTTGCAAACGGTTTTAGCATCTGCGGCTCGGGCGGGGATGGCCTCAACCCATCGGCTGACATAATCTACAGCGAGCAAAATATGCTCGAATCCCTGACTTTTAGGAAATGGGCCCATGAAATCAATTCCCCATGCATCAAAAACCTCACAGAAGTGAATGGGTTGCATGGGCATCATGTCTCGCTGTCCGCAGGTTCCCATTTGCTGGCAGTCAGTACATCTCTTCACGAACTCATCAGAATCCTTGAAGAGAGTAGGCCACCATAGGCCAGATTAAAGCACCTTCTGTGCTGTCCTTTTTCCAGAATGATGTCCTCCTGCCTCAAGCTTGTGGCAGTATGTGAGGACGTTGTGCTGCTCTTCTTGAGGAATGCACCTCCTCCAGATACTATCCCCTCCTTCATGATAAAGGACGGGATCCTCTCAATGGTAAAACTTGGCCTTAGCTAGGAAGGTCTCAAGTTTCTGCCTGGGCCAACCCTGAGGGACTGTCTTGGCAACAAGATAGTTTACAAAGTCAGCATACCATGGGAGTGAGGTGACAGCCAAGATCGCCTCATCAGGAAATGTCTCAGTGATAGGTGCGCTGGGCTCAGATTCCTCAAGATTCTCCAATCTGGAGAGATGATCCGCCACCACATTCTTGACTCCAGGCTTGTCCTTAATTTCAATATCAAATTCCTGGAGTAGAAGGATCCATCTGGTGAGACGTGCTTTGGCATCCTTCTTAGCCATTAAGTACCGGATGGCGGTATGATCTGTGTAAATGGTCACTCTAGATCCGAGAATATATGATTTGTACTTATCAAGAGCGAAGACTACGGCCAGCATCTCTTTCTCAGTCACAGTGTAATTCCGTTGCGCGGCATCCAAAGTCCAGCTGGCGTAGTGAATGGCAAACGGTAATCCATCCCTCCTCTGTCCAAGCACAGCCCCAACGGCAAAATCTGAAGCATCCGTCATGATCTCGAATGGGAGAGACCAATCGGGTGGCTGAAGGACAGGAGCTGAAACAACCATGTTTTTGAGAGTCTCAAAAGATTCAAGACACTTATCATTAACAATAAACTCGGTGTCTTTGGTCAGCAAGTCAGTAAGCGGTCGGGCAATTCGACTGAAGTCCTGAATGAACCGTCGGTAGAAACCGGCATGCCCCAGAAAAGACCGTAACTGACGTAAGTTGGACGGCGGATTGAGTTTTCTGATGATATCCACCTTAGCCGGATCGACCTCCATGCCCCTGTTGGAGACGATGTGACCAAGGACCGTCCCCTGAGTCATCATGAAATGACTCTTCTCCCAGGATAAGACAAGATTGACCTCAATGCAGCGCTTGAGCACACGGTCTAGGCAGTCAAGACAAGCGTCGAACCCGTCGCCATAGACCGAGAAGTCATCCATGAAGACCTCTAAACAGTCACCCACCATGTCCGAGAAGATGGACAACATGCACCTTTGGAATGTCGCTGGAGCGTTACATAGACCAAAGGGCATCCGTCTGAAAGCATAAGTCCCAAACGGACAGGTGAATGTCGTTTTCTCCTGGTCTTCGGGCGCAATGGCCACTTGATTGTATCCAGAGTACCCATCAAGGAAACAATAGTGACTCTTCCCAGCTAGCCGCTCGATAATCTGATCAATAAATGGTAGCGGGAAGTGATCCTTCTTGGTGGCCTCATTCAATCGTCTGTAGTCCACACAGACCCTCCAAGAAGTTGGTACTCTGGTAGCGATCTCCTCTCCAGACTCATTGACAACTGTAGTGATACCCGTTTTCTTGGGTACCACATGGAGTGGACTAACCCATTTAGAGTCGGAGATGGGGTAAATGAAATCGGCGCTCCACCACTTGGAAATTTCTTTCATGACAACTTCTCGAAGATTCGGATTCAGCCGTCGTTGGAACTCACGCGACGGCTTAGCGTTATCCTCAAGATAAATGTGGTGAGAGCAAAGATTTGGGCTCAGCCCCTGGAGATCGGATATATTCCATCCTATTGCCTTGCGATTTCTTTCAAGAACCTCCATCAGACGAGATTCTTGCTCTTCAGTCAAATCTGCTGAGATAATGACTGGGTACATTTCTGGCTCTCCAGCAAGGAATCTGTACTTCATCGACTGCGACAGAGGTTTCCGTTCTGGGCAACTGGGAGGTGGCAGATCTGGCTTCTGATATGTCTGTGTGAAAGAGACCAGGTCTGCATGGGAGAACTCTCGCTCTGCATGAATTGCTGACGAAGGGCGGCCTGCTGAATCATCAATAAACTGCACTGGCTCGCACTCTGTCATGGTTGTTGGCTCAGTAGGAATCAGACAAGGTAAATAGTCATCAAAGTCATCCCAGTCAATGTCTGAATCCGAGGGATCAGAAGAAGATGAGCATGATTGAAATTCCTCAGCACCACTCATCACAACACTGTTAGCCTCAGAGATATCCTCATCCAGGGATGTGCTCTCCCGGCTCTCGACCGCCATGAGCTTGAGATACAGTGAATCTGTAGGCAAGGCGAGGGTCGGTGCTACGGGATCTTTCCAGTTGGATTCATCATCAGTCATCTCGAAATCACAAACCTGGTGGATGTCTAGCTCCTCCTCTGTCGTCTGCGCTGCTTCGCTGGACTGCTCGGAGCACTCTAACTCTCTAGCTCTGATTTCTTCGATCGTTTCTATTTGTATGGTTTCGCCCTCTACGCGAAAGCATACCTTCCCGCTATCATGGTCGGTCACCGCCTTGGCTGTGGCCAAGAATGGACGTCCGAGAATGATGGGGGCATCAGTTACCGACTCAGGGATCTCTATGTCCAACACAACGAAGTCCACGGGGAATTTCAGGCCCTGAATGGTAAAGACCACGTCTTTCAATAACCCCTTCGGCCTCTTAATCGACCTATCAGCAAACTGAAGGACGGTTCTGCTTCGAAGAAGAGGGCCAAACTCGAATTGCTTGAGTAAGGCTGCCGGAAGGAGGTTAATTGAAGAGCCGCTGTCTAATAGAGTGCGATCAAACTGCTGCTCCTGAATCTCGCATCTGACATAGGGAGCTCCTGCGTCTGGTCGCTTGGCTGGCAGCTTGTTCTGGATGATGCAACATGTGTCATGAGTGAGCATATGGATTTGATCTCTGTGCCTCTTCTTCCTTCGAACAGTAGTTGTCTCTTTCAAGTTCTTTTTGAAGAAGGGGATATGCTCAAATGCTTCCCGTAGAGTCAGCTGAATGTGAAATCTATCAATCATTTGGTCGCCGAACTCTACCTGCTGATTCTTTTTTGGATTTTCTTTTTTGTTCCCCTTCGCTCGGCGTAGTGCCTCAGGGAAGGGGATGTTAGGGGCCTCCTCAGATGGAGGACTAGGAATCGGTCCCTGTGCCTGTGAAGACGGAGAATCCATACAATAATCATCATTCACCACATATGGATCTGCAATTTGAACAGAAACCTTTCCTTTATTCATATTTTTGTTTTTGTTTTTGTTCCCACAGTCTCTAGGTACAAAATGTGGTAACATCACAGTTGATGGCTCGACAAAAGTAGATGTGGTGGCTTCAGCACCACCACTAGCACCGGTCTTTGCGGCATCAGCACCACGCTCAGGTTCATCATCCAAAATGGTGGCATCAGCACCACCGTCTGCATCTGGTATCACGACGGCGTCAGCACCGTCGTCCTGGACTCCATCATTGGTGGCATCAGCACCACCGTCTTCAACATCATCATTAGCGGCATCCGCACCGCTCCTCTGCTCCTCTGGCGCTCCAGGTTAGGCATTCGGTTGTCGCTCAGAAGAGGCGCCGCCGGCTGGCATCCTACCTCTCCTAGTAGTCACAAAATCAGCATCATTCAAAGAATAAGACATATCATTCAAATCGTCAGTAGGAGAGGTATCCTCTGTGAACTCTACCTGCTCAGATTTTCTTTTTAGGTTATTAGGGTTAGGTTCGATCTGAGCGGGTATGGCGGCTTTGCCTTTGATGATGTCCCGCATCTCCTGCCAGAATTCATCCATTTCTTGCCTGAAAGAGGCTCGCTGTTCAGATAGCAAGCGGGCAAGATCATCGAGGGCTGGGTTCTCATAGGCTGGACCCTGAGAACCGGATGTTTGTCCCTGCTGGAAATGGGGCTGTTGCTGCTGGTGTTGTTGCTGATACTGGGGGGAAGGCTGGTGATAAGACTGCTGAGGCGGCTGGCGCTGCCTCCACTGTTGTCCCTGATAGGTGGGACGAGGACCACTCTGGTATTGTTGCTGATGGGCACACTGGGGTTGTTGCTGTTGCTGTTGTGTCGGCTGGTTGTTCTGCTGTCCTTGAGTAGGAGGATGTTGCTGGGATGAGGATCCACCATTGCCCCAACGGAATCCGGGGTGATCCCTACGAATTGCGGGCTGAGGGTACCGGTCGTACCAAATCCCATTGACTTCCATCAATGGTTCCTGCTCAAAGGAGGGTGGAGGAAGAACTGCCAGTGGCTGCTCCGGCTGATAGACCACCATCTGCGTGTCCGAAGATGGCGATTGCTCTGAATGGTATTGCAGCAATGGAACCGGCTCCGCCTGGATATGGTTCACCTGGCGGTATGAGGTGGAGGCCTGGTTGGGATTGTTGCTGCTGGAAGCAACCTGTGACCTGGGAGGCTGTTGGGAATGGGCCTGTGCCTCCTGAATACATAGAATTTGAGTCTTCAGGTCACTCATGGTCTTGGTGAGAAGGTCCATCTGGGCTAGACCTTGGTTTTGCTTCTTCTCGAGGATCTCCATGCGGTCCAACTTTTCGCTAATAATGCCCATGTCGGCCGCTGCTGATTCGGCTTGGGCTGCGGCTACCGACGTTGTGTTGGGACCGACATCGATGCGGGCGATCCTCTGAAATGATCCCGCTCCTTGCGGGGGTTTTTGCTGTGTGTAGACTCTGGCTTGGGTCATCACTGTGGAGTTTTCTGTCATTCCTTCATAGATGGCCCAGACGTCGTCTTCTCCCTTGGAGAAATAAGACCCACCGCAAGAGGCGTTCACAAGCCCCTGCGGCTCTGGTGTCAGCCCACAGAAGAAACCCTGCACCAGGTTGGGCTTGGAGATATCGTGATGTGGACACCGGTCTATGAGCTCTCTGAATCGATCCCAGGCTTCATGGAATTGTTCATTTGGGATCATGACAAAATTGCTGATCATGGCTCGAGCTGCGTTGGTCCGGCCGAGAGGATAGTATTTCTTCAAATATGCGGTCCGGAGATCTGCCCAAGTATCGACGAATCGCCCTAGATGCTTGAGCCAATATGCGGCTCTATCAACCAATGAGAATGGGAAGGCGATCATCTTAATGGTGTCCTCGGTCATCAACCGATCATGGATGGTACTGCATATCATTTCAAATTCCTGGAGGTGGAGGTGCGGCTCTTCGGTCGGCAGCCCGTGAAACTTGGGTAGCAACTGAATCGTGTGGTGCCGAAGCTCGAAGTCTCCATGGATTGGCAGGAGTCCGATCCACCGGTGAGTGAGGGACGAAGCTGGGTTGTGCAGTTCCCTCATGATAGTCTGTGGCGGTCGCTCAGCGTCTGGATCGCCTCCTCCTGCATCAGGTCCTCCTCCTCCACCTCCGCCACCGCCCCCAGGTCGGTTTTCTCTCAGCTGTGCTATCTCTCTCATCAGGTCACCCATGAATGTTCCCTGATCACGGATTTGTCTCTGCATATTCTCCAGGGACGCTAGCAAGGAATTGTTGATGGCCACTTGATCAATAATGAATGGGGGATGCTCGTGGTCATCTTGGTGCTCGCCTCTGTCTGCCATTGCTGGATTCTCTGAAAAAGCAAATGAGGCCATTTCAGGTGTTGTAGAATGAGCCGAACTCTGTGATGCACTGAATTCTGACACAATTGGACTGAGAGAAGGAGAATGGGAAGGGTGGTCGAGGGGGAACAGGGTGGATGTGAACTCGGGCTCGGAGAGCGGACTCTCCGAGGCATTCCTAGATGAGTAAGGAGGAGTGCTAGATAGCGGTGCCGACAAGGTCGGCCTAAGAGATCTCTGTCCCATCATCTTGATTATTCGAGAAGAGTGGGGATAATGCAAGAGAAGAAGAAGATGATATGCAACAAAATTGTGCACAATTGTGCGGTGTTTTTGATCTTGACCTAAATAAATCTAGCAATCAAACGCAAAGCAAGGGTGAATTCACCAACTCAACACGTGAAGCCGTGAAGGTTCGGCTTTTATCTTGTCAATTTTAGCTTGTTTTCAGGTATTTATCTTGTCACGAGTCCTTAGAACGCTACGCCTATAGGAGCGAGAGTACTGCCAGGAAAGTGTCCCCGTACTTGTCCTCCTCCTGTGTAACCTGTAACTTGCACTTTTTAAGGTCCTTGTAACCCTTCCTGGATCCCTACTCAGCCAAAGAAATAGAGGGAGGAAGCCGATAGGCGAAACCGATACTTCGGTCCTTGCTCGCAACGGAATCACCCGTGAGCGTACAAGGTCCTACTCGGACGCAGCCGGTGAGACAGACACACCCGTGAAGGCGTGGCCTAAGCTCGGTACTTCGGACAAGGTCGGTGCTCACACAATAGCGAGTCACCAATGGCGACCAAGTCCTACTCGACTACGTACGATAGTAGCGCCAATACTTCGGAAATCCAGGCGATACACAAGGCAGCCACAAGTTGGGTTTTGGGCTCTAATCCTTACGAAGCGCTCACCTCACTTGGAAGGAGACCTTCCCATGCAACCTGAAGACAAGTGAGGATGTTACTCTCCCCAAGCAATGAATCCAATTACTGATTTTATTTTGGTCAAGTTTTCTTTAGCAGTCCCTTTTTTTAATTTTTTTGGTGTTATCGCTTCTTTTGAGTAAGTTCAAACAAGCGCCTAACAGTTTTTGTATTTTTTTCTTTATCCTACTTTGTTCCAAAAACAGAGGGAGAATAGAGTCGGAAAAGCCGTGCAAGTCGACACCAAGGTGGAAATCTCACCTTTGTGCCTAGATGATGCGTGCAAAGTAAGAGGACTTACAGCGAATCCCAGCTCTCTCCATGCGGGATGCAAAGCAGAATTTTTAAACCTAAGCTATATGGCGATATGCAAGCGGAAATCGTCCTAGAACAGGCAACTGCTAGCGTAAAGAACCACAAGCTAACTATTAACTCCTAATCCGAATGTCCGGTCTAGGCTCACCCCTCCTCTGCTCAACACATTTGAGTTAGGAGAAAGCGCTTGTTCGGGTGTGAGCTCGCGGCGCGTGGATCGGAAGCTACTAGCTAACTGTTTAATTAGTCTAAGTCCAAATACGAATCTATAGGATCATGCAAAGATAATTAGGTGTTTGGACCTATTCTAATCGAATCAAGCAGGACCTAGAACTAAGAGCTCAATCCACAAAAGAAAGTGAAAAATGAAAACAAAACCGGAAAATGACGGCGATAAAAACTCGATGAAAACCGCGGTGAGCCCCCGGGTGAACAAACACCCGGAAATTAGGCCTGATAGTCTGAGTGTCCAAGTCCAAGTGTACCTGTATTATTACAAATTAATAGTCTCTCTCTCACGAAAATAAATGTAAGCTAATCTAATCTCTCTCCCTCACTCCTCCTGCTCTCTCCTGCCGGCGTGACCTAAGAAGGCCGGCTCCGCTTCCCAAGGATGCTCCGAATCACCTAAGCAATCCGCCTCGCTCCGCGGTCCCTCGCAAGAAGACAAGAAAAGAGACGGTCAGATAGCTCAACAAGATATATCAAAAATGTAAGAGATGGAAAATAATGCTATGGTAAACAATCACACAATCAAAAAAATGTGAACTAATCGCTGTTGCTCCCCGGCAACGGCGCCATTTGATTTAGCCAAAATTCACGGAGTCTAAAAGTGGTGTCTCACACAAGGCGGAGACAACCGTCGCTGTGATGACTCACAATGAACTCTGAACTAAAATCAACAATTAACCCACAATAAAGATCAATAAATTAGAACTAATGTGGAGATAAAATTTATTTTTAACTCTGCACAAATGGTGTATAGTGACAAGTATGCAGAGAGTTCGAACACAGGGAGCAAGCAGGGTAATTCACAAGAATGTGCTCAAGTGTGTGTGTGTGTGATGTGTCTACACTAAGCAATCAAGCAAGGGGAATTTTTGTGGGTTTTTAATTTTTAATTTTTTTTTTATTTTTTTATTTAATTTTTAATTTTGTATTTTGGTTTTTAATTTTCTGATTTTTATAATTTTATATTTTTTATTTTTTATTTCTTTTTCAATATTGGAAAGTAGAGGCAATATAATAAAAGGCAAGCTAAAATAATTATAAAAAGGTGCAAAAATAACCAAAAATTCAGAAATAAATTGTTTTTAATATTTTTATGATTTTCTACTGTTTTTGTGATTTTTGGGGATTTTTCAAGGTGTTTTTGGTATTTTCAAATGCTGAAATAAGGCGAAACAGTGGAAATAGGGCTGGCTGTGAATAAAATAGGATTTAAAAAATAGCAACCACTACTCAAAATTTTTCACACTAATTTTTAAATAAAAAGGACAAAATAAGGAACAAACAGAACTGAGTTTTTTATTTTTGGAGTTTTCTACTATTTTATATATTTTTTTGAAGTTTTTGAGTGTTTTTTAAATTTTTAGTGTTTTTCTTTTGAGATTTTTAATGATTTTTGGACTGACACTAAAAGATGATAAAATAGACACTAGGTAATTTTTTTGGAATTTTTGGAGAGGTTTTAATATTTTTTTGGTCTTTTCTAAGCTAGACAGTGCACAAAATAGATGTTTTTGATTTTTAATAAATATAAAAATAAAATAAAATCAAAAACTAAAATGATGGCGTGAAAGTTCAAGTTAACAGGAGCTTAACCCTAATTTTGTGGAATTTTTGGGCTTGAAATGATCATGCAAATAAATACAACAAGCATCCAATTAATAAATAAGCCTGGCAGGGGTATTAATGCAATTTACAAAACATCCAGGGGCATACACGCAATTTTCCACAAAATATTGAACTGAATATTTAATTTCTAGCACCAAAATGCAATTACAAAAGCTGCCTGGGCCTCTTAGCAATTTTCCCACCAGGGCGCGTGACTTGCACGCGCCTGGCGAGGACTGAAATGTAATATTACGAAACCCTAGGGGCCTATTTGCAAAATATCCAAAAAGTTTACACGTGCTGCGATAGTTTTAGGACTAAAATGAAATACATAAATGACTGAGGGTATCCTTGCAAAATGCCCACCCCCTCACGTGTACAGGTCACGTGAGGTGACGTGGCGAAGGACCTGGATGCAAATAAACAAAGTTCGGGGGTCTTTATGCAAATATTACAAAACTATTACACTACAGACAAAAGTTTAAATACTAAATAATAAATACAAAAAGTGCGAGGGTTGGGATGCAAAATACCCTCGCTGGGACGATCCGGTGACGACACGTGGCGCGAATCCAACGGCTGGCGGCGATACGCGATCCAGCGGCGGGGAGCGAGCCACTTATCCACGTGGCAGCTTGGGAACGCCCGATGACGGTTCGCGTCGACGTCTGAGATTAGATCTCAAAAAGAGATCCAACGGTGGCTGGGCGTGGAGGATCGGATGGTCGATGCGCGATCTGGAGCTGCGGCTCGATCAAACGGTGGGGAAGCGAGGAGGAAGAACAGGGACGAAGGCCGGCGGAGGCGCACTTCCCCGACTCCGATCTCGCTCCTCAGGCGATGGATGGGCCCCAAAATGGAGCTGCAGACTCCTGGAAGGTCCCTTTGTGGACTGGATGGCTCGGATTCGCCGGAGAAGCGTCGAAGTGCTGGCGCGAAGGTGGCGGAGCTTTACGCTCCAGGTATCTCCGGCGAGGAATCAAAATGGCTCTCCAGGTTTGTTCAGGGGTCTTTGACCTGCAAAAAGTGGTGAAAAGGCCCAGGGCAAATTGCCTGGGCCTCGCGGAGGCGTGGGGATGTGTGCAATGAGGTGGCGGCGAAGGGCCGGAGGTGCGCTCCAGCCAAAGTGGGTGATCGAGCGAATCAGATGATGGAGCTTCGATTTTTTTGGGGGATATTGATCCTAAGGCTAACAGGAGTTGAATGCAAGAAAGAAATGAGCGGGGGGAACTGCCCTCGATGGCCGAAGCCAGAGGAAGAAACTACCTCGACGCCGGCTGTTGGCGGAGGTGGTGGAGGCACCCTCGACTTCGAACGCCTTGGCTGAGGAGCTGGCGATGGAGCTGTCACCTCCAGGGAGCTCTGGAGCACGAGGGTGGCGCTGAAGGGTGGACCAAGGGGACTCAAAATGGAGAGGAAAGAAGGGGGGGCTCGTTATATGTGGTTTGACCCTGAGTCGCAGGGGCCCAAAGATCAAGAGCTCTGGAGCGATTCAGTGATCCATAATCCGATGTAAGATATGGGCGAGCCTCCTCGATCATCGATGATCAAAAGTCAAGAAGGCGCTATCACGAAATGAGGTTCCTAGCGTCCTCGAAAAAATCGAGAAAACGGCCCAAAAATGAGCCTCTGACAAGGCTACAGGGGGTAGGTCACCTAGTTGACCAAGGTCAACTAGGGTTTGCGCCTGGTTGGTCCACGTGGACCAACCAGGAAAAACCCTGGAAAAACCTTTTGTTAATTCAATTTAAAATACTAAATGGCCGAATTAAATAAAAGTTATAAAATAAAAAATGCTCAAAATTTTATGTAGTATTTTATTCTGATTTTTATTTATTTTTATGACTTATATTTTCACAAGTTACCTTTTTAACCCTATATAGGTATAATACCTATGTATTTTAATATTTTATTTTTATTTAGGTATTTTATTTTTATTATTTTTATTTAGTATTTTATAAAATTATAACATACTTTTATATACATAAATATATTTTTATTTATTTTTCTGATATGTTTTGTATATTTAATAAAATACAAGTGTATTTTATATAGGTATAAGTGTATGTATAATACCTATGTAGTCTTTATACAAATATTTTTATTTTTATTTTTATTTGCATTTTATTTCAATTTTAATGCACATATATATTATAAGTAATATTTACAAAATTATAAAAATATAAAAAATGAATAAATAATGAATAACGAATAAATTGAATATTTTATTCAGTACAAGTATACAATAAGGGTCCAAAACTCAACTTTCAAACCGTAGCTCTGCCAAATGCGAAACCACTGCCATTGGATAGATTATTTTATTCTATATACAATTAAAGGTGAGTACACTGCATTTGGAGTTGTCAGTTGTGAGATACGGGTCTGGGAAGTTGGGATTTTGGATTCTTATTCAGACCATAACTTTTCATCTGTACATTCTTTTTCTGTGAAATCAATTTTGTATTTTTCTTTATTAATTTATCTACAACTTTCATGTACAAAGTTTCTTTATTTGATGTATAAAAAGTGGAACCAAAAATAGGTCCCAAAATGAATAAAGAATGAATAAAATGTATAGGTATTTTATTGGTATTTCTGACCTTATCTCCCCCTACTTTATTCCTTGTCGACCTATTCATCAAGATGCCTAGGTCTCGAGGATTTTGGGTCATAAAATATTTACAATATTTTATTCTTTTTCTTTTCTTTATTTATTCTATAATTTTGGCTTTAATTTCAGTAATTTATACACTGTTTAGATGCACATGCATAAATGCTAAGATGATGATTTTAATGCTATTTACAGGCATTTGCTAGGGTTTTTGGTGCCAAAATGATAGAATAAAGATGATGAAATGTGGATTCATCAGTGAGTCACTAGGAGTGGTAACCTCTGTAAACTCTACCTACTCAGACTTCCTTTTCAGGTTGTTTGGGTTCGGCTCGATCTGAGCGTGTATGGCGGCCTTGCCCTTCACTATCTCCCTTATCTCATGACGGAACTCGTCCATCTCCCGCCTGAATGTAGCCTGCTGCTCGGAGATAAGGCAGGCTAAATCATCTAAAGTTGGGTTCTCATAAGCAGGCCCATGAGAACCGGATGGGTTGCCTCTCTGGAATGAGGTTACTGCTGAGAAGGATAACGGGGATACTGGTGAGAGAACTATTGAGGTTGTTGCTGCTGCCTCCACGATTGTCCCTGCTGATAGGGATGAGGACCCTGCTGGTAGTGTGGTTGTGGTTGTGGGAACTGGGGTTGCTGGTGCTGCTGGCTGTACTGGCCACCCTGAACTGGAGGCTGCAGCTGGGATGAGGCACCTCCGGTTGACCAACGAAATCTGGGATGGTCTCAGCAGATCCCAGGCTGAGGTCGGTCATACTAAATCCCGTTGACTTCCATCTACGGCTCCTGCTCATAAGTGGGTGGGGGAAGAACTGCCAGGGGATGATCCTGCTGGTAGACCACCATCTGGCTATCTGGAGATGGTGGTAGCTGGACATACTGCTGCTGCTGCTGGAAGGGCTCCGCCTGAATGTGATGCACCTGTCGGTAGTGGGCAGAGGGATGGGTCGAGCTGCTGCTGTTGCTTTTGGGGTCAGCCCATGACCTGAGATGGGGCTGAGAAGCCGTCTGTGCCTCCTGGAGACACATGATCTGGGTCTTCAGGTCACTCAGCATCTATGCCATCTGATCTATTTGAGACATGCCCTGGCACTGCTTCTTCTCTATGATCTTGATGTGGTCCAGCTTCTCGCTGATGATACCCATATCAGCGGTCGACGACTATGCATGTGTTGTGGCTGCTGAAGATGTGGAAGGACCTGCATCAACCCGTGCTATCCTCTGATAGGACACGGCCTGTGGTGTGGGTTTCCCGTGTATAGAGGAGGGTCTGGGACATAACCGTGTAATTCTCTGCCATCTCCTCGTAGATGGCCCAGACCTAATCCTCATCCTTGGTGAAATAGGAACCCCCACAGGATGCGTTCACTAGCCCCTGCAACTCCGGTGTAAGCCCGCAGAAGAAACTCTGTACAAGGTTGGGCTTGAATATGTCGTGATGGGGACACCGGTCAATGAACTCTCTAAATCTGTCCCATGCCTCATGAAATTGCTCTTTGGGAAGCATGGAGAAGTTGTTGATGAGGGCTCACGCTGCATTCATCCGGTCGAGTGGATAGTACTTATTCAAGTACTCGTTCCAGAGATGTTCCCATAATGTGACGTATTTCCCTAGGTGCTTTAGCCAATAGGCTGCTCTGTCGACGAGGGAAAATGGGAATGTCATCATCTTGATGGTATTCATGGACCGTGCTGCATATCATCTCGAACTCCTAGAGATGGAGGTGCGGCTCCTCAGTGGCAAGCCCGTGGAATATGGGCAGTAGCTGAATGGTCTGAGGTGGCAGCTTGAAGTCTCCCAGAATGGCTGGCAGCTGAATCCATCTGTGGGACAGAGTTGCACCAGGGTTGTGCAACTCTCTCATCGGACGTGCAGGTGCTGCTGGCTGTGCTGGCTCATATGGCTCTCCTCCCTCAGGAATGTATCCTCCTCCACCGGCTCTGCAATGATCTCTGTCTACTCACATCCGCTCCATCTCTCGGCGCATGTCAACCATGAAAGCCCCCTGGTCTCTAATCTGATGCTGCATGGTCTCCAGGGAGGCTAACAGGGTGTTTTTGATGGCACCCTGATCAAGTACATATGTCTGGGTTCTGTCGGGTCCATCAGTGCGCTCCTCACTATTGGCCATGGTCTCTGCAAAGGCAAAAGACCCAAACTCATGTGCTGTCAAATAATCAAACGCCTGTTGTTGTCTCTTCTCGGGCACCTCTGAACTGGTAGAAGGGTGGTCGAGGGGGAACAGGGTGGAGTCAAACTCGGGTTCGGAGAGCAGGTCTGGGCTCTCGCGAACAACCCTAGATGAGTGGACCGGAGTGCTCGAAAGCAGTGCAATTAAAGGCTGCCTAAGAGACCTCTAGCCCAACATCATGATGTAGCAAGTGAAGGCGGATGAGATCTAGAAAACACACAAGATCGGGCAAGCAAACCCCCAATTCACCTACTCATGCAGAGCTGATGACCGTAAAGGTTCGGTCTTTTATCTTGTCGATTTTATTTAGGTGATCAAGCAGTCTTTCAGAGCGATTAAGCAAGTTGTTGGGAATCCAACGCTCTCAGGTTACTGTCCTGATCCCAAGGCTAGATCTTTCCCATCCAGTACAAGTCGCGGACCATTTACCGTATACCCGATCGACTCGCTCTGTTAAGGATATCGCAGCCCGCTTTACCGGAAACTGGAGCGATCCTCACTGGAAAATGACTAACCCGAAATCAGTAGTCTGAGGAGAGGTCGGATATGGCTCTAGCCTAGTGTGTGGGTCACTCACTCGCTTATCCAAACCAGACAATGAGGGGATTGCTCTCCCAAGACAAGTTTTTCAGTGAGATGTTTTTAGGGTCAAGTGTGTTTGGCAGTCCAAATTTTATAGTTTTTCTTTTTTTTAGGTCTTTTTCAAGCAAACAACGCCTAATGAATTTTCTGATTTTCCTGATTTATTAAGTCCAAAAATAGGGGGAGAAGTCGAAAAAGCCGATGCGCGGTCAAACACTATGATGCATGCAGAGTAAGAAATGTGTACCTGACTCCAGCTCTCTACATGCAGGGTAATCCGCGGATTAATAAAGATAGGAATAAAATTACCTATACGATGCAAGAAGAAATCGGCCTTAGAAAGAAAATTTTTACTCGAGAAGAACGATAGCTAATGGGTCAACAAGAGGGGTCAGGGTCCGGTCTCTGATGCCGATTGGTGTCCGCCACAATGAATACTGCCAGCGCTGTATACGGCCTCTAGCGGCACATGACCCCTCAGGTGATCGAGTTAACTTTTTCTTTTTTGATTTAATTAATCAGGTCCACTTATCGTTCTATAGGTACAAGCAAGCAATTAGGGTCGGGGCCTTAATTAATTACGTCACAGTCAAGCAAAAATCCTAAGTCTAAGGGCCAAAAACTTCAAGAATCAAAAATAAAAGAAAATGCGACAAAAAAACAAAATTGGCATAAAATCTATGGCGAGGTCCCTCGAGTACACCGGTGCTCGGTGAAACAGACCTCGAGATCAAGCCAAGTCCAAGTCTGAGTCATGTCCTGTATTATTACAACAATGGTAGCAGTAGAAATAAAACTAAGGCTAAAGCTAAAGCTACAACTCCTCTGCTCCTCCTCTCCTACGCTCTCCTGCGGCTCGATGCAGAAACGAGCCACCTTCGCTTCCCTCGGGTGCCTCGGTGCTCCTAAGATAGCCGCCCTCGCTCACCGGGCCCTCGCAAGAAAGGGAAATAGAAACTATGGTCAGATCACAGTTATAAAAATAAAATGAAATAAAATAAATGAAAAAATAAATACAAAGAAAAAGAAATGAATATAAAACAAAAGGCAAAAATAAAAAGCAAATAAAGAAAAATAAAAAGAAGAAGAAAATCAAACAAAACCGGAAACGAAAAACCAACTACTAAGCTGTGCTCCCTGGCAACGGTGTCATTCTGATGGTCGGTAAGATGCAACTCAGGTTAAGGGATATCTAGGGTCGTTGTGAACCGAATCGCAGGGCATGATCAATCAAGAAAACTAGACCACCAACTAAAGAAATCAAGCAATCAAACAAGGCAAGCGGTCTTGCTAATTTATTTTACTTGGTATAGCTACTAGGGTCGATCAGAAGGAGCATGGAATGACAAGTCTATGAAGTAGTCGGGAAACCAAGAAGAAGAAGAGAATTTGGTGGTTTTTAATTTTTTCAATTTTTGTGATTTTATAATAAAGAAATGAATAAAGGAAAATCAAAAAGCAACACTCAAACAATTATTTAAGGGTCCAAAAATGCTTAAAATTTCAAAATAAAAATCTTTTTATGTTTTTAAAATATTAAAATGTTTTTGTAAATTTTCTGGGTTTTTCTGATTTTTAATTAATTTTCTAAAAATCAAAGAAGAAAGAAAACTGCAATCAATGTATAGCCTGGATATAAAGGGACACTTTTTAGGGTTTTTGAGTTTTTAAAAACAATAAACAAAATCAAAACAAAACCCAAAAATCACTAAAATTCCTACACAGTAGCAGGAGCTATGTATCAAAATCTCAGGATTTTTGGAGCAATTTTGCTATTTATTTAATCAAAAACAAGACTTACAGCTCATAGGGACCAAAATGTAAATAGATTAAGTTCTGGGACCAAACAGTAACATGCAATAAAACCCTAGGGTCCAATCTGTAATTTCTCCATTAAAATCCGTACATGTCATAAATCAACGTTTATAGGGGTATATTTGCAAATATGAAAAGTAAATATTCAATCCATAACAGAGGATAAGTTCAGGATAAACACTGCAAATAACCCAACTAAACAAGTGACGAAGCACGTGGTTCCACATAGGCAAGACTAAAAAGCAAATATGAGAAACTACAGGTACTGGAATGCAAAATGGTTCAACTGTGATTTTTATTTTACAGACTAGAATAAAAATTAAAAGAAACGTGGGGGGAAAAGAGCAATATACCCAAAGCTGCACGTGAGAGGCGTGTGGGGTGACAGGTGTCGTCCGCTGATAGGGCGAGATGGGATGGCTCTAGATGTGTCAGGTGTCAGATCTGACGGTCGTCTGCTGGTCGGGGACGTGGCAAGTATGGGACCGTTAGATATGACATCTAACGGTCTGACACCTCCAGTGGATGGTCGGAGGGGATGACGTCTGGATGATGGGGGGATCCAACGGCGGAGAAGATGCCTGGAAGAACTACACCTGGGCGAACTTTGCCGGAGCACAGAAGGTGATCTGTAGCTCCGATAAAGGATTTGAGGGTGCCAATGGAATCGTGGGCCTCTTCCGCATCAGATGGCCGGCTCTGATGGAAGCTTCATCGGTCTGATCATCGAGGCGGCGTAGATGACATGAAGATGCTCCGGCAAGGATGGGCAAGGGTGAAAGAGGGACTCTCCACGTGCATCAAGGCCTGCAAAGGAAATCTCTGACTTGGAGCTACTCTCCGATTGGGGTTATTAGGTCTGAAAAACAGAGAAGCGATGGTGGATGGGGGATGGGTCTCCGGCGAAGATGGTAGAGGAGACCTATCTCCTAATCTCGATGCGATGATCGAAAGTCAGGGTGGTCAGGCTGCGGAAGAGGATGGAGGGCGAGCGTGGGTATCGATCAAAGCAGATGAGTGAGAGTAACGGGGCTCCGACCGGCTAGTCGGAGCAGGCGGAGGAACGGCGGCGATAAGTGGATAGATTAAACACGCGATGGAGCTAGGAACAATCTAAGGGGTACATGAAGGTCTGAGTGTGATCCTGAGCTCCAGGAAAGGTAAACGGCGGGGTTGTGGCCTCGACCACGCTGCGGCTGGCGAAGGAGGCTCCTCGCGGCGGTTCTTCGGCCACGACAAGTGAGCTGCGGCTACACGGCACCAATCCGAGCACCAAAGGTGGCCTTTGACGGCAGTCACCACGAGGAAGGTCTCTAGGGCATCAGAAAGGGGTGTGGCGTGAGTCGGTGAGCTGGGGAGGTGAGTGAAGCTTTTATAGGGCGTCCCAGGTAGCTGGAAGAATCGGATCGAGGTGCACTGACCGAGGGTCGGGTCCCTAAGGATATCGATGAGCGAGGATCATGGATCTCCCCTCGATAATCGGAGCCTCGAAATGAAGTAGATGGTGGTCGGATCGGGTCTGGAAAATTTGGTGAAACGTGCACAATAGTCGGATCCGAGAAAGGGGGAGTCCGGGAGGGGTAGTTGACTGGAGTCAACAATCCTCCCTGGACCAATCAAAAAAAGGATGTATAAAAATATGTATAAATTCAATTAAAAATAGCAAATCATTTTAAATTAAAAAGTGTACAAAATGAAAAATATTTGTTGTTTTCAAAACTATTTTTCTGTGATTTTTATTTATTTTTATGGAAAATAAATTATGGTATATACAGTATAATGTATTATATAGAGGTATAAAATACCTATGTATTTTGTACAATTATTTTTGCTTTGTTATTTTTACACAAATACCCCAATTTTATATTTTATTCATTTAAAAATAATATTTGGAGTATAAAATGATTTTTTTATTTTTATTATTTATTAACAAGTATAAATTAAATAGGGAACGATACACATATACATGTATTATATACAAGTGAGAGAGAGAATTCTATTCTCTTTTATTTTATTTTTCCGATTTTTGTTTTATTTTTAGAAATATATACAAGGAAGTAAAAACACCTCTTTATATTTATTTTTGTAAAAATAAATTATATACACATATGGCACATATATACATTATGTAGTGACCCTATCTCTCTCTACTTATTTTATTTGGCGATTAGACCAATGCTTGGCCCTCTCTTGGTTTTGGGTCACTCAATATTTATTCTAAATATTTCCTTCTTTTTTTCTTCTTTTTCCTTTTTATTTCTACAAATAAATGCTAATTATGATATATTAACACATGCATGCTTATTGCTAAATTATTGTATTTACAACTATTTACATGATGCTTTGCCAAGATAACTAGCTAAAATAAAAGAATAAAGAGTGATGAATGAGGATTCATCATTCCTTCGTTGTGAAGGCGGAGAAAAGGGACAAAGTGGCCGGAGCTTGTGGAGGATCGAGAAGGTAGACGGAGTGTAGAGCGAGGACAATGAATGCAAGGTGAAGCTAATGAGGTGGTTAATTGAGGGTGGAAGATGACGTACGAGCAGAATTAAATAGGAGAAATAAAGAGGAAAAGAAGAGGAGAAGACTCACCTAGAGGTTGAAGAACACGGGGGCAGGAGGTGGTGGCTTGGGCTGAACACCTGGGGGTGCTTCGGTCTTCCTTGGACTCCCCCAGCCATGGAGAGCAGCTCTTCGGTGTTGTTAGGGCCAGAACATGGCCTACCATGGCCAAGGGTCATCACCGGAGCTCGGTGGTTGTCTTTGCATTGTCGATCCCCCCATACGCTGTCACCGGAGGGGGAAGAGACGCTGGGCCTCGGCAGGCGTAAAGGTGGACAAGGCAGATGAGGAGCGACGGCGGTGTATTTGAAGGAGGATGGGTAGTGGTGCAGGTGGTGGAAGTCGAGGTTGGTGATAGAGATATGAAACGAGAGAGAGAGAGAGAGAGAGGAACGTGTAGAGCCAGGTGGCCTGCGAGGATGAGGAAGTTTAGGGCTTGGACCTGGCATGGTCAGCGGGGCGAGGATGGTGTTGAGTACGTGGAAACAATGGATAGGGGTAAGAGTAGTTAGAAGTGGAGATCGTGGGAGGATGGAGGTAGGAGATGGTGGCTTGACCGTTGGATCTTGTGATCCAACAGTTGGGATTTGGGCACGATGGAGCGGCCCTGATCTAATCGATCAGGTCGCATTGAAAGGTTGTGAGCGAGGTGAACGTGGCCGTTGGATCTAATGATCCAATGGTCAAGAAGTGGGTGGGAGAGTGTGCTCCAGATGAGATCTAGAGTGCAGATCGAAGGGTGGAGATGAAAGGAGATGGGTTACTGGGATGAAGGTGCCAAAGGGTGATCAGACGGTTGGAAAAGGGTGGCTAGTGGCAAAAAAAGAGGCGGGTCGCGTGGATCAACCAGAAGGAGCCACATGGCCCAATGAGATTTATTTGGAATAAATAAATAAAAGAAAAATTAAAAAGAAATAGAAGAAGGACGAATTAGAAAAAACTCAAAACATGAAAGTTGTAGACCTTGATGAGATCTACAAGGTTCATGTTGACCAAAAACACAAAATAAGCCAAACAAAGGGAGAAATATTTTTAGAGCATTTTTAAAGGTATAAAAACACTGCACTTTTTCTGTTTTGTATTTTTTATTTTTTATTTATTTAAAACCAAGATATATGCAATATTTAATCTAGATTTTATTGACAAATTTTAAGCTAGGGATTTAATATATGGAATTTAGCATGATGAAATTGAGGTTCATCACACAACCAGAGATGAGACCGAGTATACAAATCAGAAGACTCGGCTTCGTGCTCCACCAGATCGGAAATACCAGTAGTAAAACCGAGTACCTGAAAAATGATATATCCTCCAGCAGATAACCCTCGGGAAGTGATACATTTTAAGCAACGAATAATCGGAACAGAACTCATCCTTGCAAGGGTTGTCAAGGAGAGCAGACTCAAAGGAGTCAGATCCATAAAACGGATCAGCAGAAACGGTCTCTACCCAACAGAAGGTACCGGTAGACCTCGAAGATGTCACAATCTCTCACAGATAACCCTCAAAGAGTAATGTGAACTAGGTGGGGAATATCAAAAGAATGTGACTCATCCTTGTGAGGATCATCAAGGAAAGAAGACTCAAAGGAGTCCAAATAGCCAAGATAATAAGTCTCGTGCTACGACGGATCAGACTCACAATCAGATAGTGAGACCGGCAGCTCATATTAAACGACTCGATTTCATGCTCCACCATGATGTATACACAAGAAATTAGTGAAACTGGTCATAAAGAGAATGTTGCATTCTCCCGTAGATAGTCCTTTGGAAGTAATGTAAACTAAGTCGATGAAAATTATGGAAATGCTGGCATCAAGTCTCAGGTCCTCAAAATAATCAACCAATCATGAATAGGACAGCATACGGCTAAGGGAGGGATAAGAAATCATTAGGGCAATCGCAGTGTAGACCGTCGAATCAACCAAATCAGCTGAGACGGATCAGGATGTCAGAAGGAGATCCTTTAAGTGCGAAATTGGGATAGGAGAGTTAGGAGATGGCGGATGTATCAATCAAGAAGATGAGTGAAATCAGGTGGGTTCTAAGTACCATCGCTTTGAAGGACAAAAAGAGTACATCAAGCGTCTGAATCAAGACGGGTGGAACCGGCTATAAGTCGCACAGAAATGGATAACATCCTCAATTTGGTGTGCGAGATCAAAAATCCTTAATAAAGAATCACACCTGTAATCGTGCTAAAATCATAATCCTCAATAATATCTATGCATATATCAAATTTAGATCCATTAATCACACCAATCTCAACATCCTCGAATCTGCCTGGCTTACTCAAATAATTCATGCAATCATAGCCTCAATATGGGCTTCATCTAATAGCACAGCATTCTCGGTAAAAGAAGGGATGATACAGAAGGGAACGAGGAGGGTGGGCAAGAATGGCAAAATGAAGACAAAATTGCGGTTCAAGAAGAGAGTCTTCTTGAATCGGACCAAAGATAGGGTGATATGGGTAAGGAGACAACTGCAAAATCTGGTTACTGAAGTGAAGATTAAGACTCGAGATGATGACTCAAAGAATATAGACAAAGAAAGGGAGATGGACTCAATAAAAGGAACTCAAAAACTCGGGGATCTACAAACTCAAAGAGTGATGAACGCGATTGGATCTAAAATCACAATTAATGTACAAAGCAACCTCCATTTTCACCTACTCAACACAGTGAAGACCAAAGATGGTGGTCATTTATCTTTTCTGTTTTAGAATTAGGTGAGCTTCAAAATAATTGTACACGCACGTATGTAGACTTGGTTATTAGGGCATAAATCCTTAGTTCATACGTATCACATATAAAGTGCATAAGACAATGAGCGGGTTGCTCTCCCAAAGCAATGAATCTAATACATTTATTTTAAGTATCATGTAGAGTTAGCAGTTCCAATTTTATTTTTGGTTATTAGTTTTTTGTATTTTCAATACAATCGCCTCACAATTTTCCAATTTCGTTAACATCCTAGGTGATCAAAATCAGAGGGAGAAGGTCAGAAAAGCAATGCAAGTTGGGAATCGAGGATGCATGCATAGTCATAAGACTTACAGTGCTTCCTATCTCTCTCCGTGTAGGATGCATAACAGAATTTAAAGCTACACTACATGAAATACGCGCTGATGAAATTGCCCTATAATAGAATATGTTATTATCATGAAGCACCATATGCTAACTATTTAGATATGAGGCCAAATGTTCGGTCTCTGAAGCTTATCGGTGTTCGCCACAATGGATCATGCAAGCGTTATATAGAGCTTCTCTCGGAGCACGATCTCAAGTATAAATTGTCAACAATTATATTTGACTAAGTCCAAGCATGAATCTATAGGTACATGAAAATATAATTAGGGATTTTGACCTTAATATATCAAGCAAGAAAATCCTAAAACTAGGGCTCAATCACACAAAATAAATAAAAATAAAGTCAAAAAACATAGAAAAAAAAGCGATGAAAACACGACAAAAACTGACGAGTCCCCTAAGTGAATAATCACTCGGGAAATGGACCTTGTGAAGTAGCAGTGTCCCAGAGAGTCCAAATTATTATAATTATCTGGGTGTGCCTCTCTCACATACTATAAATTACAAGATAAAATAAGAATAAAAATAAAAATATAAACATAAATATAAGAGAATGTCTTCCGAAATTCCTACAAGTCTTTATTTGATGGGCTCTCCTGCCAGCTAAGTTAGAAAGCTGGCTCCACATTTCTTAGGTGCACAGGTCCTCCTAAGAAGTCCTACCTTGCGTAGCAGTCTCTCGCACCAAATTCAAAGAAGGAGAGGGGTCAGACAGTTCATAAATAATATAAAATAAGATGAAGCATAAATAAATGAAAAATCTAGACAAGAGAGAAGAAACAAAGAAATAAATATAATCTATGCAGCGTTGTTCCCCAGCAACGACGTCATTTGATAACTGAGGTATGGCAAGGGTCTAATAATTATCCTCACTAAGAAACGAAGATAAAAATGTCGCTGAGACGGTCGCTCACGAAATCTCTAGTCAATCAACAATTAACCCACAAATGAATATAGCAGTGTAAAATAAAAATGTGGAGTTTAAATGTATTATAATTCTACAAAATGTGTACAGTGTGTAAGCATGTGTAGAGTACCGAACACAAGGAGCAAATGGTAAATTGTGCAAATAAATGCAAAATTTTGTCCTTTTCTCTTGTCCATTTATTCTCTTTTTATGTGAGTTTTAATTTTGTACTTTTTTTGAATCTTAGTATTTATATTTTTATGTTTTTAATTGTTTTTATTTTATAATTTTTATTTGTTTTTATAATTTTTTATTGGTTTATTCTTTTTCTTTTTAATATATATATAATATAAGAATATATAAGGCTATATATATAATATAGGATAATATAAGTACAAATACTACCAAAAATAATCAAAACACATGAAATAAAATATTTTTGGATTTTGAGTAATTTTCTACTATTTTTGTGATTTTTGGGGAATTCGTGCTATTTTTTATGTATTTTTAAAGTCAAAAATATTCCAAAACAGGGATTAAATAAATAGGCAGAACTGATTAGAAGATTAGAAATAGCAAATAAAGTTCAAAATTCTCCAAATCGGTTTTAGTAGATAGATAATAATATAAATAAATTTTAAAATAAAAATAAGTATTTTTGGGATTTTTGGGGATTTTTCCTATTTTTTACTAAATTTTGGAGCCTGTTTTAATCTTTTTCTTTTTCTATTTTAGGGTTTTTTGGTCTAGAGTTAGCAAATACAATATCAAATAAAATATATTTTTAGGAAATTTTTTAAAAAGGTTTTATAGTTTTTTGGTAATTTTTAATGCAAATAGGGATAAAATGTGCTCATCTTATTTTTAATAAATAGGTAAAATTCCTAAAATGCCAAAATAAAAATGTAACATAAATGTAAATGCTAGCAGGCATATAACCATATTTTTCATAATTTTTGGAGCATGGATGCTATTTTTAATCAATAAAATGCAAGCACAAAAATATATGAACTAGTGAGGGCATATTTGCAATTAAAAATAAAGTCAGGGTCACATGTGCAGATTTTCCAAAAATATATAACTAATATTTAAACTTCATGGACTATTTTACAATTCACAAAACTGCCATGACATATGTGGAATTTGCCCAGCTCACGTGGGACAACACATGAGCTGATCTGGACTGGACCCATATGCAATATCAAATAAGTACATGGGTCTATATATAAAATTTACACATTAATTTATACTACAAAATTTATTTACAAAACTAAAAGAAAAGAAGATAAAAATGCAGGGGAGAATATGTAATTTACCCCCATTAGTGTGCTACTGAACGGTCATGATCATATCACTTAAACATGTGTCATCGTTTGAACGGTTGATACTCCTTCGAATATGACGTCCAAGATTAGGTCTCAGGAGGAGATCCAAAGGTTGAGGCGTGGCCTGATCTGACGTCTCCTGCTACTCTCGAAGAACATGGCTCGATCGGACGGTCCTGGATGAACCTGGAAGAACTGCGAAGCAGGCTTCCCTGGAGCTCGTTCGATCGGCTATGGCTGCCTCCTCCGGCCACCAATCACGCTGCTGAAGTGCTCGAGAGCATGCTGGAAGGGTTCCACGTTGATTGGCGGCCTCACAAGTGTCCGGGGCATGTTCATTGAGCCCTGGAGGTTGATTGTTCCTAGAGGTGTTCTTGTGTCTCAAAACCCCTCAAATGGGGTCCTTCTGGGCACAAAACCTGCACAAACAAATTCACGTGTCGAGGGAAAAGTGCCTTGACCCAATTAGGCATGGGAATGGGGTGAGATGGATAGATGAAGTGCTCCGACGAGGTGGCAGCGGAGGGAGCATTGATCTCTAGATCAAGTGGTGATCTGGGTGGCTGGTGAAGGGAGAACGACAGAGAAATGAAAGGAAAAGGATGTGGGGTGGTCATGGTGGTCGGAATGAGTGTAGGACGGTGTGGAATAGTGGCCAGAGCTCTAGAGCTCCAATGAACTAATTAACCTATTCTACGCTAAGGCAGTGACTAAAACGTGAAATAAATTGCATAAAATTAAACCTAAGGACTACATATACATAGAAATAGTAAAAGCGCATCTTGAACCTGGTCGGAAAGACCAGAGAGCAGGACGGGTCGGAGCTCTGCCTTGGGTTGCCTCTCTTCCTCCTTCCGTCGTGCCAACACCTCAGGGGTGCACCATCTGTCACCTGGACATGCCCTTGACCGAGGGTAGTGGGTTTTAGGAATCAAAAAGGGACTAGCCTTGCGAAGGAGGGAGAGAGTATTATTTATGAACATGGGTTTAAACCCTTATTGATCTAGGGATTGGGATCGAATAAGGCTATGTATAGAAGATCTAAGGGGCAGGCGAGATTCAGGGATGATCAAGGAGCAGAAATGATGAAGGGCTCAAGGGTGAAGGATCATCGGAGCGACAAGGAAAATCAAGAAAGATGGGCTGCTCGAGACATCTAACACAGTCAGAGGCGCGGAAGGACAGTTGACTTGGGTCAACAATCCTCACCTCCTGATTGGTCCACGCAGGACGCTATAGGACAAAATAGGAGCTTTATTCAAAAATAGATGAATTAAAAATAGTAGATGATTTTTTTGTTATAAAATAAAAAATGTTTATTATTTTATGTTGTATTTTAATATGATTTTTATTTATTTTTATGAGTTAATTTATTATAAGTTACTTTTTATACGTGTATTTATAAGTATATTGAACTATGTTTTGTATATTTTATTTTTATTTTGTATTTTTTATTTTATTATTTTATTTTTAATTTTTTATATATTTATAAATTTATTTAGATACACAAATATATTGTTATAGTATTTTTCTGATGTATTTATACACTTAAATAGATAGGGTATATATTATATAGATATAAGTATAGGTAATTCATTTATGTATTTCTATAGACTAATTAATTTATGTGTTATCTATTCAAAATATGTACATGTATTACAAATAATATTTACAAAATTATAAAAATATAAAATTATAAAAACACTAAAGAATAAATAAAATGAATATTTTATTCATGTATACTATACAATAGCGGTCCAAAACTTAACTTTCACACCTTAACTCCAAATTGGATGAAATCGCCTTCATTACATAACTTATTAAAAGTTATATATAATTAAAGTGAATTTTGATGCATTTTGAATTTTTATTGAGGAGATATGGGTCTGGGAAGTTTAGATTTTTTTTCTTTTTATTCTACGCATAAAATGTACACTATATATTATTTTTGTGCAAACTAAATTTTGTATTTTTCTATATAATTTTATCCATAACTTTCATGTACAAAGTTTCTTTATTTGAGGTATAAATAATAAAGAATAAAATATGTCTCGAAAATACATTATCAATGAATAAATAAATGAGATTTTTATTGTATTTTTTGCGCTTATCTCCCCCTACGTTCATGTCGACCAAATCAATTTTTGACTTAGTCTCAGGATTTAGGATGATAAAATACCTTTGGTATTTTATTCTTTTTCTTTTCGTTTCTTTATTCCATAATTTTGGCATTAAAAACTACATTTTATAATAAATAGAATAGATAATGAATGTTAATGTATACAAAATAATGCTATTTATATGCATTTAGCTAGGATTTTTAATGCCAAAATGATAGAATAAAGGTGATGAAATAGAGATCATAAGCATGCTCCATCAATTTTTCTTAATGTTAGCTTCCTTCACATTTAAAACACAAGCTAATAGAATAATGCTTGTCATTATTAAAATATGGATGCATATGTGAATGATCTAACAATCTCTCTTGTTGATGATGAAAACTATTTTACAATATTTAGTAGAAAAAAAGTACAATTTGTGCTATTTAAAATATTTTAGAAAATATCTCTTTTTGAAAAAAAACAATATTTTTTGAAAATATTCTAGATATACTTCTTCTTTTTGATATTGTCAAAAAGTGAATGTTATAATTTTAAAATCTTTTTTAATATAACTTATTATATATTAGATAATATCTTGATATTAAACAAAAACACTTTCAATTTACACCGATCACTTTTGGCGAACTGATCCATCACAACCATCCACACTTTCTTACATAAGAAAGATGTAATCAATCTCCCCAAAAAATGGTCGGTCATAATGTCAAAGTAGAATCATCTCTTTTGATAGAGTGAAGATGATCGATCGATCTCTTCAATTTCCTGATCAAGAGCAATGATTGGGTAATCCGTGTAGCTGGAACAGTAGAAGAACCCCTTTTGATAAGGTGAAGATGATCAATCAATCCCTTCAATTGATCGATCAAGGACAATAACGAGAAAACTCAAGTAGTTGGAAAAAACTTGAACATTCATAAAATCTCTCTATATACATAATAAACACCACCAATGTGGACAAAAGGCTTCTAAAAGAACCTAACCTTCAGATTGTTATGCTCTAATACCATATAAAAAAGCAATCACAAACAAACAACATAAAAAAACGAGGATTTTTTTTAGAAAATCTTCTTCGTAGAAGGTGAAAAACCACAGATGAGTTACAAATATAGTCCAACAAGATTAACTAAATAGTCACCCACCATCCATCAACCGGCATAACAAATACAATTCAACGTGCAATAAAAGGATGATAGCAAGCATATTTTAGGCGTTCTCCAATAAAAGGACGATTGCCGACTTCTTCTAAACATTCTCTAGTAGAAGGATAGTTACCAATGCCCTTTCGCAGTTTCAGATAAAGGAAACATTACTCCTAACCTAAAAAATGAAGACTAAAACTTCTATTCATTACAAATTCTCTCCTTCAGAACTAAAATTACAGGAAAACCAACAGAAATCTGGCAAGAAATGACTTGCAGCTAAAGCTCGTTGCAGATTTCGAGATCCTCATGCTCTTGGACAGGAGGTAAGAGCCTTTCCAAGTCTTCCAAATCTCTTCCTTGATGTTAATAGAAAAAACAAATCCAGTAATGAAAAGTGTAAGACCTGAAAATCAATCTCTTTGTAGTTGTTAATGGAAGAACAAACCCGATGGCAAAAAGTGTAACCAAAAATGCACGGGAGAGGAAAAGGAAGAGATTGGGTTAAAAGATGCTAATCAACTGTATTGTATTTTATTCGTAAATGTAGATTGACTAAGTACGAAGAGATTTTCTCGAAAAATAAAGAAAAGAATCTTGTGCACAAACTAGATGAGGAAATGAAGTTCCCAAAGATGGAAAAACATTATGGTGGCGCTGATCGTGTACGCCGCAGTCGATATCTATCAGGCACTGGACATGGATTCTGAATTAGCTTCATCTCCCAAGCCTGCAGTCATCAAATAGAACAAATAATATTATATAATCTTCCATCCATGTTGGAGTGTTGCAAGCTGGGACCTTCAATTTTCAGTACTGGCACCAAAGTAGTCATAGATGAGAATGATCGGAATGTAATAATTACAAAAGACCCTTTAACTCATGCAGATAGCAGAAGTTCGTAAAAAACATGTGTAATTGCTACTAAATGCCAAAAAATATTTCCATAGTATGCATCTTTTTCCAGTTTAGCTGCTGGATATTCGCAACACCAC
The DNA here is from genome assembly GCA_037367405.1 of Ottelia alismoides. Classification (NCBI taxonomy): domain Eukaryota; kingdom Viridiplantae; phylum Streptophyta; class Magnoliopsida; order Alismatales; family Hydrocharitaceae; genus Ottelia; species Ottelia alismoides. Next base: position 330,935 of record JAZKJV010004654.1, on the reverse strand, counting down.
TTAATTAAAGTTGGCGAAGGTATGTCCTTGAAGATGTGATTCATAGTTCAGTAGGAATTGATTTTCTAGTCAGACTCAATGAACTATTCTGCTTCAATCATTCTGATCTGGCCCTGAGAGAAACATGTCTCCTAATATTACCACTTCAAGTATAGTTGGTCCATGCTTCTGAAAAATAATTTTTTAAAGAATTTCATGTCATTACATTGATTTGGCTCACAGATTAGATAAGAGAACCAGTTAACAATATCATCATTAGCTTTACTGCCCTCAAGTATTGTTATAGCAATTGTTAATATGTCTCGTATCAAACTCATTAGTTACAGAGATATTCGACCGGGTGAAATCTCTTTCTGAAAATGGGGTTTAACAAATTAAGAATCCTGGCAGTTATTCGAGTCTGCTTTATAATTATAACAGTATGTATACTCTTTCTTTTTACCAAGTACTGAAGTGTGTTTGCCGCACTCCGTTGATGTTGCCCAATTATGGATGAATACTTGATAAGTTTAAAATTCACAAGAATTCAACTCTTGCAAAAACCTCCGTATTATTACATGATGTTCACCATAAAATGAAAAGTCGAAATTCCAACAAGTTGCATACCTTCGTTTTCTTAAGGGTTTCGTTTGACGCCTTCAGCAAACGCTCTTTCTCCTCAAGTTGGTTTATGTAAGCCTAATAAGGAATAAAACAGGAAACAATAGCTGAGGAACGGTTATCTCATGTCAACTTTTTCAAGTATAGTATATGATTTTTAATTCAAAATGTCGATATCTTCTCGAATCGCCAAATGACATCCAGGTGTTTCTGTTACCTGCCACAATGCACCCAATTTGTCTGAAAATCGGATTTTAATTTCAAGCAACAGAAAAATGTAGTTCATGATCAAGTGAAGTTAGTGTGGTTTTAAGAGTGTGGGATCTAATCAAGTGTTATCCAATACTTCCTAATTCACGGATCCTTTAAAAAAACAGTCTTTCGCTGAGATTATCCTTAAGATTTTCTGCTTGATTCTGCGAGCACAGTGAAAGCATGAATGTTCATACTATGACCTGTTTCTTGGCTCTCGATCGGGCGGCCGACTCGCGGTTCTTGATCATCCTCTTCTGCTTCCTCTCCGCGTTCTTGTCGACCACCTCGTCTGTCCTCGCAGATCCCTGCCCTTCCAGGCACTCCCCTCCGAGTTTAACCGGCGGCGGCATCAGGAACATAGGAGGTATCCCAGGGGTGAAGACCGGCATCGCCTGCGGGTGTTGCGTCAGCCACTCGTCCCTCTGCTGGAAGAGGAGGAACTCCTCGAGTGTGGTCGGCGCCCCTTTCTCCTGGAGAGGGGGCGCCATCTCCTCCTCCTCCTCCTGCCGCATGATGTCGTGCCACACGTCGTCGACGTTCCTCTGGCTGTCCCGGGCGGGGCGCTGCTCGAGGACGAGGAGGAGTTGGCGGGCCTGTGGTGGGGATTGGCCGCGGGCATCGTGGTGGATTCGCCTTCCTCCGCCGCGGGGGCGGAGGTGGAGCGGTGGTTCTGTTTGCAAGTGGTGGAGTAGGTAGTTAAAACTGTTCCCGAGAGATTGGGTCCCTCCGGAGGTTGATTCTTTTTTTTTTTTGATATCCACTCTTTGTGCTTTTTTAATCCAAATTGGTAACGGCTCCTGATGCCTTTTGTGGCAAAGCCAAAACGAGGGCTATAAGCCTATAACCCCTCTACTTTTCCAAATTTCTCCTCAGCATTGGCTTCTAGGCAAATGGCTCAAACCAATGTTTTCTTTGTAACCAAATCAGATAATAAATCGATTATCATATCGAAATGGTCAGATCGGATTGAACCATATAATGATGATGTCATTATCTAAAGTCTAATTAAACCGAACCGGCAAGGAAAAAGCGGTTGAAGAAACTACTCAAATCGAAATGAATTAAAAAAAATTTCATATGCACCATCAAATGTCATACATATGCATTAACATATAATATTTCGATCTAAATGCTCTATAGAGTAAAAGTGTTTTAACTATACTTAAAATCCATCACAATTAAAAAAGTCGTGCTAGATTAGTTGGTTAGGTGTTTTGGATGGATAACCCAAGGTCATGGGTTCATCTCGGATCAATATCGTTGTTTTTAAATATATTTAAAATTAAATGCAGATTAGTTTCAACTAAATCGAGTTTGAAATGATAGAACCATCGGTTTGGTCCGTTCCGATTTTCAAAACATTGGCTCGGTCTATTCTCGGATTTTCAAAACACTATCACAAACAACTGATAAGTAGAGCTCTTGCTAACATCATTATCGACGCAACCTTCTTGGTGAAATAAACCATCTTGTTCACTTCATAAGCAACATCTCTGGACAAATATAAAATTATACACAACAAGAAAAACTATTTGATCTACAAATGATAATTAGGCCTACAAAATACTACATTAATTGAGGAGTTTGTCTAGCTTCTACTAACCACATCTTAGCCCTTCCTAGAGTATCTTTTTTTTACTTTATTTATCAATAACGAGTTGTTTACCATTGTCAATCTAAAAAAAATCGACACAGCAACAATTGTGTTCTTCCTTTTGCAATACAGTAGAACCACTTTTGTATTCTCTTTATCCTAACATTTCTCTCATCTAGCTTTATTAAATTACGTTTACAATGCGCAAAACCAAAGTTTTGATTTTAAAGAAATTCTTTTGGTTTTGACCATTTATTGGTTTGGGTTGAAGGAAAGACGTAAAACTACCTTCAATAATGATTATGTTCCTTAATAAAATTTCTTATTATTATAGAAACTATAAATTTCTCCTAGATTATATGAAATCTAGAAACTTAATTCGTTAACTATGAAACCCATTGTAGATTTTGTTTCACTCTAACCATCCATTTTTCATGTTTACCAAAGAAGATTAATCAACTAAGCATATGACTGGATCTCTTCCAACTTCTTGGTCTCATTTCCATCTTTAGTACACCCACTAATCTTGCCCTTTGGATGTTTTAAAGCTTCTCTTGTTATGCTACTTCTTTGTTCTGTTATTACGATGGCCAACTCCGATTCTCTCTTTTTTTCAAAGTATACTCAAAAAGAGATGCAAATAGGGTTTTGGAATACTAATCCAAGCATCTATCTATAATATAGTATAACACAAAGAACTAAATTTTTTTGCATTATTTAGAATTGTAAAACATATACTTGTTAGATATTTAACGTTTTTTTTATTTGCCTTCTTCTTGCGATATAATAGGAAGATGCAATGCCGTAAGTGGTATGACGTGTATGGTTATCGACTGGAGTTGTCTCCATTGATCAGCAGAAGAGAGAAGGTGAGAGTAAGAGCAAACACAACCGCGACAAAGAGGGTGTTTATAGATGAATTTCCTATTCTTCACACTAAAGTGTTCAAGTAATGATCTTCTATGGCATTTTTATGATGGAGTTGTTGTCATTTTTATGTGCATATTTCAGTATTCTGGATGTTGGTCCATTGTCAATTTACATGCATAAAAGGGCATGTCTAGAGATTTAGATGTTTGGATGATATTTAGGTCTCATTTGCCTCACACAAATCCGATTCCACTTGTCGATTCAATCCAAATTACACCCCTTATTTCGTATCATTAACCTTACATTTCATCTAGAGCTTGTATGCATCTTCTGTCCATATCCACATTTCACTTGCAACTATTTATTCAACCCGAAATCTAACACCGATCACCCATCGTATTTATCTAATATGAATCAGAGAGGAAACCTCGACAATTCATACCTAATTGAACTCCTAAATCCCAGACCATGTAACATATCGCCTTCTACCCTTGAATCTTGCAAATCACCCTAATCCATCATGGGTTATAGGGACCAATTTGCAATAACATAAGACACTCAACTTACTCGATAATCAGTATTAGTTTTCTGGACATGTGTGTAAAAGAACATGTGCATGCCATGCGCATGCCATACTTATTATCCAAGACTTAGTCTCACATCAGATGCACTTCTAGATCAACCACACATTATGCATCTCTATGATCCCTAGAAGAGCGAGGTTGAGAGTAAGAGCAAACGCAACCACAACAAAGAAGGTGTAATATATATATATATGGTTGATCCTATGAGAACCAAAAGCTGTGAGAGCATGAGAGCAGTGAATCCGGACCACTAGATTCTGCTCTTCTCTCTCCTCCTACAATCAATGAGAGAGATGAAGAATTTAATGGTCCAGAATCATTGCTCTCATACTCTCACAGATTTTAGTCCTCACAGGATCAACCCTCATCTATATATATATATATATATATATATATATATAAAGAGATAGAGAGAGAGGACGGAGCCTACTTCATGTTTATTTTTTTTGTAAATTTTTTTATTTTTTTGGAAAATACCACCATGGAATTTCATCACTATGTCCCTCTAATATGTCATTCCAATTTCATCGACAACGGAGACTCCTATGCCCTCCATCTAGAAAAAGTAATTTTAACGATCTTAGATTTGTTGTAATCGACCTGTTCTGGATGGAGTGTATAGTACTCTATGTTTCTGACGAAATTTGAATCAAATATTATAGGGATATAGTTATGAAAATCCATGATGCCATTTTCCAAAAAAATTTACCAAAAATATTAATGAAGTAAGCAGGTATACCTACTTCATGAAGTAGGCTCCCTTTCCTCATATATATATAGAGAGAGAGAGAAAGAGAAAGAGAGAGAGAGAGGACTGATCCTGTGAGATGACCTTTTGTGAGATGGGTAATCTCAATTGCTCATTTTATCATCATTCACGGCATGAGACATGGGGGGATTTAGATAAAATAATGAGTGGAACGTGTGTTTCAAATTTCATGAAAAAAAAACACCCCTAACATGTCTATCTGGAGGGGGTCAATTTCAGCAATTCTGAGACTGTTAAAATTTGACAGTCTTTATGGAGGGGACAGAAGTCTCAAATTCAGTTGAATTTTGAATGACACAATGGTGATATATGGTGATCTAAATCCCCCAAGTTTCATGTTGTGAATGATTGTAAAATGAACGGTTGAGATTACCCATTTCACCGTCTCACAGAATCCCATCTCACAGGATCGGTCATGTGTGTGTGTGTGTGTGTGTGTGTGTGTAGTTGATCCTGTGAGAGACAAAATCTGTGAGAGCTTGAGAACAGCAAATCTGGACCACTAGATTTTTGCTCTTCTCTCTCCTCCTGCAATCAATGAGGAGAGAGATGATAGAATCTAGTGGTCCAAAATCATTGCTCTCATGCTCTCATAGATTTTGGCTCTCACAGGATCCACCCTATATATATATATATATATATAGAGAGAGAGAGAGAGAGAGAGGGATGCTCCTATGAGAGACCAAAATCGATGAGAGCATGAGAGCAGTGACTCTGGACCACTAGATTCTACTCTTCTCTCTTTACTTGCAATCAATCAGGAGAGACATGACAGAATCTAGTAGTCCATAATCATTGCTCTCATGCTCTCACAGTTTTTGGCCCTCACAAGATCAGCTAAAATATGTGAGAGCATGAGAGCAATGATTTTGGACCACTAAATTATGGCATCTCTCTCCTCGTTGATTGCAGGAGGAGAGAGAAAAACAGAATCTAGTGGTCCAGATTCACTACTCTCATGCTCTCACAGTTTTTGGCTCTTACAGGATCAACCCTATATATATATATATATATATGGTTGATCCTGTGAGAGTCAAAAAATGTGAGAACTTAGAGCAATGATTATGTACCACTAGATTTTGTCATCTCTGTCCTGATGATTGTAGGAGGAGAGAGAAGAGCAGAATCTAGTGGTCCAGATTCACTGCTCTTATGCTCTCACAACTTTTGGCTCTCACATGATGAGCCCTATATAGATAGGGTTTAATGGGGTTGCTCCTTGGGGGTAGTCAACTGGCTGTCCCCGTGCCATTTTTCGATGAATTTTTTTGGTTTTTTTTGAAAAATATCACCTCGCTATATCCCTCTAATATGTCGTTAAATTTTGCCATAAACAGAGACTCTTATGCACTCCATCTAGAACAAGTAATTTAACGATCTTAGAATTGTTGTAACTGACCTGTTCTAGATGGAGGGCATAGGAATCTCTGTTTTTGACAAAATTTGAATGACATATTAGAATGATATAGTGATGAAAATACATAGCGATATTTTTCAAAAAAAACAAAAAAAAAACATCGAAAAGTTGTGCGGGGGCAGCCAGTTGGCTTCCCCCAAGGGGAAGCCCCATTAAACCCACATATATATAGGAAAAACTGGGGCTGCCCCACCCCTATTTTTCCGCATTTTTTTATTTTTTTGGAAAAATATCACATGTATATTCATCTATATATCCCTCCAATCTGCCATTCGAATTTCGTCAGAAACAGATACTCCTATGCCCTCCATCTAGAACATGTAATTCTAATGGTCTAAGTGATGAATCTATGGTTCATCGCATTTATTCTTTCATTTTGGCTAAAATCCTTGGTAACATACATGTAAATATTCACTAATTCCCACTAATTAATTTTCTAACCATATTTATTAATATTATATGTTTAACACTTATTTATCCAAAATAAAATAATAAAGAGAAAAAGAAAAATAAAAGAAAAGAAGAATATATATATAAACTATATACATGCTGATTCTAACCCCGAGATCGTCTCAATATTTACTTGGTCGACAAAATAAATAAGTAGGGGAAGATAAGAATCCTAATTTATAAAAATCTCGAGATCTAGACCACAAATGTACATAAACACATTTTGTCACCTTGTAAATATTTCACCTATTTTATATATCATCAAGATCACTTAAAATTAAAATATTTTCTTCATGAAAGTTGTTGTAATAATATATATTAATTTTAAAATATTAAAAAATTATATAATGGATAAATAATTAATTATTATGAACTGAAACAACCATAAAAGCCGACTTACAAGGTTCATAACTATTTATAAAGCACTCCAGATTGACCAAACTCATTTTTAAACTTCGTTTTATAACTAATACTATTTATTAAAAATATCAAAAAAAATATTAGAATAAAACGGGTAACTTTTTACATTTGTGTCCCTTTGTCTATATGTACTATATATAATCTTCTCTATTTTCCAATTAATTATTCCTAACTCCATTTGATTTAATTCCTTTTCTAAAGTGTTTCTAAAAATTAGTAGAAATATAAAAATATAACTTAAGATAAAATGCCAATAAATCATGAAGCCACAAAGTCGTGATCCTAATTTTTCGGACTTCATAACTCAGTCATATGAACTCCAAATTGGACGTACTCACTTCTAAAGTTTGTTTTATAGAATTATTTAACAAATGAAACTGATTTTGCTAAAATTGGAGTTAATATGCATAAAGTGGGTTTTGGGACCCTATTTGTGTAAAATGTACAATGTATCTTAATTTTATCTTATTTAATATATATCATTAATATTCCATTATTAAATTAAATAAATATAAAATTTAATCTTTTATTTATTTATTTAAAACTTAATTTATTTAATTATTTATTTAATTATGTATTTAATTACTTATTTAGTTATTATTTATTTAATTAGAATTTGTTTATTTTACTTAATTGCTAACTTAATTTAGTTACTTAATTTATAATTATCTATCTTAATTAATTAACTAATTAATTATTAATTTTATTTTTTTTTATTTCTCTCTCCTCCTACTCCACTCTTCCCCCACACTCTTCTTTATCCTCTCTCTTTTCTACGCCTGTCGCCTTCCTCCCTTCCACTCTTCCCCCACACTCTTCTTTATCCTCTCTCTTTTCTACGCCTGTCGCCTTCCTCCCTTCCACTCTTCCCCGACTAACAACCCCAACAGCGAGGACGTTGGCCCCAGCCAACAAACCGCGGTGATGGGAGCCACTGCCAGGTGACCTCACCCGACGGCATGCTCCCAAAACCTCTCATACTATATATAGATCCCTAACCCTCTCCGATGAGATCTCATCTGCCATTTTGGGTTCCTTCTTCTCCATGGCTTATCTCCTCTGTTACTCGTGACAGGAGCAACTGATCTGAGGCAACCGCAGCGAGATTAAGGTTCAGATCAGGCGTGATCATGGCTGGCGTCGTAGCATCGTGCTCCATCGCATTCAACTTCCGTGAGTTCTGCCTTTGCGTGGAGGTCACGATCATCTGGAGTCGATGCTCTCGATTTCATAGGCGTCGACATCGTGCAACCCAGTTCATCTTCCATGTTAGCTAGTTTCTCATTATTTCTCTATTTCTCTTCTTTTTGATCCCTCTTTCACCTCCTTCGTACGTTTCCTCTTCCTGTTCATCCTCCTTCACCATTCTATCTTCAACTCATCTCCGATCGCATCCGTTTCATACCAGTCTATCATGCTTCCCTATATCCCTTTCCATCTCAGACCGCCTTACATTTGTTCGAGGTCTAAGGCTCGATCCACTTCTCCATCTACGAAGATCAAACCACCCGTTCATCCTTCTTCTATAAATTGAGACCGAATTCCGTGCTCAAGTCGTCTAACTTCTTTGCAGCATATAAACGAAGATCGCCTGGAGTTAACCGTGCTTTATCAGAGAAGAAGATCATCTGGAATGTGAAGCTGCTATTGGGGCATCAGATCACAACATCGGAGATCCTGCGTTGTACGAGCACTGCATAGACGACGACCTGAATCACATGTTGTTCTCCGTCGCGATCCAACATAATCACCGCCTGAAGCTCCTTCAATTTTGGGGGAAGAACTTGAAGAATAAGTATTCTTTCCAGATTTGACAATAGCCGTGGTATCAAGCTTGTTCGAACGAATGATAAGCGTGACACATGTCGCCACCACTGTAAACCAACCGCCCCCACCGCTCTTTGTGGTCACACGCGACGCGCGTGCAAGAAAATATCTTCGGGCACTTTGCAGAATTACCCCCGAACATTCTTTGATTTTCATATAGGTCCCGTTACAGGAATCTCACGTGATCACGCATGTGTTTTTGGGCTTTTTGCACAAACGCCCCTAAACTACTTGATATTAACAAACAGATCCTCCGTAGCTGATCACGTGAAGACCACGTGGATCCTAGTTTTTTTACACAAGAACCCATATACTTCTGCCACTTTCACGCACACCCCTAAAACTTCCAAAACAATACAAAAATACCCCTATAACGGTATATCATTTATATACTACTCTATACATATTACATAAGATATAAGATATAAAAATAAAATAGAAATACATATTAATACTTTGTATTATACTTTATACAATATCAAATCATATTTTGAAAACAAAAATATTTTCTAGCATCAAATAACTTCTAAAAATATTTTTAAAAAATATAATAAACTCATAAAATCATAGAAAATACAAAAATACTCTTAAAAATCCTAAAAAGTTACCTATAGTATATTTTACTATATTTTACATAATAACCAAAAATAAAATAAATATTAAATATTAAAACCAATAGAAATACATAAAAAAACTTAGAAAAATCATAACTAATTCAATAAAAATCATATAAACGTACAATGCCTCGTTTGAAGGTATTTTCATTTATTCTTTGATAAAAATAAAATAAAAATATTTTCTAACTTTCTACTATTTTTAAAATCAAAAATATGTTTTCAATAAAAAATAGTTTTCAACCTTAAAAATCAAATAAAATTATAAAAATAATTGTAAAAGCCATAAAAATCTTAAAAATATCTAAAAATACATAAAAACAAGAAATAAATATAAAAATATAAAAATTACAAAATAAAAATCAAATATAAAAATATAAAATCTATACCTATATTTTTACATAGGCATATTAAAACAATAAAAATAATAAAATTCAGAAAAATAAAAAAAACTAGAAAATTCTTAAAAATAAGTAAAAATTAGGAGACCCATTTTACCTTGGATTTGCTATTACTTTACCTTATTTTTTCACATGTTGCCTCCCTAAGTTCGACACTCATGTACTAAACACTATACATATCTAGTTTATGAGAACAAAAAAACAATAAATTCCCTGTAAATTTTGACCGGTCAACACAGCGATAGGTTTCTATTTGTGGACGACTCGATCGGTTCAGTTTTTCAGATGATGTTGTTTCCAGGGAGGAAGCGCTAGGGTAGATTTTAAAACCTTAGGTTTTAGGGTTTCTTCTTCTCCTTTTTCATCATCTCATTTTTTTACTTCACGGTTTTTTATTTCTGATTTGTTGTAGGATTTGAGCAATGCATATGAGAACCAAGAAGCCCATCTTTTATTTTTTATGTATTTTCTTTGTAAAAATTTAAAGGGCACTTGCTCGTTTTTGCTTTTTGTAGAAGGGGCCCTTTAAGGGCATCCTGACTTATATCTGGTCTCCCTTTCTCTCAGCACATGTTTCACCAGGTGCTGTGTACGCGGTGGAACATGGCACTCACTGCATTTTTCTAGCATTTTTTCGTCGTTTTCCATGTATTTTCGAGGCCAGGTGCTTGGATTAGGATTTTCATTTTCTTGTTTGGGCATCCATAGCTCAATATAGGACCGCACAACCTAGTTTTTCTTCTTCACTTATGTTAAAAATAAAAAGATAAAAATAAGTTAGACGTTGTTTGAAGAAGATTCAAAAAACTGATAACCAAAAAATAAAATTGGAACTGCTAACTATATCTAACTTTAAAACTAAACATAATGGACTCCACTTGTATTGGGAGAGTAACCCTCGTAATGGTTTACATGTACTCTCCATACTTATGAGTGAGAGACGACCCTTAAGGCTAGAACCAAAGCTCAGATTTCTTTTTAGACTACTGATCTGAAAATGGTTATCAAGAGGTCTCTTAGGTAGCCGAAAATAGTCCAGATTTCCTTAGTAGAGTGGGAGGTTTAGAGGACACTGCGTAAGGCTACGTCCTCAAGTAAACAGGTAGTCGAAAACGATCCGAAACTTATTCCCATACTGACTGAAAGTATGTGCAACTAGCCGTACGGAATCGGGACAGTCTTCTCCAAAATTCAGGCACCTATCAGCTCGTGTAATTTGTTGAAAAGACAAACTAACTCTAAAATTGAAAAGATTAACGACCGATCTTTCACGGTCATCACCAAGTTGAGTTGGTGAAATCTGGGTTTGCTTTGCGTTTGATTGTGTGGTGTGAGTCCTAGATCTCTTAGATCTCTAGCAATCACTCGTTGTCTATGTCTTGTCTTGTATACAGACATCTTTTTTATTTCCAGTCAAGATGATGAGTAGGCGATCACTTCGGACAACTTTGGCTGATCTTCTCTCTCGCACACATGTCCATTCATCTAGGTCAGTTCGAGATGTCCCTCTTCCCAAACCAAAGTCCCATCGTATCTCCTCTTCCAGGCATGACTCTGACAGAAGCTCTTCTCCCACTCCATCTTCTTCTCCATCATCACCACCTTTGGTTCGAGAGAATCCAATTTTACCTCATCAATTGCACGCTGACTTGGCAGATCTGGATTCTTTTTCCTTTCCAGACACCATGGCTGGAAATGGGCAGCAGCGGCTACAGACTACTTCGGTAGTGAGACGGCTATTAACAGTGGTCTACATGCTTCCCTCGAGTCTATGAAGAATCAGATTAGGGAGCAGGGTAGATTGATGAATGATGCCTGGGCTGAGATGACGTAGTTGAGAGCCAGAAGACATACTCCGGATATTGAGATTCCATATGCTGAGGGGGCTGAGAGACCGAATGGAGAAGAGAGACCACCACTTGGTCATGGTCTAACGATGAAGTAGCTCTATAACCTTGGAGCTACTGCCACTCATCGGTGGATTCGTCTCCTTGCCATTCATGGCAATTTCGAGCTCTGACCTCAGACGATATAATTATTGCCCAAGTTCCATGGTCATTCTACTGAGGAGACGCATTTGCACCTACAAGAATTCAAGTTGATTTGTAGTACGGTGCATGATTCTCATGTGAACGATGATATGATCAAACTGATCACATTTCCATTCTCTCTAGTAGACAGAGCATCCTATTGGCTGAAGCATTTAGGGAGATATGTTTCTACTTGAGAGCATCTTCACACAATATCTGAACAAATACTACGCACTTGGTCGTACTAACGATGCAAGAGCTATGATCAGTAATTTCATCATGCTAGGGAACGAGCAGTTCCACGAAGCATGGGACCATTTCAAAGAGCTCATAGATAGGTGTCCCCACCACGATATCGCGAAGCCAAACCTAGTGCAGAGCTTCTTCTGTGGGCTGACATCGGAGTTACTAGGGCTGGTGAACGCATCCCGTGGTGGTTCCTACTTTTCCAAGCATGTGGATCAAGTCTGGGCTATCTACGAGGAGATGGCTGAAAACTATACCATGATGTCCCCAACTCGATTCATACTCAGACCAAGCACCATCTTATCACCAGCATTCTCCAGTGGCACAAATTGAAGCGACTCCTTCTTCCTCTACTTCTACCAATTCTGATTCCTCATCAGCTGATATGGGGATCATATGTCAGAAGTTAGATCCATGAAAATCATAGAAAAGAAGTGCCAGGATTTGGACAAGCTTGACAAGATCGACAAGCTTAAGAGATGTTTAAGTAATCTGAAGACTCAGATCATATGCCTTCAAGAGATTCATACATATTCCATGAAGTCTTCCAGATCACAAGCTGATCCAGTAAACAGAGACCAAGGCATACTTACAACCACCAGTTCAGCACATCTATCACGTGTATTCTGAGCCAACTCAGCAGTCTCCGGTGTACATGCAGACCCCATAGACTCCATCATCTAACACTCAGATGGTGGTGTATCAGAGTGATCAGCCTCTTGCTTTGATGCCCCCAGCTTATACAGAGATGCATGAGCCATTGATTGAGATCAATGAGATTTGGTACAATCAGTCATAGCAACCAAGGATATGTCATGATCATCTTGGTTTCTATTGGTCTTCAGGAGGTACTTCATTCCAGCAGCCACCACATGTGCATATGGGGCATAATAGAGAGCAGCATCAGTTCGGTCCTCGTCAATTCCAGCCCGCTCAGTGGAGGCAGAATGCATATCACTCTCAGTATCAATAGTCTTATCCTTCACAACAACAGACAGCCAAGCAGTAGCCTCAATACCATCGAGGCGACTCATCCAGGTCTCACGGTCATTTTCAAAAGAACCTAGTGTTGAACACGGAAATCGCAGAGGTCGTGTTGACTCACAAGGCGAATCAACAGTCGCTGATTTGACCTCCAACGAAATCCGATATTCAAACAACAATTAACCCACAACAGATAAATCAAGCAATGAATGTAAATGTGCGGAGTTAAAATTTATTTTTAACTCTACATAAAAGATGTATAGGTGCAAGTATGTAGAGAGTTCGAACACAGGGAGCAGAGAGGTAGAACGGGGCAAAAATGCTCAAAATGTGAGTGAAAGTGATCAAGAGTCTACTTATGCCATTTTTGTGGGTTTTTAATTTTATAATTTTTATTTAATTTTTAATTTTATATTTTTGTATTTTGGTTTTTAATTTACTGAGTTTTATATTTTCTTTTTATATTTTATATATTTTTTATATTCTTTTTTAATAATGGAAAATAAGGACAATGTAATAAAAAGACAAGCTAAGGTATTTAGAAAAATATGCAAAAATAACCAAAAATTCAGAAATAAGATGTTTTTGGTCTTTTTATACTTTTTTACTGTTTTTGTGATTTTTGGGTAATTTTTAGAATGTTTTTGGTATTTTTAATTAGCAAAATAAGGAAAACAGTGGTAAAAATGCAAGGCTGAAACTTAAAATGGAGAAATAAAATAGCAAACAGTAACAAAAATTCTCCAAATTAATTTTTACTTAAAGATAATCAAACAAAGAAAATTCAGGAAAAGAAAACACTATTTTTGGATTTTTTATGAATTTTATAAATTTTTATGAAGGTTTTTAGAGTTTTGCAATTTTTAGGAGTTTGGTTTTATATTTTTTAGTGATTTTTGGCTGGGAGTTAAAACTCAATAAGAGAAACAAAATATAATTTTTTGGGATTTTTCTGGAGTGTTTTTATATTTTTTATGGATTTTATAATGCAAACAGTGCTGAAAATGACTATTTTTTATTTTTAATAAATATAAAAATGCGATAATTACGAAAAATAAAAATATGGCGTGGGGGAACACATGCACAGGAATTTAAGTTCAAATTTTTAGAAATTTTGGAATTGAAATGATGCCCCAAATAATTACATTAAGCACGCAAAAATCAAATGTCTGGCAGGGACCTTTGTGTAATTAATCAGAAACCTAGGGTTGATCATGCAAATTCCACAAAAAATTATAACTGAAATAAAAATTTATAGCAGTCTTTAGCAATAAACAAAGCTGCACGGGGCCCCGTGCAAAATTCGCCACTCACGTGTATACGCACGTGAGCCACGCTGACGGGGAAGGATACGCAAAACTTGAAAAGTGCGGGGCTGACTTGTAAATATTACATAAATTAAACAACGGCAGAGGAAAGTTTTGGTTCAAATTTAAAATACAAAATTCTTTGGGTGAGAAGGCAAAATACCCAAAGTAAAAGCGGCGATCCGACGGATATTGATGCTTCAGGGGACACGTGTCGGCGCGCGGAGGGGGCGATACCCCTTCAAATCAATGGCAGCGATCAGATCTCTAATGTCAATCGGACGGTGAAGGTTCCTGAGGATCTGACGGTGGGCCTTCCCTTACTTATACACGTGTTAACGTGTAAGCCCGCGATGCCCCTTCGCAATCGGCGGCTCAGATTAGACAGTCGATGACGATCGAACGGTGGTGGCGCGGGTTGGATCTAACGACGCCTGTAGCACAGCAAGAACAGGCCGCGATCTGACGGTTCCGAGGCACGGACGAAGATCAGCCGAAGAACACGGCCTGGAGAAATTTTGAACGCCAAAATCCCGATGCCCGGAGGTGTATCTTCCTCTCCGATGAAGCCACGAGTGACCTGGGACACTCCCCTGTTGATTGGCAGCCCAAAATGATGGAAAAGACGCGGGAGGGCCACCACGACGTGTGCGGGCTGAGATGCTCCCAGGAGCTTCGGCTCAAGCAAAAATCCGACCCCAGGAGGGGTCTCTTGGCCCCTGGACCTGCAAGGAAAAGCACAAACGACAGAGAGGGGGTTCCAGGAGTTGCTAAACAGGTGGGAGGGGGGTGGATGTTGCGAGAATGAAGCTCGTCGGAGCAAGCTCCGGCGAGGTGGTAGCGTGATGCTAGGATGGAGGTGTCTAATGAAACTGGGGGTAGCTCACTAATCCTAATGCTACTGGAAGGCTAAAAATGCACAAAAAATGATAGAAACAACCTCAAGGGCGAAGATGCCCAAGGAAGTGACCTCAACGGCCAAGAGGCCGGAGGTGGTGGTGGAATCCGTCGCCGAGCTAACTGAGCACCTCGACAAGGTGCTGGACCATCCCTCTGTCACCGGGGGTCCAGCAGCACGCCCTCGGAGGTATTTTGCTCAAGCAAAAACGGTTCAAAGAGGAATGGAGGGAATGGGGCCGGTTTTGAAACGTGGGCGAGGATGCACTTTGATCGAGGCGAGGCTCGCGCATCAATGGTCAAAATATCCATCTAAGCATAGGGCGAGTATGATCACATGTAGGTCTACGAATCTCGTGAAGACCTCAACCTCATTCGGTGAAAGGAGCGCTCCCCAAAAATCCGTGAAAATCAAAAAAAATCATTCTGACAGGCAGCCCAGGTGTTGGGCAGAGAGTTGACCGAGGTCAACTCTCCTAGCCCCCTGGTTGGTCCACGTGGACCAACCAGGAAAAACCTGGGGAAAAAGATTTGTAAAATCAAATTAAAATAGAAAACGATTTTATTGATTTTTTATTATAAAATGAAAAATGTTTATTTTTTTATAAAGTATTTTATAGTGATTTTTATTTATTTTTAGGAAGTGTATTTTTACAAGTTGACTTTTATACCCTTTATAGGTATAATATCTACATATTGTATTCTTTTATTTTTATTTTGTATATTTTAATTTTATTATTTTTGTTTCTTATTTTATAAAATTATAAAATACTTTTATGTACATAAATATATTTTTATTTTATTTTATTGATATATTTTGTATATTTAATAAAATGGAAGTGTATTTTATATAGGTATAAGAGTATGTATAATACCTATGTATCAAATATACAAGTATTTTTATTTGAGTTTTAATGATGTTTTTATTCTGATTTTAATATACATAATTATTATAAGTATTATTTACAACATTATAAAAATATAAAATTATAAAAATAATAAATAAATAATAAATTGAATATTTTAATATGTACAAGTATACAATGAGGGTCCAAAAGTCAACTTTCAAACCGTAGCTCCGCCAAATGCGAAACCACCGCCATTAATTAGCTTATTTTCTTCTATATACAACTAAAGGTGAGTACGCTGCATTTGGAGTTTTTATTTGTGAGATACGGGTCTGGGAAGTTGGCATTCTGGATTTTTATTCAGACCATAACTTTTTATCTGCGCATTATTTTTCTGTGAAATCAATTTTGTATTTTTCTTTATTTAATTATCTACAACTTTCATGTACAAAGTTTCTTTATTTGATGTACAAAACGTGGAACCAAAAATAGGTCCCAAAATGAATAAAGAATAAATAAAATGTATAGGTATTTACACTGTATTTCTGACCTTATCTCCCCCTACTTTATTCCTTGTCGACCTATTCATCAAGATGCCTAGGTCTCGGGGTTTCGGGTCATAAAATATTTACAATATTTTATTCTTTTTCTTTTCTTTTCTTTATTCTATTATTTTGGCTTTAAAAACCACATTTTATACAATATTTACACACATGTACATGAATGCTAAAATGCATGAATTAGGCCTATTTACGCGCATTTACTAGGGTTTTTAAGGCCAAAATGATAGAATAAAGATGATGAAACGTGGATTCATCATCCCCCTATACTTGCCTTTGCTAGTCCCTAGCAAACACTTATGCAATAAGTGCAGAAAAAGAAAATCAAAGAAAAGAAAAAGAAGAAAGATGGACTAAATTTAATTGTCGAACTTGTCTTCACAAAATCAAAGTTTGGAGCTTAAGTCGGACCTCTGGAATTTTAGTGCGGGCGGAACCTTAGTGAGAACCGTGTTTGAAATTCAACAATCCTTGAGAATCCCGAAACTCCGTCCAAGTCTCCTCAATAGCCAGGTCAGAAATACTTCAACTCATACGCAAACTCTTATGACTATGAATCTGACTCGTACAGTGTAAGTGATGGTGGCTCTCCCCAACTAGAATGGCAAAGAAACTGACTTCTCCAGTACGACAACCCAATGATTCCCCAATCCAGCAACTCCATCCTCGAGGAGCGGGGTATTCCCTTCTAAGTTCAAGTGGCAACCAGCTCAAGAGGAGGGGGGTGAAGAGAAGAATGGACGGTAGCCAGTGTAGCTACCTATCCTTGGATGCAAGACCAATGTAGTCAAGTCATCCTGCTGCAGGCTCACATGATATGACTTTGGAACTCAAGCTTGCTTATTGACTTTGTACATACTTTGCAGGCTTTTTATTTTTGTACATGCCTGAACTTTTTTTTTTTGAATACTATATACAGCAGCATTTACATAAGGAGTTTTTCCTCTTGAGCCAGTAGACTATCCCTCTTTTGAAGCTTTATCGCAACCCACAGCCTCCTGTCTTTAGACTTCCTAATTACTGGACGGGTTGGGGTGCACTTCCCTCCCTAGAGGAGGACAAGTGTTTCCACTTGTGTGCGTCTCATACCGGCAAATCCAATCCCCTCACCACTCCAACTGAGTTGAGCCATGTGAAAGGTGCAAGTGTCCAAGTTAGGTCATTATCAACAAGAGTCGTGCGTGTGCTCCGAAATACTCTACTTAGGCAGTCAAGAATCCATTGAATTAAGTCCCAAGATCCTCAAAGAATTAAGTCAACTAGACCTGAAGTACCTCAAACCCAGTTCCTATAAGGTTCCTGTTATTAGGTAGATTAGAAGGTCCAATCAAGCTCCAATCTCCGGATTTTACTTAGACTCGTTCAATTATCAAACTCAATCCGAAAAATGCGAATGCTATGCAATGCAATGCAGACAATATTTTTGTGATGCAATTTTCAAGATTTTGAACTTTTTATGGATTTTTGAAAAGATGATGATGATGCATATGCATTTTTTTGTATTTTTCAAAAAGATTTTTCAAATGTTTTTGGATTTTAATTTTGCAAGTGTTTTTGGGATTTTTGAAAAGAAAAAGTTTTGGCTGAAAACTAGGTTAAAAAAATGTACACGGGAGTGCTTCTTATATACAAGAAGTGGGTTTTAAGAATTTACAGGGTAAGTGGTCAATTTTATACATATATATATAGTGGATTTTGGTATGATGTGTATATTCCTCAAACTTATTTGACACAAGCTTTTCACACAATTTTTGAAAACTATAGTCCAAAATAATTTTTACAAACATTTTACACACATTTGAAAACATTTTGCAAAGGCTTTCAAAACAGTATATATAGGTTTTTCAAAACATTTTTGCAACCATTTTTCAAACCATTTGTAAATCATTTTTCAAACATTTTTATTTCACACAAAGAAAAGAAATTTTACAATCCACACATTTTCACACAGGTTGAAAACATATAACAAAATATTTTCAAAATAGTTTTCAATAAATGTTCACAAAGATTTTCAAACTATTTTTCAAACATTTTGCAAAAAACATTTTCACCTGATTTATTAATCAGTAAATACAAATAGAATTTGAGGAATAACCACATCTTTTTATTAAGGATTTTTAATGAATTTTAAAGAATTTTTAGCCATATTATTAAGAAAATACGAAAGTACGAGTTATGGCTAAAGTATATACGCAGTATATACGACCCCCCTATACTTAGCTTGAGCTATGTCCTCATAGATCGGAGAGAAAAGAGAAGACATAACTCGTACTAAGTATAGACAAGTCTAAAGAATAAAGGAATGAATTAATGAATCAATGAATGAGAAGTTGACCGTCCCTCCTATACTTAGGATCAAATAATCCTAAGTATAGCAGACTGTACACAACGCAGGGAGGGTCAAGGGTGGGAATGAACAGACCGTACTCAGATTGTCTCCCCCTATACTTAGGGTAAGATATCCCTAAGTATAGACAAGAAGAGGAGACAATGGAGAGGATCAAAGAATGGAAATACTCGGGGTGCACACCCCCCCTATACTTAGGACAAAGTACGTCCTAAGTATGGAAAACTGTCTACAAGGGCGGCACCTTTTTGATAGAAAAAGAAGATAGAAAAGGAAAAGAAGAAAAGAAGAAAAGAAGAAAAGAGATCTGAAGATGGAAGGATAGATCAGAGGATATACACATCACTCCCCCTATACTTAGGGTAAAAGAAGCCCTAAGTATAGGCAACAACAGGAGTGATCAGACGGACGAAGAAAGAACACTCAACTCGTCTACCCCTCCTATACGTAGGACAAAGTACGTCCTAGGCAAGGCAAACACGAGAAATGGGTAGACGAGCAAAAATAGAAGTGACAGAGATAGAAAGAGTCATCTGAGAGAATTTACAACATAAAAGGGTGATCATCAGAAGGTGGAAAGCAAACCTTCTTGCGGGACCGCTGAGGGATAGATCGAATATGGTGTATGTCGACATCGGGGTCCACAGTGGACGGAGGCCGATCAGGGTCGACACGGTGAAGGCCCTCAGTGGAATCAAAACGGAAAGGGACGAACTGATCGATGGAAGCAGTATGGCTAGGTTCTCCCTTGGTGGTCCTATGGTGTGAAGGCACAGACGGGTAAGTGGAAGAAGTACAACTAGGTCCGGCCTTGGAAGTCTCGCCGATATCAAAGTGAAATGGGACAAACTCATCATCCTCGGAAGAAGTGTAATCGGAGTCGTCCTGCGAGTCCTCGTCCAGGTCAAAATCAAAAGGAACGAAATCGTCAGTGGAAGTATACGAACTCAGATCGTCCTCAAGAGTCTCACCTGAATCCTTGTCTTCAATAAGAGGTCTGAATTTATCAAAATAAATGGCAGCATCATAACCGACCTCAATCATCTTCACTTGTGAAGGGCCAGGAACGGATTTATTAGTGGTAGTAGTCAAAACGGGTCCGTCCTGTCTAGTCTTAATCAAGTCATTTGTTGCCTTATGAGGTCTCTCAAAGTAATGGGCAACTTCATAAGCATCCTCAATTATCTTGGTATCTGCCCCCTGATCTAATGGTTCAATCACATAAATACTCTGGATTTCATCAACACATCGCCACACACCAGGAGGAGGATCAGTGAGGTCCATGCTTTCCGACTTCCTCCCCTTTCGGGGGATCCGTCGGGTCTCATCAGGGATCGCTAAGGAAGTATCTCTAGTAGCATCAGGTAGGTCACGGGCCTCAGAGTCTGCTATGATCGGTGAAGGTACATCAGGTGCGGGTCTCTGGTCAACTGTGGGTGCGGTGATCGACACTTCGTTCCCGTCAATAGGACGGAAGCGAACCTCTCCTGATCCATAATCAATAACGACCCTCGCAGAGGCGAGGAATGGTCGTCCCAGGATGATTGGAGATGGCTCCCCTGTGGAGTTCTCCATGGGCAACACGAGAAAATCAACATGGTGGCTCGTGCCCTGAATAGAAATGACGGCGTTTTCAAGGATACCCTTCGGCCTCTTGATTGATCCATCAGCAAACTGAACGATCATCCTGGTCTTCTTGAGAGGCCCTAAGTGAAGAGACTGTACCAGCGAGAAGGGTAATATGCTAATCGAAGCACCGCCGTCTAGGAGAGTGCGATCACAAGTGTGGTCAGAGATGGTGCAAGTGATGAAAGGTGTAGCTGTGTTCTTCTTCTTGGGAATGGAACGGTGTGTGATGGCGAGGGCAGTGGCCATGGTCAGAATGTGACGCTCAGATCTGCTCCTCCGCTTTCTCTTCTTGGGAAGAGGAGCAGATAATTGGGTCATGGCCTGCTGAAGTGGGGCACGGATAATCTCATGAATAGTAGCCACCACTTCGGGTTCAGATAACATTTTTTTGAATTTTTGGACTTTCGCCATACAAGGGAGGAAGTCGGAATCAGCATATACACGAGGCATGCCAAGAGCAGTCTGTACAGTGGCATCCTCGGGGTCAAAGGTGGGACTGGATGTGAATGGGTGTGTGGTCCAGGGTTCTGGCAAGTGGACTCTCTCCACAAAATCTTGATCAACCAAGTGTCTCCCGAAATCTTTTTGGATTTTTAAATTTTTCTCATTTTTTTGTATTTTGGGCGATTGCAAGCTCCCATGATCACCTATAAGTGAAGCCGTATTCCCGACGAAAGGAGCATTACTCTGATTGTTCCTCAAGATAGCAAGATTATCATTCAACAAATCAATGCGCTTTGTCATCTGATTCAAGATATCACTCATAGAGATCGAAGGAGGTGACTCCATCAGGTCAGACTCGGGTGGATGTGAAGGCGGAGGCGGATAATGTACATGTGGGGATGGGGTGGGAAGAAGTCCGAAGTCTGATACTGTAGATGAGGCGGGTATGTACAAAAATTAGAAAAAATAGGAGGAGGATCCTCCTGATAAAAGGGAGGTGGATCGGCTGGAGCGAGCGAGGGGTCCGCAAAGTCCGGATAAAATGCACTCCAGGGGTCCATCTCGAAAACAAAAGGAAATGATCGGGAGAGCACGTAAGTCAAGTCAAAAGAGTGCAGAAAAAGGCGCAAATGCGCAGAGATGATCTAGGACACACTCAAAACAATCACAAACAAAAATGAAACAAGACAAACCCTCAATTCACCTACTCAACTCGGTAGAGACCGTAAAATACGGTCTTTTAATCTTGTTTGTTTTAGAGTTAGGTGAGAAGTCAAAGAATTTCACACGCACTTAGGGGCTCGATGGGATTTGGGCACTAATCCTTAAGGTGTGCGCGAACAAATAAAAGCGAAGACAATGAGGGGATTACTCGCCCCAAGACAAGATTTTTCTTTTTGATCGGTTTTAGGGTCAAGTAAAATTAGCAGTCCCGATTTTATTGATTATCACTTTTTTTTGGATTTTTAGTAAAAATGCACGATCCTATCGGGGATTCAATTCCTTTAAGATCCTAGGTTGGCAAAATCAGAGGTAGAGTCGGAAAAGCAATGCAAGCGGCAAATAATGATGGATGCTAAAGCGTAAATGCTCACCTTGCCTCCAGCACTCTACATGCAAGGATGCTCAGCAGAATTGAAACCTATCTATATGCAAATGCAGAGCCGATGAAATCGCCCTAAGTTCAAAAATTGCTATTAGCGGGAAGAACCACAAGTTGACCGTCAATCCTCAACCCTAGAGTCCGGTCTAGGCTCACCCCTCCTCTACTCAACAAATTGAGGGTAGGAGAAAGTGCTTTGCGGGGAGAGCTCGCGGCGCGATGGATTGAAGGTGATGATCAACTGTTTAAAATTTGACTAAGTCCAAACGAGACTATAGGTGCATGCAAAATATTAGGTGTTTGGCCTTAGTCTATCGCAAGCAATCCTAAAACTACGGGCTCAATCACACAAAAGAAATAAAATCGGAAAACAAAACAAAATAAAAGAATGCGAAGAAAACCGTAAAAAGCCGCGACGAGCCCCCAAGTGAACAATCACTTGGAAATTAGGCTCAAGAGTCCAAGTCCGGGGGTACCTGTATTATTACAAATTAAGTCTCTCACTCACTTAAATTACAAAAATAAATGCAATGAAATAAAATGCAACTAAAGTAGAGCGCGGTCTTCAAAAATTCTCTTCTCGTCTCCTTGGTGCTAAGCGGGCAGAAGCCGGCTTCACGTGGGTGCGTAAGCGCCTAGGGTGGAGCGCCTCCCTCGATCCGCGGTTCCTCGCACAAAGTCAACAAAAGAGAGGGGGTTAGACCGATCAAGAGATATATCAAAAATAAAGAAAATAAAATAGCGAAAAATAAAAGCCGCGAAATAGACAATAAATCACAACACAAACAAGAACTCGAACTACGCGCTGTTGCTCCCCGGCAACGGCACCATTTGTTGAACACGGAAATCGCAGAGGTCGTGTTGACTCACAAGGCGAATCAACAGTCGCTGATTTGACCTCCAACGAAATCCGATATTCAAACAACAATTAACCCACAACAGATAAATCAAGCAATGAATGTAAATGTGCGGAGTTAAAATTTATTTTTAACTCTACATAAAAGATGTATAGGTGCAAGTATGTAGAGAGTTCGAACACAGGGAGCAGACAGGTAGAACGGGGCAAAAATGCTCAAAATGTGAGTGAAAGTGATCAAGAGTCTACGTATGCCATTTTTTGTGGGTTTTTAATTTTATAATTTTTATTTAATTTTTAATTTTATATTTTTGTATTTTGGTTTTTAATTTACTGAGTTTTATATTTTCTTTTTATATTTTATATATTTTTTTTATATTCTTTTTCAATAATGGAAAATAAGGACAATGTAATAAAAAGACAAGCTAAGGTATTTAGAAAAATATGCAAAAATAACCAAAAATTCAGAAATAAGATGTTTTTGGTCTTTTTATACTTTTTTACTGTTTTTGTGATTTTTGGGTAATTTTTAGAATGTTTTTGGTATTTTTAATTAGCAAAATAAGGAAAACAGTGGTAAAAATGCAAGGCTGAAACTTAAAATGGAGAAATAAAATAGCAAACAGTAACAAAAATTCTCCAAATTAATTTTTACTTAAAGATAATCAAACAAAGAAAATTCAGGAAAAGAAAACACTATTTTTGGATTTTTTATGAATTTTATAAATTTTTATGAAGGTTTTTAGAGTTTTGCAATTTTTAGGAGTTTGGTTTTATATTTTTTAGTGATTTTTGGCTGGGAGTTAAAACTCAATAAGAGAAACAAAATATAATTTTTTGGGATTTTTCTGGAGTGTTTTTATTTTTTTATGGATTTTATAATGCAAACAGTGCTGCAAATGACTATTTTTTATTTTTAATAAATATAAAAATGCGATAATTACGAAAAATAAAAATATGGCGTGGGGGAACACATGCACAGGAACTTAAGTTCAAATTTTTAGAAATTTTGGAATTGAAATGATGCCCCAAATAATTACATTAAGCACGCAAAAATCAAATGTCTAGCAGGGACCTTTGTGTAATTAATCAGAAACCGAGGGTTGATCATGCAAATTCCACAAAAAATTATAACTGAAATAAAAATTTATAGCAGTCTTTAGCAATAAACAAAGCCGCACGGGGCCCCGTGCAAAATTCGCCACTCACGTGTATACGCACGTGAGCCACGCTGACGGGGACGGATACGCAAAACTTGAAAAGTGCGGGGTTGACTTGTAAATATTACATAAATTAAACAACGGCAGAGGAAAGTTTTGGTTCAAATTTAAAATACAAAATTCTTTGGGTGAGAAGGCAAAATACCCAAAGTAAAAGCGGCGATCCGACGGATATTGATGCTTCAGGGGACACGTGTCGGCGCGCGGAGGGGGCGATACCCCTTCAAATCAATGGTCGCGATCAGATCTCTAATGTCAATCGGACGGTGAAGGTTCCTGAGGATCTGACGGTGGGCCTTCCCTTACTTATACACGTGTTAACGTGTAAGCTCGCGATGCCCCTTCGCAATCGGCGGCTCAGATTACACAGTCGATGACGATCGAACGGTGGTGGCGCAGGTTGGATCTAACGACGCCTGTAGCACAGCAAGAACAGGCCGCGATCTGACGGTTCCGAGGCACGGACGAAGATCAGCCGAAGAACACGGCCTGGAGAAATTTTGAACGCCAAAATCCCGATGCCCGGAGGTGTATCTTCCACTCCGATGAAGCCGCGAGTGACCTGGGACACTCCCCTGTTGATTGGCAGCCCAAAATGATAGAAAAGACGCGGGAGGGCCACCGCGGCGTGTGCGGGCTGAGATGCTCCCAGGAGCTTCGGCTCAAGCAAAAATCCGACCCCAGGAGGGGTCTCTTGGCCCCTGGACCTGCAAGGAAAAGCACAAACGACAGAGAGGGGGTTCCAGGAGTTGCTAAACAGGTGGGAGGGGGTGGATGTTGCGAGAATGAAGCTCGCCGGAGCAAGCTCCGGCGAGGTGGTAGCGTGATGCTAGGATGGAGGTGTCTAATGAAACTGGGGGTAGCTCACTAATCCTAATGCTACTGGAAGGCTAAAAATGCACAAAAAATGATAGAAACAACCTCAAGGGCGAAGATGCCCAAGGAAGTGACCTCAACGGCCAAGAGGCCGGAGGTGGTGGTGGAATCCGCCGCCGAGCTAACTGAGCACCTCGACAAGGTGCTGGACCATCCCTCTGTCACCGGGGGTCCAGCAGCACGCCCTCGGAGGTATTTTGCTCAAGCAAAAACGGTTCAAAGAGGAATGGAGGGAATGGGGCCGGTTTTGAAACGTGGGCGAGGAGGCACTTTGATCGAGGCGAGGCTTGCGCATCAATGGTCAAAAGATCCATCTAAGCATAGGGCGAGTATGATCACATGTAGGTCTACGAATCTCGTGAAGACCTCAACCTCATTCGGTGAAAGGAGCGCTCCCCAAAAATCCGCGAAAATCAAAAAAAAATCATTCTGACAGGCAGCCCAGGTGTTGGGCAGAGAGTTGACCGAGGTCAACTCTCCTAGCCCCCTGGTTGGTCCACGTGGACCAACCAGGAAAAACCTGGGGAAAAAGATTTGTAAAATCAAATTAAAATAGAAAACGATTTTATTGATTTTTTATTATAAAATGAAAAATGTTTATTTTTTTATAAAGTATTTTATAGTGATTTTTATTTATTTTTAGGAAGTGTATTTTTACAAGTTGACTTGTATACCCTTTATAGGTATAATATCTACATATTGTATTCTTTTATTTTTATTTTGTATATTTTAATTTTATTATTTTTGTTTCTTATTTTATAAAATTATAAAATACTTTTATGTACATAAATATATTTTTATTTTATTTTATTGATATATTTTGTATATTTAATAAAATGGAAGTGTATTTTATACAGGTATAAGAGTATGTATAATACCTATGTATCAAATATACAAGTATTTTTATTTGAGTTTTAATGATGTTTTTATTCTGATTTTAATATACATAATTATTATAAGTATTATTTACAACATTATAAAAATATAAAATTATAAAAATAATAAATAAATAATAAATTGAATATTTTAATATGTACAAGTATACAATGAGGGTCCAAAAGTCAACTTTCAAACCGTAGCTCCGCCAAATGCGAAACCACCGCCATTAATTAGCTTATTTTCTTCTATATACAATTAAAGGTGAGTACGCTGCATTTGGAGTTTTTATTTGTGAGATACGGGTCTGGGAAGTTGGCATTCTGGATTTTTATTCAGACCATAACTTTTTATCTGTGCATTATTTTTCTGTGAAATCAATTTTGTATTTTTCTTTATTTAATTATCTACAACTTTCATGTACAAAGTTTCTTTATTTGATGTACAAAAAGTGGAACCAAAAATAGGTCCCAAAATGAATAAAGAATAAATAAAATGTATAGGTATTTACACTGTATTTCTGACCTTATCTCCCCCTACTTTATTCCTTGTCGACCTATTCATCAAGATGCCTAGGTCTCGGGGTTTCGGGTCATAAAATATTTACAATATTTTATTCTTTTTCTTTTCTTTTCTTTATTCTATTATTTTGGCTTTAAAAACCACATTTTATACAATATTTACACACATGTACATGAATGCTAAAATGCATGAATTAGGCCTATTTACGCGCATTTACTAGGGTTTTTAAGGCCAAAATGATAGAATAAAGATGATGAAACGTGGATTCATCACCTAGCCCTAGAGTATCTCACTAGTCTGATAGCCGACCACCAGGTCGCATTTAGGCGAGAGATGGATGAGTTTAAAACTCATATCACTGATATTGTCAAAGGGAAGTCCGCCATTCCTGCTCAAATAGAGCCAAATCCGACTAGCCCAAAGAGGAAGTCAGAGCAGGTACATTTGACAGAGCCCACCCTCCAGTCACATGTATTTTCATATGATTACCTTTATTATGATGACGTTGACTTCATTTCTCTTAGGAGTAGTAGGATAATCACAGGTGGAGACTCAACTAGTCTTAGTGATGATATACATAAAGATACAAGCGAGCATGTTGAGCATGATGATGGTGGTGTTGATACCGCCTCTCCCTTTGAGGATGTTGATGGTGGTGCTGATCCCACCAATAATGAAGAGAAGCAGACAGAGTCTTTTGTCGATGCAATTGCTTTGCCATTCTTTTATATAGTGATGACGATAGAAAAATACAAAAAAAAATGTACAAAAGGAGAAAAATAAAAAAGAAGAATAAAGATAAGACAGTTGATTCGTCTATAGCTCATGAGTCTATTCTTGGTGATTTACATGGAGTCAGTCACCGTTTTAGGAAAATACTTTCTTCTTTTTCTTATGATCCTCCTATTGTACAGACTGATGGGAGGATGTACAGATTCCTTTTTCCCAAGCACTCAACTTGGAAAAAGGAGATAAAAAGGAAAATCCCAAAAAGAAATGATTGACTTGACGAAATAGATGTTAGACAAATTCACTATCCAGCTCACTCTTTCGGAAGCCTTAGCACACATCCCTCTTCTACAGAAAGATCTCAAGGAACGCACTACAGTTCGTAGAAAGAAGAGACAGCGGAACCATGGCTCAGAGATTCACGTGTTGACCAATGAAACATGTCATGCCATTCAAAACTGTCTCCCAACCAAACGATCAGACACGAGAGAATCGTATGTCAGATGCGAGATATTAGATCACACATTTGATCAAACTCTATTAGATAACGGTTCATCAAATAATCTCATTCCTTCTTCCTTACTCAACAAGTTCGAGTTTGGGCCTCTTCGACCAAGCAGGACAATCTTGCAGTTTACTAATAGATCGGTCAAGAGGCTGAAGGGATTAATTGAGGGTGTTATCCTCACCATTCAGGATTTGGAATTCCTCATGGACTTTGTCGTGTTGGACATGGCGGCCCCTAAATGTGTGGCCGATATCCCGATCGTATTAGGACGATATTTTCTAGCAACAACAAAGGTCATATCTGATTATGGTACAGGGAAGGTGTACTTTCATGTCCAGGGCGAGAGTATACATATAGAGATGATCCAGGACCTCAGAGCAAGATCATTTGAGTTAGAGCGGGCATCTGATGACGAGCCCGAAAGTCATCAGGACTGTGACTTTGTACAAATAGACGATGAGGTCATTTGGGCTGAACTGAGTACACGATCTTTCATCATACCTTCAGGAGAGTATAGATTTCATATACTAGATGATGGGAGATTGGATAGCACAGTATTAAAGTCAATTAGTGATGAGACTGTTGTAGATGATTCTGGTACTTTCTGTGATGAAACTTATGATCCCTTCAAGTCAAAGGTGAGTGTCAATTGGCAGTGTCATGATGAGATAGATCTGACTCTAGTTCAGTCAGATTCAAAGGATGCCGATTGGCAATGCTTTGTCAAAATTCTTTCACTTCAGACTTCTCCTGCAAAGCTGATGAATACATGATTCATCATATTAAAAGATGAAAATAGAGCTTCGTTCCCGAGTAATTAGTTGCATTTCATCATTTATTCTGCATTTTTATCATCCGTGCATTTAAAATTAATATTTGCATTTTAGCACTCATAATTGCATTCAAAATCATATTCACATCTTCATCCAACTTCATGTATTCTTAAATAGTTCAAGCTAACTCCAATTGACCTCAAACCATCTTCATCGTGTATATCACTAACAAGATTAAAGTAAAAATACAAAAAAAATTACTAACTCAAATAATTAGCCCTTGAGACAAAATCCCAATTTCAGAATAGACAGACTAAAATGCTGATATCTTCCTCATACAGTGTCCGATTTAGGTTTACTCACTTTTAAAGTAATACATATTCGAAGACCTTCATAAAAGACCAATTTCATAAAAATTGGAGCTCGTATGTGAAAGTTGGATTTTGGGCCTTTTTTGCACATTTTAAGTTTTACCTGATTTTGACCTATCATTTTATGTACACAATTAAACATTTTTCTCTTATTTATTTTTCATCAATATTCGTTGATGAAAGTTTTAATAAAATATACACAAATTCAAATGCAAAATAAGACTGAAATCAAAGAAACTGATCGAGTCGGAGTGTCCTTTGCGAGTCTGTACAAATATCTAACTTTTTCTTCTTTATTTTATTTTCCTATTTTCTTATTTACTAAAAAAAACCAAAAAAAATATTATTGTGTAAATATTTATCTTTGATTTTATTGTAATTTTTCTCTATTTTTTTCTTAATTAATAACCACTAAAAATTTTACAAAACCCAAAAATCAAGGTATTCCATGTACATAGAGTACCCCAAAAATATCGTTTTGCATAGATAACCTCTTTTGCTCTTGGTCTCTTCATAAAAGTTGTAGATCTCATCGACATGAGCAGTTTTTGTGTTGAGCACTTTTTGATCTAAGGTTGTTTATTTCATATTTATCTTATATTTCATTTCTTAAATTTTTTAGAGCTGACACATGGCAGCTCCTACAGCTGCCACGTGTCACTATTTTTTAGCATTTATTTTCCTTTATTTTATTAAATAATAATAAGAGAGACCTCACGTGCCTTGCACATGAGGACCTCTCCCTTCTTCCTTCTCCAACGGCAGAACCTGCCCTCCGTCTTCTCCGCCAACTCCCAACAACCGCCCGCGCAACCTCTGGCCTCCCCCCTTCCCATTATCTCGCCACCTCTCATTGCGCAATGACTCCCCCGATCTCCTCCTTATCCCCTCTCCCTCCTCTCTATATAAGATCCATCGTCCCCTCCAAGCGAGGGTATCCGCCATTCACGACAGGAGAAACCACCAGCTCATTCGACGATACTCTTCCCGGTGATAGCTCGAACATGCAGACCTCAAGCAACGACGGGTTCATTCTTCTCAGAGGGCGAGATCCAAGAGGTTCAACCTCTTGCAACAGCTCTTCTCCGAGCTTGCGGAGCTTCGAGTCGAACACCGTCGTGACTCTGAGGCAACGAAGGAGCTCCGCTGAGCCCCATCTTTTCAAGCGAAACCCCAGGTAAACCTCTTCCCCCTTTTCCTTGCTTCTTCTTCCTTTATCGTGCTTCTTCCATTTTTCTTAATTTTTTCCTTCCTCCCATGTTTCTACCAAAATCCCCTATTTCCAAATCACCATCCACGCTCCATCTCCGTCGACTCGCGCCCTCACCCTCCCCCGCTCGTTGCCCTCAGCCACCTTTGCCTCGTCATCGACAACGGGCAAGGACCTCCAATTACCCCCATCGCCATATACGCCTTTGCGCGGAGTCCTATGCCTGGGCAGAACTCCATTCGTCGCCATCCTTCATGCCTCCCCGTAGATGCCCCTCCGCCTCCTTCGCAGCCAACCACACGCGGTCGTGCCTGCTCCAGCAGCTCCTGCACGCGACATTCGCCGACCTCCAGCACCGCCGCGCGTGAGCAGTCCACGCCACGCTACCTGATCCCTAGCCATCACCAACTGAAGACCCCAACCGTGTATCGTCGGGGACTCTAGCCATTGCGCCCCCGCGCACCTCCCCCACAATCAGCATCGATCAAACTCCTTCGCCTCGTGATTCTGCTTTGACGACTCCTACATCAGGTCACCTCTGATCCCCTGTTGAGCTGCTTCACTTCTACAGCCATGCATTGCTAACTAAAGTCTCATCCTTTGAAGCCTTCAATGCCCCTGGGAGCGCAACCTCTTCCGCTCCGCATCCGAAGATCGGACGTCCACTGAAGATCATCACCAGCCACCACCTTTGGTTGTCGATCTAAAGGCTCCTTCGGCCACTGTCCCTCGAGCTCCGACGACCACACCCTCAGTCGCTACATGCTCAGCCACCTCCGCCATAGTGCCACAGCCAGGCTCAAAGCCTGAGGCCCCCGCCCACGTGCTTGGAACGTGAGTTGGGGGAACTTCTGCAAAAAAAGGACCTCGCACGTCCAGTCAATTCCAGGACCCCCCTCACGTGCTCCGCACACGTGAGGTAGAACAATTGCAAGGGAACCCCTCACGGTTCTGCTTTCTGAGAAGTCCCCTCCGCACGTGACACACACGTGGGGGGAGGAACAAATGCATCGGTACCCTTGAAGTTCGGCCAAAATCACGAAGAGCCCCCCGCCAACCAGAGGGTACGTGCTATGCACGTGCCACCTGGACATTTTGCATATTATTCCCCTGAGGTTTAGGTAATTAGAGTTTAGCCATGTTCTGCAATATTTAATTATTGTAATTTTGCATCGAGGCCCCTGTGTTCCCCCTTTATTTTGAACCTTTACATCGCATCATTTAATAATTCAGAAAAATCGCATGATGTTTAGCAACTGATTCTCTACATGTAGGCATATGCTTGATATATTTATGATTTTTGGTTAATTATTAATTTTTATTTTGGTGAGAAATTGCATATTTTACCCAATATGTGCTCATAAATTCATAAGTAATTAACCATAGTCCCAAAAATTCACAGATCACAGAGTTAATTCTTACTAACATTGTGCCCACAAAGAATTGCATTTGCACGTATATTTTGCTCTAGAAAAATCATTTTATGTCTTTTGTTAATTAATTTTTAATAGGTATTAAATCCAACATTTTTAGGATCTAAGATTTTTCTGAGATATATTAGCAGTGATGTATCTTAGATAATTTTATTTCCTAAAAAAAGTAGATTTAATATTTATTATAATAATATTGAAAATCTCATTGTTTGCATTCATAAATTCATTATTTATTCATCTTGCATCCAAAAATTCCAAAAAAATGTACTATCTTAATTTCATCATATTTAACAGTCTAGACAAGTTTGAGGATTTTTGGATTTGAATTGATCGAAATTTGCAATTAAGCTCTTAAACTTTGCCAAAATTGCATTTACCTCATTTAAAAATACCAAAAAAAAATACATTTCCGAAGACCTAAATTCTAGATCGACTAAAAACCAACCTAAGGAGACAGAGCCAAAAATCGACCAAGACCCGGGTGAAGGTAATAGAACAAGGGTCGTTGCGACCCGGATCTCGTTACTCGACTCAATCAAGAAAAAAATATTTCAGAACCACCAATAAAGAGATAAAATCAATCAAAATAGGGAACGCGGTCCTTGCTAAATGATTAACATGGTATAACACCCAGGGTCGGACTCAGGGAGCACGAATTGGCCTCACGGCCTACGAAGTAGTTAAAGTCAATAAAAAGGAATAAAATATTTTTTGGTGGATTTTAATTATTTTTATAATTTTTTAGATTTTTAATAATGAGGAAAAAGGAGAAAATGTTAAAACAAGCAACAATCAACAAATTATTTAATCACTAAAAATGCTCCAAAAATTCAAAAAAACATTTTTATGTTTTTTAGGTTTTTTAATGTTTTTGGTGAATTTTTCATATTTTTCTAATTTTTATACGATTTTCTAAAAATAAAGAAAGACAAAAACAAGAGTAATATGTACAATCAGATTTGAAAGGCCAATTAAAAATATATAATTGGCCCTATAAAAATCTGATAATAATTTCTGTGTAAAGTATATGTAAAAACTAAAATTCAGAAAAAGAGTTTGTAATTTTGTGGATTTTCTATAATTTTTTAGAATTTTTATAAGGTTTTTGGTGATTTTTAATTTTTTTGGTTTTTATATATCCAAAAGGCACCAAAATTGCACAGAAATTAAAAGACACTAAAACTAACTAACTTTAATTTTTTTAGAATTTTTAAAATGGTTTTAATATTTTTCTATGATTTTCTAAGTCGGACAAACACAAAAACCACTGTTTTTGAATTATTAAAATATCAAAAAGCCTCGAAAATGTCCCAAATTTTTAGGGAAATTTTTACACAGTGGCAGGAGCCACATATCCAAATTTCACGTAATTTAGATTTAATTTGCTATTTTATTCAATAAAAACGAAGGCTCACAGTGCATAGTGACCTAAATGTAAGGAAAACTATTTCCAGGGGCTAAACAATAACAAGCAAATAAAACACAGGGTCCCTTATGCAAAAATCCCACGAAAGCACGAGCACGGCACGTGAAGCAGGCATGGAGGGGTATAACTGTAAATCCTATTTATAAAAATGCAAACAATAACATCCAGGAAATACAGGACCGAAAATACAAAATGTCTAGATCCTCACGTGACGAAGCACGTGGCTTACACATACAGGGACTATAATGCAAATAAAGTAAACAGAGAGGTCCACTATGCAAAATACCCAAAATAAAAACAACTGACCTAGATATTTACAGGACTAAATAGCAAAAACAAAAGAGCAGGGGCCTAAGTATAATTTACCCCTCTTATTATCGGAGGGACGAGGGCGCGCCACGTGGATAATCTGATGGCTCTGGTGCGTGCACGCCTCTCCTCTACGACCGACGGTTCAAATCAAACCCTAGGTGGATCGGACGGTATACGTGTCTCGCTGGTGGACGGTCCGGATCATATCTGGAGCAGAGGGATGATCGAACAGCAACTGGAGGTCCTGGAGGAACTCGTCTCCGACGAGGTATGCCAGTGCAATCCGGGCGCTATGGACCTCCTCCTGGGCTGCTGATATGGTCAGAAGAGAGCACGGGGTCTTCCGCAGCTGCTAGACACCTCCGATGAGGCCGGGGACCACCGGAGTGGCCCGACGATGGCGGAGGAGGTCGAGCTCCTGTGCTGAAATGAGTGGACCCTCAGATGGGTCGCATTGACCTGCAAAATGGCACAGACAAGCTCCTGGGTTGAGGGCAAATTGCCTCGACCCGTCAGTGGGTGGAAAGGGTGGCTGGATGGGTCGTAGCGGTGACCTCCGGCGAAGCGACGGCGATGGAGGTCGAACCTTGGTTCCGAGGCGAACCAAGTTGAGTGAGTGGGTGCAGAAGGTGGAAAGAAGGAACTTGGAGGTGTTGGGGTCGTCCGATGATCGAATAGATGAGCGGGATGGCGTGCATTAGCCGGCGACCGCCGGCGGTGCGATTTGGGAAAAAAGTGAAATTGGGCGAAACTAAGGAGATTCGAGGTTACCTGATGCAGGAAGTCGACTAGGGACGAGCTAAGGAAGCTCTGGGGGGTCTTTGCCTCAAGGAACGTCGAGGTCCGAGGCTCAGCACACCTCCCGGTGACGCACGGCGACGAGGGTCGCCGGATTAGTGGCTGGAGGCTCCTCCTCCTCTCTTCGACACCACACTCGGGTAGCTGTCACTCTAAGGGAGCTGATGGAGGTCCTGGGACAAAGAGGTGTATCCAAAGATGGCAGGTAATGTGCGGCGAAGGTGGAGATTTATAGTGATGCAGGTCCGAGAAGAAGGAGTCGGGTCCGGCTTGGTGAAGCACGGACCCCTAAGCAAATGATCGGGCGAAGATCTCGGATCAGTGGGGGTCAATTAGCACCTGAGGTTTGGGTAAACGGAGATCGGATCATGCTTAGGAAATTAGGCGAAGTCGGGTTTGGAGCAAGATCCGCGAGCGAATGGTCCAGTGGGGGAGTTGACCGGGGGTCAACATTCCCCCGTGGACCAATCACAGGCCTCCATTTGGTAATTATTTAGAAATTCAATTAAAAATATTAAATGATTTTATTTCGATAAACTTAAAACATGAAAAATGTTTATTTATTTTCAAATTAATTTTTAGTGATTTTTATTTATTTTTTTGAAATATAAATTATGTATTTACATTATATTATTATATATAGGTATATACATATAAGGATTTTTTATTTTTATTTTTAATTATTTATTTTTATACAATTATTCCAATTTTATATTTTATTTATTTACAACATAAAATTTGGAATAAAAATGTATTTTTATTTTATTTTTATTATTTATTTACATGAGTGAAATAAATAGGTATCTATACATATTTACATGGTATATGTACAAGGTGGGAATTGATTTTTATTCTTTTTCTTTTATTTTATTTTTATTTTTCTGATTTTTATTTTATTTATTTACACCATGAAATATGGAATATGGAAATATTTTTATTGAATTTTAATTATTTATTTACAAGAAGAAAATAAATAAGTATGTTACTCTATATACATGGTCTATATACATTGATGTGAAAGGTTTTATTTATTTTCATTTTTCTTTTGTTTTTCCCATTTTTATTTTAGTTTTATTTTTAGAAATATATACAAAAGGACAGCAACACATTTTTATTTTTATTTAGAGGAAAATAATTTTATTTATATACATAGGTATATGTACACATGATTGAGCTTCCCTATCTCTCTCTACTTGGATTCTTTTGCGGTCAGGCCCATGCTGAGCACTCCCTTGGGATTAGGTCACTCAATATTTATTCTAAATATTTTTCTCTTTTTCTTTTATTTCTTTATTCTTTTATTTATGCACAAAAATGTGTTAATTATGCATAATTACAAGATGCATGTAATTTGATAAATTATTCTTTTTACACATATATACATGATGTTTTGCAAGGGTTTTGTAGCTAAAATAAAAGAATAAAGAGTTATGAATGGGTATTCATCACTCCCCTATACTGAACTTTGCTAGTCCCTTAGCAAACACTTATTTGAAAAAGAAGTGAAAAAGGAAAAGAAAAAGAAAAAGAGAGGAAATGCAAGGATCAATGCTGAATATTAAACTTGCCTTCATTAAATTGAAATATGGAGCTCGGTCAGATCTTTGGATTATTAATGTGTCGGAACCTTATTTGGTCTTAGGTTTAAAACTTAACAGCCTCTAAGATCCACTAATCTATAGTCAAGACTCCTCAATAATCCAGGTCAGAACAAGTCTACATACACAAACCCTGAAGACCATGAATCTTTCCTTGTACAGTGTAAGTGAGGTATAGCTCTCCACCTCAGAAGTAGCAAAATGACAACCCTCCCTAACAAGGTAACTCTATGACCCTAGTCTGGCCACTCTTTCCTCGAGGAGCGGGGTATTCCCTTCTAAGTTCAAGTTCAACCGGCTCAAGAAGAGGGGGAAGAAGAGAATGGACCATGGCCAGTGTAGCCATGTATCCTTGGGAGCTCAACCAGTGTAGCTAAGTCTCTCTGCTGCAAGCTACATAAGATGGAACATGAGTCTCAAGCTTTGCTTATTGCACTATATACACTATGGTGGGATTATCATTTTCTCTCAGACCCACCACTTTTTTGGAGTTATTTTCTTTACTTTTTTTTATGTGCATCTGTACAACATATTTACAAGGTGCATCATATATACATAAGGAGTTTTTCCTCTTGAGCCAGTAGACTATCCCTCTTTTGAAGCATTATTGCAACCCACAACTCCTGTCGTTAGACCTCATGGCAACCAGACCAAGTTGAGATGCACTTCCTTCACTATAAGAAGAAGAGAGGTTCCACCTAGAAGTACTACCCTCATATGCTACCCCAAGTCAAGAAAGTCTGCCTCCTCACCACCTAATCCGTAGAGAGCTCGGTGTAAAGTGCGGGTCCAAGTCAAGCCATTGTCTATATGAGTCATGTGTATGTTGTTAAGTGCTCTACTTAGGCTCATTGAGATGACATATGACCATAGCCTAGTGGACTCAAAGAATTAAGTCACCATGGACTTGAAAAGTCTCAACCCTAAGCCTATAAGGTTCCTCTTATAATTAGGTGGATTAAGATCTTAACCAAGCTCCATTTTCCAATTTAATTCTAGGCTAGTTTAAATGTCAACTATAATCCATGAAAAACTATACAAGTATTTACAAAGATGCAATTTACAAACTATTTACACATGTGCAAAATTTTTGAAAAATGTTTTGAAAACATGGATGTATGCATGAATGCTAGTTTTGCAAAATATTTACACAAATTTACACAAGGTTTTTGCAAACTTTTGATTTTCAAAACATTTTGGAAAAATTTTGTACTATATACATAATTTTGATATGAACATATTTACACACTATTTACACAAAAAGTTTTTACAAACATTTTTACAAAACTAATTTGTACAATAGCTATGTATGTGCAATAAAAGAATTTTTATTTACAAGGAAATTTTTTTTTAATTTTTATGGATTTTTGGGTTTTAGCCATTTTTATTTATTAACACACTCACACAAAGTACGAGTTATGGCTAAAGTATATATGAAATATATACACACCCCCCTATACTTAGCTCGAACGATGTCCTCAGAGTCAAGAGCGATGAAGAAGACATAACTCATGCTTAGTATAGGGAAGTGAAAAGGAAGGCTATATACAAAGACGAATGAAAGAATAGAAATGTAAGAGGATCTCGGCATTTCCCCCTATACTTAGGATCAAATAATCCTAAGTATAGCAGGCTGTACACAAAGGGAAAGCCGAGTGAGAATGTACAGGGTCTACCCCCTATACTTAGGGTAAAATATCCCTAAGTATAGGCAGCAAAACAGAGGTAGAAATGAATCAAAAGAATACCCGAGAGTCCTACATACCCCCTATACTTAGGATAAAGTATACCCTAAGTATAGCATAATCATAAGATGAGAGAAGGGATGTGGGGCTAAAGAATAGAGTGATATGGACATCTGGATCTATACAAGTCGGAAGAACGGTGATAATCAGGCATGAGATGCAATAGATGTGAGTCAAGAGACCATATCTCACGCAAAGTGAATCGGGGCAACATCAACGACCCGCGGCTCATGATCTAGATATGGCTTGAGCCGCTGGCCATTCACTCAAAAGGTACTCTCAGAAGACAACTCAGATATACCTATACTCCCATTGTCATGTACCTTTCTCACCAAATATGGTCCCTTCCATTTGCTCTGTAGCTTCCCTGGAAATAGACGAAGCCTAGCATCAAACAGCCATACTCTCTATCTAGGCTCAAAATGCTTGTGGCTGATATGATAATCATGCCACTCCTTCACTCTCTCCTTATAATGTAGGCTGTTTGAAAATACGGTATCACGAAGCTCCTCCAAGGCTGCTAACTCTACCCTCCTCTGATCTCCTACACTCTCTGGATCCAAAAGTATATCTGTGACAGCCCAAAGTGACCTATATCTCAGCTCAATAGGTAAATGGCACGGCTTGCCATAAACGAGGCGAAAGGGAGATGTTCCCAAAGGAGTCTTGAAAGACGTCCTATATGCCCACAAGATCGAGTCCAAAAGTTGTGACCAATCCTTTTGATCAGGGCGGACGACTTTCTGCAATATAGTCTTGATCTCCCTGTTCGACACTTCAGCAAGACCATTCGTCTGAGGGTGGTATAGAGTGGCAACTCGATGGTCTATGCCGAACTCGCTAGCAAGGGCCTTTACCTTGTCGTTGACGAAATGAGACCCCCGTCAGATATCAACACTCGAGGTACCCCGAACCGTAAAATGATATGCTTCCTTAAAAATCGGCAAACAGTCCTAGCATTTGCAGTTCGGGCGGGGATGGCCTCAACCCAACGACTAACATAATACACGGCCAACAGAATGTACTCGAATCCCTGACTCTTAGGGAATGGACCCATGAAATCGATGCCCCATGCGTCAAAAACCTCACAGAAGTGAATGGACTGCATCAGCATCATATCACACTGTCCACAAGTGCCCATCCTCTGACAGTCAGTACAACTCTTCACGAACTCATCAGAGTCCTTGAAGAGAGTAGGCCACCATAGGCCGGATTGGAGCACTTTCTGTGTCGTTCTCCTCCCAGAGTGATGTCCTCCTGCATCAAGCTTGTGGCAATAAGTAAGGACGCTGTGATGCTCCTCCTGAGGAATGCACCGACTCCAGATGTTATCCCCTCCCTCATGATAAAGGATGGGATCCTCCCAATGGTAAAACTTGGCCTTCGCAAGGAAGGTCTCAATTTTCTGCCTGGGCCAATCTTGTGGAACTTTCTTGGCGACAAGATAGTTCACAATATCGGCGTACCATGGGAGAGAGGCGATAGCAAGGATCGCCTCATCTGGGAAGGTCTCACATACAGGCTCAGTCTTCTCAGAATCCTCAAGATACTCCAATCGGGAGAGATGATCCGCCACCACATTCTTGACTCCAGGCTTATCCTTAATCTCTATGCCAAACTCCTGGAGTAGAAGGATCCATCTGGTCAATCTGGCTTTGGCATCCTTCTTTGCCATGAGGTACCTGATGGCAGTATGGTCAGTGTAGATGGTCACTCTAGATCCAATGATGTAAGATCTGAACTTATCTAGGGCAAAAACTACGGCTAACATCTCCTTCTCAGTGACTGTGTAGTTCTGCTGTGCGGCATCCAATGTACGGCTAGCGTAGTGAATGGCAAATGGGACTCCATCCCTCCTCTATCCCAGTA
Source organism: Ottelia alismoides (assembly GCA_037367405.1). Lineage (NCBI taxonomy): Eukaryota > Viridiplantae > Streptophyta > Magnoliopsida > Alismatales > Hydrocharitaceae > Ottelia > Ottelia alismoides. Next base: position 291,618 of record JAZKJV010004654.1, on the reverse strand, counting down.
CGGCCCCTACGACAAAATTGGAGGCATCCGTCATGATCTCGAATGGAAGAGACCAATCAGGCGGCTGGAGAACGGGAGCCTCTACAACACATCTCTTGAGAGTCTCAAACGACGATAGACACTTGCCATCGACAAGGAACTCGGTGCCTTTCGTCAGCAGATCAGTCAACGGTCGGGCAATCCTACTGAAATCCTGAATGAAGCGTCGGTAGAAACCGACGTGCCCCAGAAAAGACCGTAACTGCCGCAAGTTGGATGGTGGAGCGAGTTTTCCAGTGACATCCACCTTGGCCGGATCAACCTCCATGCCCCTGTTGGAGATGATATGGCCAAGCACCGTCCCTTGAGTCACCATGAAGTGACTCTTCTCCCAAGACAACACAAGGTGAACCTCAATGCATCGCTGAAGGACTCGGTCTAAGCAGTCAAGACAGGAGTCGAATCTGTCGCCGTAGACCGAGAAATCATCCATGAAGACCTCCAAGCACTCCCCCACCATGTCCGAAAAGATAGACAGCATGCATCTCTGAAATGTCGCAGGGGCGTTGCATAGCCCAAATGGCATGCGTATGAAGGCATATGTCCCGAAGGGACATGTAAAGGTGGTCTTGTCCTGGTCTTCGGGCGCGATGGCCACCTGATTGTAGCCGGAGTACCCATCCAATAAATAGTAATGGCTCTTCCCTGCCAGTCTCTCAATGATCTGATCAATAAAGGGCAGGGGGAAATGATCCTTCTTGGTGGCCTAGTTGAGTCATCTGTAATCTACGCAGACCTGCCAAGAAGTGGGTACCCGGGTAGCGATCTCCTCTCCAGACTCGCTGACAACTGTAGTGATGCCCGTCTTCTTGGGCACCACATGCAACGGACTGACCCACTTGGAGTCGGAGATGGGGTAGATAAAATTGACGCTCCACCATTTCGAGATTTCATTCATGACAACATCTCGAAGGTTCGGGTTCAGTCGTCGCTGGAACTCACGCGACGGCTCCGCCTCCTCCTCGAGATAGATATGGTGGGAGAACAGGGCCAGATTTATCCCATGGAGATCGGCTACACTCCATCCAATCGCCTTGCAGTTCTTTTCAAGAACCCCCATCAGACGGGATTCCTGCTCTCAAGTCAAATCAGCAGAGATAATGACTGGGTACATCTCATGCTCACCCGCAAGGAACCTATACTTCAGCGATGCTGGAAGTGGCTTCAGCTCTAGACAAGTAGGTGCTGGCGGATCTGGCCTCTGAAAAGTCTGAGTGAACGCTGCCAAATCTGCATGGGAGAACAGAAACTCTCGCTCAAAATCAGTATCTAGAGAAGGCTGCTCAGCTGGACTGTCTCTGCTCTACATGGCATCAACCTCTTCCCTAGCTGTAGGCTCAGTGGAAGTCAGACACGGTATGAAATCATCAAACTCTGCCCAATCGATATCTGACTCCGAGGGATCTGTATCATACTCAAAAACAAAATCAGTCTCGCAGTCGGGAACCGGCTCTGCTGCTTGAAAGGTATCCTGGACCAGGAATGCGCTTTCCAAGCTGTCCTCTGCTGGCATCTCTGCATCAGCGAACTCTGAAGGTGATAGGATGGCATGTGCGACTGGATCTGCCCAAACTGCCTCATCATCTGTAATCACAAAATCGTAGTCATGGTGGATGTCTCGCCCTGCCTCTGTCATCTGCTCTGAATCTGTGGTCAGCTCTGAACAAGCTAAATCTCTAGCTCTGATATCCTCGACCGTCTCTATTTGTACACTCTCGCCCTCAACGCGAAAGTATACCTTCCCGCTATCATGGTCGGTCACTGCCTTGGCTGTGGCCAAGAACGGGCGACCTAGAATGATGGGGGTATCGGTCACAGACTCAGGGATCTCCATGTCCAACACAACGAAGTCCACGGGGAATTTCAGGCCCTGAATCGTGACGACAACGTCCCTCAGCAACCCCTTCGGCCTCTTGACAGATCGATCAGCAAACTGAAGGACTGTCCTGCTCTGTCGTAGAGTGCCCAACTCGAAGTGGTCGAGAAGAGCTGTCGGAAATAGGTTGATCGAAGAACCGTTGTCTAATAGAGTGCGGTCGAACCTCTGCTCATGGATATGGAATCTGACATACGGGGCTCTTGAATATGGCCTCTTGGCCGGCAGACGGTTCTGAATCGCGAAACAAGTAGCACGAGTAAGCACATGGATCTCAGACTTATGGCTCCTCCTCTTCCTCCTAACTGTGGTCATGTCTCTGAGTGATCTCTGGAGTAGAGGGATGTGCTCCAAGGCCTCCTAGAGAGTCAGCTAGATATGGAATCTATCGATCATCTGCTGGCTGAACTCTACCTGCTGATTCTTTTCTGATTTTCTTTTTTCCGCCCCTCACCCAAATGGAGTGCTCTGGGAAAGGGGATCACCGGGTCTTTCTCAGATGAAGGACTAAGGAGAGGGTCTAGGCTGCTCAAGCACGGCAGAATCCACGCATACATCATCATGCACCACAGGTGGATCAGAATAAAATAAACCCTTTCCTTTATTTCCAGAAGTGTCCTGAGGTACATGTACAGACTGAAAGACAACAGGACTAGTAGAAGTAGAAACGGTGGCCTCAGTACCACCCTTGGCATGTCGACTCGCGGCATCAACACCGCACTCTGGCTCGGCAACTATGGTGGCGTCGGTACCATCTCCTTCAGCTAGTGAAGCGACTACCTCAATACCGTCGGCGGGATCAACATCCCTGGTAGCGTCAGCACCACCGTCATCATCTCTCGTGGCATCAGTACCGAGCTCCTCCTCGCCTGGCGCTCTGGAAGTGGCATGGGGGCGTTGCTCAGACGAGGCGCCGCCTGCTGGCATCCTACCGCTCCTAAGTGTGACAAAATCAGTATCAAATAGATATGCAGACATATCACCAAATGAATCACTAGGAGTGGCATACTCTGTGAAATCTACCTGCTCAGACTTCCTCATTAGGTTGTTCGGGTTCGGCTCAATCTGGGCAGGGATGGCGGCCTTCCCTCTCACTATCTCCCGCATCTCCTGGCGGAACTCATCCATCTCCCGTCTGAAGGTAGCCTGTTGCTCTGTCACGAGGCGGGCTAGGTCGTCCAAGGCATGGTTCTCATAGGTCGGCCCATGAGAACCTGACGGGTGGCCTCGCTGGTAGTGAGGCTGCTGCTGTGGCTGGTGCGGGTGAGAGGGGTACTGCTTTTGATGATACTGCTGAGGCTGCTCTTGCCTCCAAGACTATCCCTACTGATAGGGATGAGGATCATACTGGGATGACTGCTTCTGCTGCTGGTGTACTGGGGGCTGGGGCTGCTAGTGCTCTCGCTGATGGTCGTACTGGTCGCCCTGAACTGGAGGCTGCTATTGGGAACTGGCACCTACGGCTGACCAACGGAATCCGGGATGGTCTCGTCGGATACCGGGTTGGGGTCGGTCGTACCAAATCCCGTTGACATCCATCAACGGCTCATGCTCGTAGGTGGGTGGAGGGAGTACTGCCAGGGGCTGATCCGGCTGATAGACCACCATCTGAGTGTCTGGAGATGGTGGTGACTGGTAGTACGGCTGTGGCTGCTGGTACGGCTCCGCCTGTACAAGGTGAACCTGTCTCGGCTGACTAGAGCGATGAGACGAGCTACCACTGCTGCTCGGATCTCCTCATGCCTGAAGACGGGGCTGAGAAGCCGTCTGTGTCTCCTGGAGACACATGATCTATGTCTTCAGGTCACTCAGCGTTTGTGCCATCTGATCCATCTGCATAATACCCTGGCACTGCTTCTTCTCGATCAACTCGATCCGTTCCAGCTTCTCGCTGATGATCCCCATGTCTGCGACTGTAGACTCAGACTGTGCGGCTGCCGCGGACGAAGTAGAAGGACCGGCATCGACCCGTGCTATCCTCTGGTACTATACGGACTGTGGCGGGGGGAATCCCTGAGTGTAAAGACGGGTCTGGAACATCACTGTATAGTTCTCGACCATCTCCTCGTAGATGGCCCAGACCTAATCCTCATCCTTGGTGAAGTAGGAACTGCCACACGAAGCATTCACCAGACCCAGTAGCTCTGGTGTCAACCCGCAGAAGAAGCTTTGAACTAGGTTCGGCTTCGTGATATCGTGGTGCGGGCATCTATCAGTCAGCTCTCTGAACCTCTCTCATGCCTCATGGAACTACTCGTTGGGGAGCATGGAGAAGTTGCTAATCAAGGCCCTCGTTGCGTTTGTCCGCCCGAGTGGATAGTACTTGTTCAAGTACTCGGTGCGGAGCTGCTCCCAGGTGCACACAAACTACCCCAAATGCTTTAGCCAGGTGGCTGCTCTATCTGCCAGTGAAAAGGGGAAGGTGATCATACGGATGGTGTCCTCGTCCACCTGTCGATCGTGGACGGTGCTGCAGATCATCAAAAACTCCTGGAGATGTAGATGGGGCTCCTCAGTGGCGAGCCCATGGAAACGGGGTAGGAGCTGAAGTGTGTTCAGGGGGAACTTGAAGTCCCCCACGATGACTGGAAGAACTACCCACCGGTGCGTCAGTGTCGATCCGGGGTTGTGCAACTCCTGCATCGGTCTCGGCTGATCTGGTGTTGCTGCTGTTGCGGCTGCTGCTGTGGCTGCTGCTGCTGCCGGCTCATCGGGTCCCCTCGGTCCGTCTCCGGGCCCGCGTTGCTCGCGGTCGGCTCTCATCTTCTCCATCTCTCTCCTCATCTCAATCATGAATGCACCATGATACCTCAGTTGTTGTTGCATCGTCTCGAGGGAGGCGATCAGGGTGGTGTTGATCGCACCCTGGTCCAGGAAATATGTCTGCTCTGGTCGAGGACCTCTGGTGCGGTCGTCGCTGCTGCCGACCATGGTCTCTGCAAAGGCAAAAGACCCAAACTCAGGTGCCGATAAATCCGACTGATGTCTCTCATCTGGCACCGGCATCTCAGAACTAAAAGAAGGGTGGTCAAGGGGGAACAGGGTGGAATCGAACTCGGGTTCGGAGAGCGGGTCTCGGCTCTCACGAACCAACCTAGATGAACGGGCTGGAGTGCTGAAAAGCGGTGCAGCCAAAGGCTGCCTAAGGGACCTCCTGCCCATCATCTTAATCTGGCGAGTCGGGCGGAAGGGATCTGGAAGCAAACAAGATGAGCAAACAAAACCCCGAGTTCACCTACTCAACACGAGCTGAAGACCGTAAGAGTTCGGTCAATTATCTTGTCAATTTTATTAGGTGATCATGTCAGGATAGCAGAGCGGTTACGTGACCTATTGGGAATCCGACTCCCCCAGGAGACTGTCCCGATCCCGAACTAGATCTTTTCCAGCCAGTACAAGCCGCGGACCGTTTACCGACTACCCGATTGGCTCGCTCTGTTAAGTATATCACGGCCCGCTTTACCGGAGACCAGAGCGATCCTCACTGGAGAACGACTAGCCCAGAAGCAGTAGTCTGAAGAGGGTTCAGATATGGCTCTATCCTAGGGTACGGATCACTCTCTCGCACATACAAACCAGACAATGAGGGGGTTGCTCTCTCCAAGACAAATTTTTCAGGTGAGGTGTCTTTTAGGGTCAAGTTTGTTTAGCAGTCCCAAATTTTATGGTTTTTTATTTTTTAAAGTATTTTTCAATATCAAACAACGCCTAACGAATTTTTCGGTTCTCCAGATTATTTTAAGTCCAAAATAGGGGGAGAAGATGAAAAAGCCGATGCGCGGGAAATCAATGATGCATGCAGAGTAAGAAATGCGTACCTGACTCCAGCAGTCTACATGCAAAATGATCCGCACATAAAATAAAGACAGAATGTAAACTACCTATATGATGCACAGGAATCGACCTTAAGCAGAGCAGTTCTACTCGAAAGAACCAATGACTAGGTGGTCAACAGGAGGGGTCGGTGTCCGGTCTCGAATGCCGATCGGTGCCCGCCACAACGGGTCCTGCCAGCGCTGTATACGACCTCTAGCGGCTCGGGACCCCTCAAGTGACCAAGTAGTCTTTTCTTATTGATTTTATTTTGGTCCAATTACGATCTAATAGGTGCAGGAAAATTATTAGGTGTGTGGACCCTAATTATTACGGCGCAATCAGAGAAAGTCCTAAGCTAAGGTCAAAACCGTGAAAACCGAATAGGCAGTAAATAAACGATAGAAAACTGCGAAAAACCGTGAAAAATCCGGTGAGGTCCCCCGAGCACACCTGTGCTCGGCGCAACAGACCCCAATAGTCTACCAAGGTTCAAGTTTGTCCAGGTCCCTGTATTATTACAATAAAATAATAATGCTGAAAAGAAACCTAAACTACACTACTCCGCGGCTATTCCACGGCTCCCGCACTTCAGCTCACTCCTTGCGCTCTCCAGCGGCTTCGTAGAGAAGGAAGCCGCCTCCGACTCCTGCGATTGCTTCGGCTTCCGAAGAAGCCGCCTCGGTCCTTGGGCCCTCGCAAGAAACAAGCAGAGTGTCAAACCAAGATAAAAATAAATAGGACAAATAAAATAAAGCAAGCTATATGCAGGAAAATGAAAATAAACACAAGATAAACAAAAATAAAATGAAATGAAAACAAATGAAAAACAAAAAGCCGCGAAAAGTCGCGGACGAAAGAAAAGCCGTGGAAAATCGTGAAAAATAAAACTAAACAAAAAGAAAACAAAAACAACTACTAAGCCGTGCTCCCCGATAACAGCGTCATTCTGATGAGCCAAAAATCGACCAAGACCCGGGTGAAGGTAATAGAACAAGGGTCGTTGCGACCCGGATCTCGTTACTAGGCTCAATCAAGAAAAAAATATTTCAGAACCACCAATAAAGAGATAAAATCAATCAAAATAGGGAAAGCGGTCCTTGTTAAATGATTAACATGGTATAGCACCCAGGGTCGGACTCAGGGAGCACGAATTGGCCTCATGGCCTACGAAGTAGTCAAAGTCAACAAAAAGGAATAAAATATTTTTTTGGTGGATTTTAATTATTTTTATAATTTTTTGGATTTTTAATAATGAGGAAAAAGGAGAAAATGTCAAAACAAGCAACAATCAACAAATTATTTAATCACTCAAAAATGCTCCAAAAATTCAAACAAAAATATTTTTATGTTTTTAGGTTTTTTAATGTTTTTGGTGAATTTTTCAGATTTTTCTAATTTTTATACGATTTTCTAAAAATCAAGAAAGTCAAAAACATGAGTAATATGTACAATCAGATTTGAAAGGCCAATTAAAAATCTATAATTGGCCTATAAAAATTTGATAATAATTTTTGTGCAAAGTATATGTAAAAACTAAAATTCAGAAAAAGAGTTTGTATTTTTTTGGATTTTCTAGAATTTTTTAGAATTTTTATAAGGTTTTTGGTGATCTTTATTTTTTTTGGCTTTTATATATCCAAAAAGCACCAAAATTGCATATAAATTAAAAGACAATAAAACTAACTCACTCTAATTTTTTTAGAATTTTTAAAATAGTTTTAATATTTTCCTTTGATTTTCTAAGTCAGACAGTCACAAAAACCACTATTTTTGAATTATTAAAAATATCAAAAAGCCTCGAAAATGTCCCAAATTATAGTGGCAGGAGCCACATATCCAAATTTCACCTAATTTGGATTTAATTTGCTATTTTATTCAATAAAAACAAAGGCTCACAGTGCATAGGGACCTAAATGCAAGGAAAGTTATTTCCAGGGGCTAAACAATAACAAGCAAATAAAACGCAGGGCCCCTTATGCAAAAATCCCATGAAAGCATGCGTACGGCACGTGAAGCAGGCACGGAGGGTTATAACTATAAATCCTATTTATAAAAATGCAAACAATAACATCCAGGAAATACAGGATCGAAAATGCAAAATGTCTAGATCTTCACGTGACGAAGTACGTGGCTTACACACAGAGACTATAATGCAAATAAAGTAAACAGAGAGGTCCACTATGCAAAATACCCAAAATAAAAACAATTGACCTAGATATTTACAGGACTAAATAGCAAAAACAAAAGAGCAGGGGCCTAAGTATAATTTACCCCTCTTATTATTGGAGGGACGAGGGCGCACCACATGGATGATCTGATGGCTCTGGTGCATGCACGCCTCTCCTCTGCGACCGACGGTTCAGATCGAACCCTAAGTGGATCGGACGGTATACGTGTCTCGCTGGTGGACGGTCCGGATCATATCTGGAGCAGAGGGCTGATCGAACGGTAACTGGAGGTCCTGGATGAACTCGTCTCCGGCGAGGTTTGCCAACGCAATCCGGGCGCTATGGACCTCCTCCTGGGCTGCTGAGATGGTCAGAAGAGAGCTCGGGGTCTTCCACAGCTGCTAGACACCTCCGATGAGGTCGGGGACCACCGGAGTGGCCCGGCGACGGCGGAGGAGGTCGAACTCCTGTGCTGAAACGAGTGGACCCTCAGATGGGTCGCATTGACCTGCAAAATGGCACAGACAAGCTCCTGGGTCGAGGGAAAATTACCTCGACCCGCCAGTGGGTGGAAAGGGTGGCTGGATGGGTCGTAGCGGCGACCTCCAGTGAAGCGACGGCGATGGAGCTCGAACCTTGGTTCCGGGGCGAACCAAGTTGAGTGAGTGGGTGCAGAAGGTGGAGAGAAGGATCGTGGAGGTGATGGGGTCGTCCGATGATCGAATAGATAAGCGGGATGGCGTGAATTAGCCGGCGACTGCCGGCGACGCGATTTGGGCGAAAAGTAAGATTGGGCGAAACCAAGGAGATTCGAGGTTACCTGATGCAGGAAGTCGACTAGGGACGAGCTAAGGAAGCTCTAAGGGGTCTTGGCCTCAAGGAACGTCGAGGTCCGAGGCTCAGCGCACCTCGCGGCGGCGCACGGTGACGAGGGTCGCCGGATTAGTGGCTGGAGGCTCCTCCTCCTCTCTTCGACACCACGCTCGGGTAGCTGTCACTCTAAGGGAGGTGATGGAGGTCCTGGGATGAAGGGGCGTAGCCAAATATGGAGGGTAATGTGCGGCGGAGGTGGAGCTTTATAGTGATGCAGGTCCGAGAAGAAGGAGTCGAGTCCGGCTTGGTGAAGCACGGACCCCTAGGCAAATGATCGAGCGAAGATCTCGGATCAGTGGGGGTCAATTAGCACCTGGGGTTTGGGTAAATGGAGGTCGGATCATGCTTAGGAATTTAGGCGAAGTCGGGTCTGGAGCAAGATCCGTGGGCGAATGGTCCAGGGGGAGTTGACCGGGGGTCAACATTCCCTCGTGGACCAATCACAGGCCTCCGTTTGGTAATTATTTAGAAATTCAATTAAAAATATTGAATGAATTTATTTCAAAAAACTTAAAACATGAAAAATGTTTATTTTTTTCAAATTAATTTTTAGCGATTTTTATTTATTTTTTTGAAATATAAATTATGTATTTACATTATATTATTATTATATATATGTATATACATATAAGGATTTTTTATTTTATTTTTAATTATTTATTTTTATACAATTATTCCAATTTTATATTTTATTTATTTATAACATAAAATTTGGAATAAAAAGGTATTTTTATTTTATTTTTATTATTTATTTACATGAGTGAAATAAATAGGTATCTATACATATTTACATGGTATATGTACAAGGTTAGAATTGATTTTTATTCTTTTTCTTTTATTTTATTTTTATTTTTCTTATTTTTATTTTATTTATTTACATCTTGAAATATGGAATATGTAAATATTTTTATTGAATTTTAATTATTTATTTACAAGAAGAAAATAAATAGGTATGTTACTCTATATACATGGTCTATATACACTGATGTGAAAGGTTTTATTTATTTTCATTTTTCTTTTGTTTTTCCTATTTTTATTTTAGTTTTATTTTTAAAAATATGTACAAAAGAACAAAAACACATTTTTATTTTTATTTAGAGGAAAATAATTTTATTTATATACATAGGTATATGTACACATGAATGAGCTTCCCTATCTCTCTCTATTTGGATTCTTTTGCGGTTAGACCCATGTTGAGCCCTCCCTTGGGATTAGGTCACTCAATATTTATTCTAAATATTTCCCTTTTTTTCTTTTATTTCTTTATTCTTTTATTTATGCACAAAAACATGCTAATTATGCATAATTACAAGATGCATGCAATTTGATAAATTATTCTTTTTACACATATATACATGATGTTTTGCAAGGGTTTTGTAGCTAAAATAAAAGAATAAAGAGTGATGGATGGGTATTCATCACTGCCTTCTTGAGTTCGACCTTGGAACTTACCAAGTAAAAAAATTAATTGACTGCATGCTTTAATTGACAATAATTAAAATAGTGGTCATTTTTTATTAACCCTGGATTGCCCGCCTACAATGAACAACATAATCTTTCAAACGTTAATTCAATTGAATTAAGAGGGTGATTTCACGATTCTTCAATAGCCTACATCTAGCCTGAAGATCGAGTTGGTAAAGCAGAGTCAGCTACCATTTGAGCAGTCTCCAGATCAACCAGAGTCAGTGAAGGATGAGCTTGCATACACCGACTTATTAGCCTATGCCCAGGCCCTCACTAGACTAGATCTCCCGGTTCCTTCTCCCCCTGAGCTTAAACTATTATCGCAGAGCCTGAAATACCAATTCCTTGGAGGAGAACCCAAAATGTTTGCGGTCATTATCGCATCCGATCTGATCGAAGATCAAGACTCCCATCTAATAGAGATTCTTGAGAAGAATCGTAAGGCAATCAGGTGGTCAGTAGCAGATCTCCATGGGATTAGTCTGGCTCTGTGCTCCCACCACATATTTTAGAGGATGATGCCAAACCATCTCATGAGTTTCAGCGTAGGCCGAACCCGAATCTTTGATAGGTGGTTATGAAGGAAATATCCAAGTGGTGGAGCGTCGATTTTATCTATCCCATGTCCGAGTCTAAATGGGTACATGTGGTGCCCAAGAATATGGGTATCACTACAGTGATTAATGAGGATGGAGAAGAGATCGCTACCCGAGTACCGACTTCTTGGCGAGTATGTGTGGACTACAAATGATTGAATCAGGCGACCAAGAAGGACCCCTTCCCGCTACCATTTGTTGATCAGATTATCGAGAGATTAGATGGGAAGATCCATTATTGCTTTCTTGATGGGTACTCGAGATATAATAAGGTGGCCATTGCACCTAAAGACCAGGAAAAGATGGTGTTCACATGTCCATTCCGAACGTATGCTTTTAGACGGATGCCCTTTGGATTATGTAATGCTCCAACTAAATTCCAGAGGTGCATGCTTTCGATCTTTGCAGACATGGTGGGTGACTTTTTAGAGGTATTCATGGATGATTTTTCGGTCTATGGTGGTGATTTTGACTCATGTCTTTCTAGCTTATACCACGTGCTTCAGAGATGCGACGAGGTTAACCACATTCTTTCTTGGGAGAAGAGTTAATTTATGATGACTTAGGGGACATTTCTGGGTCATATCATCTCTAACAAGGGCATGGAGGTCGATCTGGCCAAGGTGGATATCATACAGAAGCTCAGTCCGCCGTCCAATCTAAAGCAGTTAGAGATTTTTCTTGGGCATGTCAGTTTCTACCGACGTTTCATTCGAGACTTCACCAAAATTGTCCGACCATTATCTAATCTTCTAGCGAAAGACACTGAATTTATTGTTCATGATAAGTGTCTTTCATCTTTCAAAACTCTCAAGAACATGGTTGTAGAAGCTCGTGTCATTTAGCCACCCGGTTAGTCTCTCTCATTCTAGATCATGACAGATGCCTCCGATTTTGTCGTCAGGGTTGTTTTAGGACAGGGGAGGGATGACCTTCCATATGCCATATACTACGCTATCAAGACTTTGGATTCCGCCCAACGGAATTATACTATTATAGAGAACGAAATGCTAGTTGTGGTATTTGCCTTAGACAAATTTAGGTCCCACGTCTTAGGATCTAAGGTTACCATCTTCACTGACCATACCGCCGTCAAGTACCTAATGGATAAGACGGATTCCAAGTCGCACCTTATCATATGGAACCTTCTACTCCAGGAGTTTTATATTGAGATTAAGGATAATTCTTGAGTTAAGAATGTAGTGGCGGACCATCTCTCCCGACTAGAATTACCCGAGAATTCTGAGCATGATACACCTATCACTGAGACTTTCCCAGAAGAGGCGATTATTGTTGTCTCCTCGTTCCCATGGTACGCCGACATTGTGAACTTTCTTGTTGTCAAGAAGGTCCCACAAGGTTGCTCCAAGTAGAAACTTGAGACTTTCCTTGTGAAAGCCAAGTTGTACCATTGGGAGGATCCAATCTGTTATCATGAAGGAGCGGATCATGTCTGGCGTCAGTGTATTCCTCAGGAGGAATACATAGTATCCTCACGTATTGCCATAAATTAGAAGCTGGAGTACACCATTCTAGGAAGATGACAACACAGAAGGAGCTTCAATCCAGTCTTTGGTGGCCTACTCTCGTTGCTGATGCTTATGCATTTGTGAAGAGATGTACTGACTATCAGAGAATGGACACTTGTAGACATAGAGATATGATGTCGATGCAACCGATTCACTTCTGTGAAGTCTTTGATGCATGGGGGTGTCGACTTTATGGGTATGTTCCCTAAGCGTCAGGGATTCGAGTACATTCTATTGGTTGTACATTATGTGAGTCATTGGGTTGAGGCTATTCCTGCTCGATCTGTTGATGCGAACACGGTTTGCAAGTTCCTGAAAAAACATATCATTTCGTGGTTCAGGGTCCCTCGAGTTCTGATTTCAAACGGGGGTAGACACCTCATCAATGACAAGGTAAGAGCACTTGCTAACGAGATTAGTATAGACCACTGGGTTGCTATTCCATATCATCCTCAGACGAATGGTTGATGAGCCGAAAATCACAAGTAGCTAAGGGAGATAGATATCAAGGTTCGTTGCGACCTCAACCTCTCGAATCGGACTCAACAAGAAAAGAAGACCACCAAATCAAAAATCAAAGAAATCAAACTCAAATAGCGGTCTTGTTATTTTATTTAACCTGGTATAGCGACCAGGGTCGAACTTAAGGAGCATGGGTTGGCTAAAAAGCCTATGAAGTAGTCGTAAATCAAAATAAAAAATAAAATAAAGTATTTTTGGTGGATTTTTTATCTTTTTAATTTTTTTTTATTTTTAATTATAAAAAAATGTAAAAGAAAACTTAAAAGATCACAATCAACAAATTATTCAACATACAAAAACAAATCAGGAAATTAAAATAAAAATATTTTTGGATTTTAGGATTTTTCAAGTGTTTTTGGTAATTTTCTCAGATTTTTATAATTTTTAGTGAATTTTCTAAAAATAAAAGAAGGCTAAAAAAAAGCTACTGTGCGGCTAGATTTGAAAGGCTATTTAAAAATATAAAAATAGTTCTAAAAATCTAGTTATAATTTTATGTTAAAGTAAAAATAAAAATCTAACTACATGAGAAGAAATTAGAATTTTTTGAATTTTTAGGAATTTTTAATGATTTTTATAAGCTTTTTAGGGTTTTTCAATTTTTAGGGGTTTTATATATCAAAAAGCCATAAAATTTGCACAGAAATAGAAAAACAACAAAATTAATTTGTTTAGGATTTTTAGAAGCTTTTTAATATTTTTATTTGATTTTTCAAGTTGGACAGTAGATAAAACATGGGTTTTTGAGTTTTTAAAAATATAAAATGAAAACAAAAATATCCCAAAAAAATAGTGAAATTTTTACATAGTGACAGGGGCCACGTATCCAAATTTCACGAAATTTGGGGTTGATTTGATATTTTATTCAACCAATAAAAGATGCACAACACATAGGGACTAAAATGCAATTAAAACTAAGTTCTAGGACTAAAGAATAACATGCATTAAAAGTTCAAGGGCCCTACTGCAAATTTCCCAAGATATTCAACACATGTCCAAAAAGCCACGCACAGGGGTATAAATGCAAATATGTGAAGCTATTCAATCAAAGCATAACACTAAGAAACCCCGAGGGCTTACATGCAAATATCTCAGATAAGCATGTAACGAAGCACATGAATCCACAATAAAAAGAACTAAAGTACAAATAAAGGAAACAACAAGTGCTAATATACAAATTGTCCCAGAGTACTACTTTATTTAATAGACTAAACAATAACTAAAATAAACTACAGGAAGGTCTGGCGCAAATTACTCAGCCAAAGCGCGTACGGGTCACGTGGGGGCCACGTGTCAGGTGCTGATGGGCTGATAGACGTGCAACTCTGGTCTAGCCTCTTGGCAGATCTGACTATGGTCCTTCAGGCGCAGACGTGGGTGTACGGTGGTCGTTAGATATGGTATCTAACGGCCTGTCAGTGGCCGGCGTTGGACGACTCAGATGGCATCTGGAGAACGTGCTCTATCCGACGGTGGAGAGGAGATAAGGAAGAACTCCTCCCAGGCGAGGTTCGTCAGCGAACTAGAGACGATCCGAGCATCCGATGGATGATCAGCTAGAGGGCTTCGACTCGCCTCGTCCCTCCGCGTCCGATGGCGGTGGCGGATGGAGCTCCCAACGGCTAGATGGTCCGGTGAAGGCAAGGGAGCCTGGGCAACTCCGGCGAGGATGGTGCAATGCAACCTGGGGGTATTCAAGCTCTTATTGACATGCAAAGGAAAGCTTGTGCTCAGAGGAGTTCTCCGCCAGTGGTGAATGAAAAGCAAGAGGAAGCGACGGTGGGGCGAAAGGGCGGCTTCAGCGTAGGCGACGAAAAGAGCCTAGCTCAATCTTGGCTCGGACAGCCCAGATTGAGATGATCAGATGATGGAAGGAGCGCGACGATGGAGTGGGGAAATGATCTGAACGGATAGATGTGGTTGGCGGAGCTTCGACCACTAGGGTGGAGACGGCGGAGCGGAAAATGAAAGATCGTGAATAAATGGAACTAGGGACGATTAGATAGATACCTGATAATCGTAACTCGATCCTTAGCTCCAGGAGGGTGCGGTGAAGGGGGTTGTCGCCTCGACCGAGCTGCGGGCTGGGAGGCTCGTACGTGGCGGCGCTCCGACCACGTTTCTCGAGCGTCGGCTACAAGCGCCCAATCCGGCCACCAAGGAGTGGTTCCGATCGCTGTCACTGAGAGGAAGCTCTTTAGGGTGGAGTTAGGGCTTGCGGTGCAAGCTAGGGCTCTGGGAATCAAGGATGAGGAATTTATACGCATCCCGGGTGACGAGGTTGAGCGGGCACGGGCGCGTGAATCGAAGAGGATCCGATCCCTCCTAGGGATCCGCGAGGATGCATGATCCATGAGGAAGAGATAGGCGCAAAAATCGGGGTGAAAGGTGATCAGATCTGTTCCTGAGAAATTGGAGAAGTCAGGTTCGAACACGGATCCGGGAAGAAGAGGTTCGAGGGGGAGAGTTGACCGGGGGTCAACAAACCCTCGTGGACCAATCAAGTAATTCCAAGGTCAAAAAGATTTGAAAATTAAAAATAAAATAGAAAATGATTTTATTTAAAAATATTTATAAAATGAAAAATGTTTATTTATTTTCAAAGTATTTTTAATGATTTTTATTTATTTTTTTGGAAAATAAATTATGTATATGCATAATATTATATTATATACATGTATAAAATACCTATGTATTTTATTCTTTTATTTTTAATTTCTTTTTTTGTACAAATACTATAATTTATATTTTATTTATTTACAACATAAAATATAGAGTATCAAATAATTTTTATTTGGTTTTTATTATTTATTTACAAGGGTAAAATAAATAAGTGGATTATTTCCATATACATGGTATATGTACAATGAAGAGAGAGAAATTATTTTATTTTTAGTTTTATTTTATTTTTATCATTTTTATTTTATTTTTAGAAATATATACAAATTTAAAAAAACCAATTTTTATTTTGTTTTTTATTTTTAATAAAATCAAATATATATATACATGAAGGAGGGATATATGGTTAATGGCCCTATCTCTCTCTACTTGTTTATTTGGCGATCAGGCTCATCTTGGGCCCTCTCTTGGGTTCAGGTCACTCAATATTTATTCTAAATATTTCCCTCTTTTTCTTTATTCTTTATTCTTTTATTTTTGCACAAAAACATGCTAATTATTGATATTTACACAAAGCATGTATTTTGGTAATTTATTGTATTTACAAGTATCTACATGGTGTTTTGCAAAGTTTTTTAGCTAAAATAAAAGAATAAAGAGTGATGAATGAGGATTCATCACCCCCCTATACTTTACTTTTGCTAGTCCCTTAGCAAACACTTATTTGAAAAAGAAGTGAAAAAGAAAAGAAAAAGAAAAAGAAGGGAAAGATGAATCAATGCTGATTATTAAACTTGCCTTCATTAAATTGAAGTATGGAGCTTAGTCAGATCTTTGGATTATTAATTTGTCGGAACCTTATTTGGACTTAGGTTTAAAACTTAACAACCTCTAAGTTCCACTAATCAATAGTCAAGACTCCTCAACAATCCAGATTAGAACAAGTCTACATACACAAACTCTAATGACCATGAATCTTTCCTTGTACTGTGTAAGTGAGGTATAGCTCTCCACCTCAGAAGTAGCAAAGTGACAACCCTCCCCAACAAGGTAACTCTAATACCCTAGTTTGGCAACTCTTTCCTCGAGGAGCGAGGTATTCCCTTCTAAGTTCAAGTTCAACCGGCTCAAGAAGAGGGGGAAGAAGAGAATGGACCATGGCTAGTGTAGCCATGTATCCTTGGGAGCTCAGCCAGTGTAGCTAAGTCTCCCTACTGCAAGCTTCAAGAGATGGAACATGGATAACATAAGCTTTGCTTTATTGAACTATATACACTTCGGTGGGATTATCATTTTCTCTCAGACCCACCACTTTTTTGGAGTTATTCTTTTCTTTTTGCACTTTTTTGATGTGCATATATACAACATATCTACATGTGTAGCATATGTACATAAGGAGTTTTTCCTCTTGAGCCAGTAGACTATCCCTCTTTTGAAGCTTTATTGCAACCCACAACTCCTGTCGTTAGACCTCACAACTACCAGACAAAGTTGAGACACACTTCCTTCACTATAAGAAGAAGAGAGATTCCGCCTAGAAGTACTACCCTCATATGCTACCCCAAGTCAAAGAAGACTGCCTCCTCACCACCTCATCCGTAGAGAGCTCGGTGTAAAGTGCTGGTCCAAGTAAAGCCATTGTCTATAAGAGTCATGTGTGCGTTATTAAGTGCTCTACTTAGGCTCATCGAGATGACATATGATCATAGCCTAGTGGACTCAAAGAATTAAGTCACCATGGACCTGAAAAGTCTCAACCCTAAACCCTATAAGGTTCCTCTTAGAATTAGGTGGATTAAGATCTTAACCAAGATCCATTGTTCAATTTAATTCCAGGCTAGTTTAAATGTCAACTATGATTCAGGAAAAACTATACAAGTATTTACAAAGATGCAATTTTTACAAATTTTTACACATGTGCAAAATTTTTGAAAAATGTTTGAAAACATGGATGTATGCATGAATGCAAGTTTTGCAAAATATTTACACAAATTTACACAAAGTTTTTGCAAAATTTTTATTTTTCAAAACATTTTACAAAAAATTTTGTACTATATACATAATTGTAATAGGAAAATATTTACAAACTATTTACACAAAAGATTTTTACAAATATTTTTACAAAAATAGCTTTGTACATAGCTATGTATGTGCAAATAAAGAATTTCATTTACAGGAAAATTTTTAATTTTTATGGATTTTAAAGGTTTTAGCCATTTTTATTTATTAACACACTGACACAAAGTACGAGTTATGGCTAAAGTATATATGGAATATATACGACGCCCCCCTATAACTAGCTCGAACGATGTCCTCAGAGTGAATCAAGAGCGATGAAGAAGACATAACTCGTGCTTAGTATAGGGAAGTGAAAAGAAATGCTATATGCGAGGATGAATGAAAGAATAGAAATGAAAGAGAATCTCGGGGTTTCCCCCTATACTTAGGATCAAGTAATCCTAAGTATAGCAGGTTGTACGCAAAGGGAAATCCGAGTGAGGAATGTACAGGGTCTATATCCCCTATACTTAGGGTAAAATATCCCTAAGTATAGGCAACAAAACAGAGGTAGAAAAGAATCAAAAGAAACTCAAAAGTCTCACCCCCCCTATACTTAGGGTAAAGTGCACCCTAAGTATAGCATAATCAAATAAATGCAAATGGGGTATTGGACTGAAGAATAGTGTGATATGGACAACTGGATCTATACAAGTCGGGAGAACAGTGATAATCAGGCGTGAGATGCAATAGATGTGAGTCAAGAGACCACATCTCACGCAAAGTGAATAGGGGCAACGTCAATGACCAGCGGCTCATGATTTAGATATAGTTTGAGCCGCTGCCCATTAACACGAAAGGTACTCTTGGATGACAACTCAGATATGTCGATGCTTCCGTTGTCGTGTATCTTTCGGACCAGATAGGGTCCCTTCCATTTGCTTTGTAGCTTCCCTGGAAATAACCGAAGCCTGGCATCGAACAACCATACTTTCTGTCCTGGCTCAAACTGCTTGTGTCTAATATGAGAATCATGCCACTCCTTCTCTCTCTCCTTATACTGAAGGCTTCTCGAAAAGGTTGTGTCACGAAGCTCCTCCAGGGCTGCTAACTCTGCCCTCCTATGATCTCCTACACTCACTGAATCCATAAGAATATATGTTACTTCCCAAAGTGACCTATGTCTCAGCTCAACAGGTAAATGGCAGGGCTTGCCATAAAAAAGCGAAAGGGAGTGTACCCAAAGGTGTCTTGAAGGACGTCTGATATACCCACAAGACCGAGTCCAAAAGTTGTGACCAATCCTTTCAGTCATGGCAGACGACCTTCTGCGGAATAGTCTTGATATCCCTGTTCGGCACTTCAGCAAGATCATTGGTCTGAGGATGATACGGTGTGGCTACTCGATGGTCTATGCTGAACTCGCTAGCAAGGGCCTTTACCTTGTCATTGACGAAATGAGACCCCCCATCAGATATCAAAACTCTAGGCACCCCAAACCGTGAAATGATATTCTTCCTCAAAAATATGCAAACAGTCCTAGCATCTGCGGTTCGGGCGGGGATGGCCTCAACCCAACGACTCACATAATCAACGGCCAACAAAATGTACTCGAATCCTTGACTCTTAGGGAATGGAGCCATGAAATCGATGTTCCATGCGTCAAAAACCTCACAGAAGTGAATGGGCTGCATCGGCATCATATCACGCTGTCCACAAGTGCCCATCCTCTGACAATCAGTACACCTCTTCACAAACTCATCAGAGTCCTTGAAGAGAGTAGGCCACCATAGGCCGGATTGGAGCACTTTCTGTGCCATTCTACTCCCAGAGTGATGTCCTCCTACCTCAAGCTTGTGCCAGTAAGTGAGGACGCTATGGTGCTCCTCCTGAGGAATGCACCTATGCCAGATAGTTCATGGGCCAATCTTGTGGAACTTTCTTGACAACAAGATAGTTCACAATATCGGTGTACCATGGGAGAGAGGCGATAGGAAGGATCACCTCATCTGGGAAGGTCTCACAAATAGGCTCAATCTGCTCAGAATCCTTAAGAAACTCCAATCGGGAGAGATGATCCGTCACCACATTCTTGACTCCAGGATTATCCTTAATATCTATGTCAAACTCCTGGAGTAGAAGGATCCATCTAGTCAATCTAGCTTTGGCACCTTCTTTGCCATGAGGTACCTAATGGCGGTATGATCGGCATATATGGTCACCTTAGATCCAACAATGTACGATCTGAACTTATCTAGAGTGAAAACTACGGCTAGCATCTACTTCTCAGTGAGGTGTAGTTCCGCTAAGCGGCATCCAAAGTCTTGCTAGCGTAGTGAATAGCAAAGGGGACTCCATCCCTCCTCTGTCCCAGCACGGCCTCTATGACAAAATCGGAGGCATCCGTCATGATCTCGAATGGGAGAGACCAATCAGACGGCTGGAGGACAGGAACCTCTACAACTAGACTCTTGAGAGTCTCAAATGACACTAGACACTTATCATCCACAATGAACTCGGTGTCTTTCGTCAGCAGATCGGTCAATGGCCGGGCAATCCTGTTGAAATCATGTATCAATCATCGGTAGAAACCAACGTGCTCCAGAAAAGACTGTAACTGCTGCAAGTTGGATGGTGGACTGAGTTTCCTAATGATATCCACCTTGGCCGGATCAACCTCCATGCCCCTGTTGGAGATGACATGGCCAAGCACCGTCCCTTGAGTCACCATGAAGTGACTCTTCTCCCATGAAAGCACAAGGTGAACCTCAATGCATCGCTAAAGTATGCGGTCTAGGCAGTCAAGACAAGCATCGAACCCGTCGCCGTAGACCGAAAAGTCGTCCATGAAGACCTCCAAGCACTCCCCCACCATGTCCTAAAAGATGGACAACATGCACCTCTGGAATGTCGCTGGGGTGTTACACAATCCAAAGGGCATCCGTCTGAAAGCATATGTCCCAAAGGGACAGGTGAAGATGGTCTTGTCTTGGTCTTCGGGCGCAATGGCCACCTGATTATATCCGGAGTACCCGTCCAAGAAACAGTAATGGCTCTTCCATGCTAGCCTCCCTATAATCTGATCAATAAAAGGCAGCGGGAAATGATCCTTCTTGGTGGCCTGGTTCAATCGTCTGTAGTCCACACAGATCCGCCAAGAAGTGGGTACCCGGGTAGCGATCTCCTCTTCAGACTCACTAACAACTGTGGTGATGTCCGTCTTATTGGGCACCACATGTAGCGGACTGGCCCATTTGGAGTCGGAGATGGGGTAGATAAAATTGGTGTTCCACCATTTCAAGATCTCCTTCATGACAACATCTCGAAGGTTCAGGTTCAGCCGCCGTTGGAACTCACGCGACGGCTTCGCGACCTCCTCGAGATAGATATGGTGGGAGCACAAGACCGGACTTATCCCCTGGAGATCGGCTACGCTCCATCCAATCGCCTTGCGGTTCTTTTCAAGACCCTCCATCAGACGGGATTCTTGCTCTCCAGTCAAATCCGTTGAGATAATGACTGAGTACATTTCATGCTCACCCACAAGGAACCTATACTTCAGTGATGAAGGCAAAGGTTTCAGCTCTGGACAACTCGGTGCTGGCGGATCTGGAACCTGAAAGGTCTGAGTGAATGCGACCAAATCTGCATGGGAGAATGAGAACTCTCGCTGACACTCTGGATCTGGCGAAGGCTGCTCTGCTGGTATGTCTCTGCTCTGCACGGGATCAGGCTCCACCCTAGCTGTAGGCTCTGTGGAAGTCAGACACGGTATCAAATCATCAAACTCTGCCCATGTTATATCTGACTCCGAGGGATCTGTATCAGAATCATGAGAAAAATCTGCCTCACGATCGGGAACCTGCTCTGCTGCCGGAAGTGTATCCTGGACCAAGGATGCGCTCTCCAAGATCTCCTCTGTTGGCATCTGTGCATCAGCGAACTCTGAAGGTGAGAGGATGGTCTGTGCTGTTGGATCTGCCCAAACTGCGTCGTCATCTGTAATCACAAAATCGCAGTCCTGGTGGATGTCTCGCCCTACCTCTGTCATCTGCTCTGAATCGGAATGCGGCTCTGAGCAAGTGGAATCTCTGGCTCTAGTCTCCTCGATCGTCTCTATTTGTATACTCTCGCCCTCGACGCAAAAGTATACCTTCTCTCTATCATGGTCAGACACTGCCTTGGTTGTAGCCAAGAACGGGCATCCTAGAATGATGGGGGTATCAGTCACGGACTTAGGGATCTCCATATCCAACACAACAAAGTCCACGGGGAATTTCAGGCCCTGAATCGTGAAGACAACGTCCTTCAGCAACCCCTTCGGCCTCTTGACTGATCGATCAGCAAACTGAAGGACCGTCCTGCTCTGTCGTAGAGGGCCTAACTCGAAGCGGTCGAGTAAGGCTGCCGGAAGTAGGTTGATCGAAGACCAGCTATCTAATAGAGTACGATCGAACCTCTGCTCCTGAATGTGGCATCAGACATACGGGGCTCCTGCATCTGGCCTCTTGGCTGGCAAACGGTTCTAGATCGCAAAGCATGTGGCGCGAGTGAGCACATGGATCTCTGACTGATGGTTCCGCCTCTTCCTCCGAACCGTGGTCATGTCTCTAAGGGATCTCTGGAAGAGAGGTATGTGCTCCAAAGCCTCCTGTAGAGTCAGCTGAATGTGAAATTGGTCCATCATCTGCTGGCTGAACTTTAGATGGTGTGATCATTTTGGATATTCTTTGGTCCTCTTAGCCGAGCGGAGTGCTTGGGGAAAGGGGACTGCTGGGTCCTTCTCAGATGAAGGACTAGGATCGGGTCTGGGTTGCTCAAGCAACGCAGAATCCACACATACATCATCAATCAACACAGGTGGATCCGAAAATAACAAGCCCTTTCCTTTATTCACAGAAGTGTCCTGAGGTACATGAATAGCAGGAAAAACAACAGGACTAGCAGAATTGGAAATGGTGGCCTCAACACCACCCTCGGCATCTGGTATTGCGGCGTCAGTACCACGCTCTGGCTCAGCAACTAGTATGGTGGCATCAGTACCACCTCTTCCATCTGGTGAAGCGACGACCTTAGTATCATCAACTGGATCAACATCCGTGGTGGCGTCAGCACCACCGTCATCATCCTGGTCATGAACGGTATCAGCACCGCTCTTATCCTCATCTGGCGCTCCTGAAGGTGCATGGGATCGTCGCTCAGACGAGGCGCCGCCTGCTGGCATCCTATCGCTCCTAAGTGTAACCAAATCAACATCAAACATATATGCAGTAATATCACCAAGGGAATCACTGAGTGGTGGTCTCTGTGAACTCTACCTGCTCAGACTTCCTCTTGAGATTGTTCGGGTTCGGCTCTATCTGTGCAGGAATGGCGGCCTTCCCCTTCACTATCTCTCTCATCTCATGTCTGAACTCGTCCATCTCCCGTTTGAAGGTAGCCTGCTGATCGGAGATGAGGCGGGCTAAGTCATCTAAGGCAGGGTTCTCATAGGCGAGCCCATGAGAACCTAATGGGTGGCCTCGCTGGTAATGAGGCTGCTGTTGCTAGTGAGAGAGGTAAGGGGGTTGTGAGTGATATTGCTGAGGCTGCTGAGGCTGCCTCCAAGACTGTCCCTGCTAGCAGGGACAAGGACCATGCTGCTGGTAACTCTGTCGTGGCTGGTGGTGTGACGAGAACTGGGGCTGCTGCTGGTGACTATCTCGCTGCTGGCCATACTGGCCACCCTGAACTGGAGGCTGCTGCTGGGAACTGGTGCCTCCGGCCGACCAATAGAATCCGGGATGGTCTCATCGGATACCGGGCTGGGGACGGTCGTACCATATCCCGTTGACATCCATCAATGACTCCTGCTCGTAGGTGGGTGGGGGAGTACTGCCAGGGGATGGTCAGGCTAATACACCACCATCTGGCTGTCCGGAGATGGTGGCGACTACACGTACTGCTGCTGCGGCTGCTGCTGATACTGCTCTTTCTGAACATGTTGGACCTGTCGGTACTGGGCGGAGGGATGGGTCATGCTGCTGCTGCCTGGGTCTGCCCGTGACCTAAGACGGGGCTGAGAAGCCATCTGTGCCTCCTGGAGACACATGATCTGTGTCTTTAGGTCACTCAGCGTCTGTGCCATCTGATCAATCTGCGTCATACCCTGGTACTGCTTCTTCTCGATCAACTCGATCCGGTCCAGCTTCTCGCTGATAATGCCCATGTCGGCAGTTGTCGACTCTACATGTGTTGTCGCCGCTGACGAAGTAGAGGGACCAGCATCGACCCGTGCTATCCTCTGATAGGACACGGCATGTGGTTGGGGCTTCCCCTGTGTATAGAGGAAGGTCTGTGACATCACCGTGTAGTTCTCGACCATCTCCTCGTAGATGGCCCAGACTTGGTCCTCATCTTTGGCCGAATATGATCCTCCACGGGATGCATTCACCAACCCCTGCAACTCGGGTGTAAGTCCGTAGAAGAAGCTCTGAAATGGGTTCGGCTTCGACATGTCATGGTGCGAGCATCTATTTGTAAGCTCCCTGAAGCGATCCCATGCCTCATGAAACTGCTCGTTGGGGAGCATGGAAAAGTTGCTGATCAGGGCTCTCGCTGCATTGGTCCGGCCGAGTGGGTAGTACTTATTGAGATACTCGTTCCAGAGCTACTCCTATATCGTCACAAATCTCCCTAAGTGCTTCAGCCAGTTGGTTGCTCTATCAACGAGGGAGAAGGGAAATGCCATCATCTTGATGGTGTCCTCGTCCTCGTAGCGGTCGTGGACGGTGCTGCAGATCTTCTCAAACTCCTGGAGATGAAGATGTGGCTCCTCGGTGATGAGTATGTGAAAGCGAGGAAGGAGCTGAATCGTCTGTGGCGGGAACTTGAAGTCTCCCGCGATAGCCGACAGAACAATCCATCTATGGGTAAGAGTTGCACCAGGGTTATGCAACTCTCTCATCGGGTGTGCTCCTGCTGCTGGCTTGACTGGTTGCTCTCCCTCAGGTATGTCTCCTCCACCGGGTCTGCACTGCTCACGGTCGGCTCTCATCTACTCCATCTCCGGGCGTATCTCGACCATGAAAGCTCCCTGATCTCTGATCTGGCGCTACATCGTCTCCAAGGAAGCTAACAGGATGTTGTTGATTGCACCCTGGTCCAACACGTATGTCTGCTCCTGTCTGGGGCCATCGGTGCGGTCCTCGCTGCTAGCCATGGTCTCTACAAAGGCAAAAGACCCAAACTCAGGTGTCTAAATATCATTTGATTGCTGCTCTCTCTGATCGGGCACCTCAGGACTAATGGTAGAAGGGTGGTCGGGGGGAACAAGATGGAAGCGAACTCGGGTTCGGAGAGCGGGTCTCGTCTCTCGTGAACTAACCTAGATGAGCGGGATGGAGTGCTCGAAAGCGGTGCAACCAGAGGCTGCCTAAGGGACCCCTGACCCATCATCTTGATCTGCTGAGTCAGGCAGATGAGATATGGAAAGCAAACAGGATGGTCAAGCAATATCCCAAACTCGCCAACGCAACACGAGCTGATGACCGTAAGAGTTCGGTCTTTTATCTTGTCGTTTTTATTTTGGTGATAAGACAGTCTATCAGAGCGATTAGCGAGCTGTTAGGAATCCAACGCCCCCAGGAGACTGTCCCGATCCCAAACTAGATCTTTCCCAGCCAGTACAAGTCGCGGACCGTTTACCGGCTACCCGATCAGCTCGCTTTGTTAAGGATCTCGCAACCCGCTTTACCGGAGACCGGAGCGATCCTCACTGGAGAACGACTAGCCCAGAAGCAGTAGTTTGAAGAGGGGTCAGATGTGGCTCTAGCCTAGGGTGCGGGTCACTCTCTCGCCCAATCAAACCATCCAATGAGGGGATTACTCTCCCAATGCAAATTTTTTATGAGGTGATTTTTAGGTTCAGTTTGCTTTAGCAATCCCAATTTTATGGTTTCTCTTTTTAGGTATTTTTCAAATAAAAATAATCGCCTAACGAATTTTTCGATTCTCCTGATTTTATTAAGTCCAGAAATCGGGGGGGGGGAGACAAAAAAGCCGATGCGTGATGAAATCAATGATGCATACTTAGTAAGAATGCGTACCTTTCCATCAGCTCTCTACATGCAATATGATCTGCGCATAATTGAAAGATAGAAAATAAATTTAACCTAAATGATGCAGCGAAGAAAACAGCCTCAACAAGAATTTCAACATTGAAAGAACGGGAGCTAACGGGTCAACGGGAGGGGTCGGAGTCCGGTCTCTGATGCTGATCGGTGTCCGCCACAACGGATCCTGCCAGCGATGTATACGGTCTCTAGCGGCACGTGACCCCTCGAGTGATCAGGTTAGCTTTTTCTTATTAATTAATGAATTAGATCCAATTAAATGGTCTATAGGAACATGCAGTCTAATTAGGCAGGGGTCATAATCAATTACGTCACAAATCAATAAAAAAACCTAAGGTAAGGCTAAATCCTCGAGAAACAAAATAAAAGAAAAAAGCTGTAAAAATCAAAACCAGCGGAAAACTGTGGTGGGATCCCCCGAGCACACTGGTGCTCGACGAAACAGACCCCAGCAATCCACAAGTCTGAGAGTCTTGGTCCCTGTATTATTACAATAATGATAATCTGACTGAAAAGGAAACTAAACTACACTAACTACATCTAAACTACTCTAAACACCCAGACACTCCTGCTCGACTCCACGTGCTCTCCTGCGACTCTATATAGAAGAGAGTCGCCTCCGATCCCTGCTGTTGCGTTGGCTTTCTGAAGAAAGTTGCCTCGGTCGTCAAGCCCGCATAAGAAAGGTAAACAGAAATGCGTCAGACCACAGTTATTATAATAATGAAAAAGAAAAGAAAATGAAATAAAATGTAAAAATAAAAATAAAAACAAAAACAAACAAAATAAAATAAAAGAAAAAGAAAATAAAAGAATATCAAAAATCTGCGAAAACCGCAAAAGAAACAAGAACCACGTAAAAGCAGTGAAACTAAAAACCGAAAACAAAAAGCGACTACTAAGCCGTGCTCCCTGGCAATGGCGCCATTCTGATGAGCCGAAAATCATGAGTGGCTAAGAGAGATAGGTATCAAGAGTCATTGCGACCTCAACCTCTCGAATCGGACTCAACAAGAAAAGAAGACCACCAAATCAAAAATCAAAGAAATCAAACTCAAATAGCGGTCTCGCTATTGTATTTAACCTCATATAGCGATCAGGGTCGAACTCAAGGAGCACGGGTTGGTTAAAAAGCCTACGAAGTAGTCGTAAATCAAAATAAAATAAAATAAAATAAAGTATTTTTGATGGATTTTTTATCTTTTTAATTTTTTATTATTTTAAATTATAAATAAATGTAAAAGAAAACTCAAAAGATCACAATCAACAAATTATTCAACACATAAAAACAAATCAGAAAATTAAAATAAAAATAATTTTGGATTTTAGGATTTTTCAAGTGTTTTTGGTAATTTTCTCAGATTTTTATAATTTTTGATGAATTTTCTAAAAATAAAAGAAGGCTAAAAATAAAAGTTACTGTGTAGCCAAATTTGAAAGGCTATTTAAAAATATAAAAATAGCCTCTAAAATCTAGCAACAATTTTATGATAAATAAAAAATAAAAATCTAACTACAGGAGAAGAAATTAGAATTTTTTGAATTTTTAGGAATTTTTAATGATTTTTATAAGTTTTTTAGGGTTTTTCAATTTTTAGGGGTTTTATATATCAAAAAAACACAAAAATTGCAAAGAAATAAAAAGGTAACAAAACAAATAGAAATTATTTTTTTTAGAATTTTTAGAAGCTTTTAATATTTTAATTTTATTTTTTAAAATAGACGGTAGAGAAAACATGGGTTTTTGAATTTTTAAAAATATAAAACGAAAACAAAAATGTCCCAAAAAATTAGTGAAATTTTTACACAGTTGGTAGGGCCAGTATCCAAATTTCATGAAATTTGGGGTTGATTTGATATTTTATTCAACCAATAAAAGATGCGCAGTACACAGGGACTGAAATGCAATTAAAACTAAGTTCCAGGACTAAAGAATAACATGCATTAAAGTCCAAGGGCCCACTGCAAATTTCCTAAGATATTCAGCACATGTCCAAAAAGCCACGCACAGGGGTATAAAAGCAAATATGTGAAACTATTCAATCAAAGCATAACACTAAGAAACCCTGAGGGCTTACATGCAAATATCCTAAACAAGCACGTGACGAAGCACGTGCATCCACAACAGAAGGACTAAAGTGCAAATAAAGGAAACAGTAGGTGCTAATATGCAAATTATCCTAGAGTACTACTTTATTTAATAGACTAAACAATAACTAAAATAAACTATAAGGGGGTCTGGCGCAAATTACTCAGCCAAAGCGCGTGCGGGTCATGTGGGGGCCACGTGTCAGGTGCTGATGGGCTGTAGACGTGCGGCTCTGGTCTGGCCTCCTGGCAGATCTGATGGTGGTCCTTCAGGCGCAGACGTGGGTGTACGGTGGCCATTAGATCTGGTATCTAACGGCTTGCCAGTGGCCGGTGTTGGACGGCTCAGATGGCGTCTGGAGAACGTGCTCTATCCGACGGTGGAGAGGGAATCAGGAAGAACTCCTCCCCGACGAGGTTCGTCGGCGAACTGGAGACGATCCGAGCGTCCGATGGATGATCAACTAGAGGGCTTCGACTCGCCTCGTCCCTCCGCATCCGATGGCGGTGGTGGATGGAGCTCCCAATGGCTAGATGGTCTGGTGAAGGCAAAGGGGCCTGGGCAACTCCGGCGAGGATGGTGGAATGCGACCTGGGGGGTATTCGTGCTCTTATTGCCCTGCACAGGAAAGCTTGTGCTCGGAGGAGTTCTCCGACAATGGTTATTGAATGAAGAGCAACTTGAAGCGACGGTGGGGTGAAAGGGCGGGTCCGACGTAGACGGCGGAAAGAGCCTAGCTCAATCTTGGCTCAGATAGCCCAGATTGAGATGATCAGATGATGGAAGGAGCGTGATGATGGAGTGGGGAAATGATCTGAACAGATAGATGTGGTCGGCGGAGCTCCGGCCACTAGGGCGGAGCCGACGGAGCGGAAAAGGAAAGATCGGGAATAAACAGAACTAGGGACGATTAGATAGATACATGATGATCGTAACTCGATCCTTAGCTCTAGGAGGGTGCGGTGAAGGGGATCGTCTCCTCGACCGAGCTGCGGCGTGCTGGGAGGCTCGTACGTGGCGGCACTCCGATCACGTTCGTTGAGCGTCGGCTACAAGCGCCCAATCCGGCCACCAAGGAGTGATTCCGGTCGCTGTCACCGAGAGGAAGCTCTTTAGGGTGGAGTTAGGGCTTGCGGCGTGAGCTAGGGCTCTGGGAATCAAGGATGAGGAATTTATACGCATCCCAGGTGACGAGGTTGAGCAGGCACGGGCGCGTGAATCGAAGAGGATCTGATCCCTCCTAGGGATCCACGAGGATGCATGATCCATGAGGAAGAGATAGGCACAAAAATCGGGGCAAAAGGCGATCAGATCCGTTCCTGAGAAATTGGAGAAGTCGGGTTCGAACACGGATCCGGGAAGAAGAGGTCCGAGGGGAAGAGTTGACCGGGGGTCAACAATCCCCCGTGGACTAATCAGGTAATTCCAAGGTCAAAAAGATTTGAAAATTAAAAATAAAATAGAAAACGATTTTATTTAAAAAATATATATATAATGAAAAATGTTTATTTATTTTCAAAGTATTTTTTAATGATTTTTATTTATTTTTTTGAAAAATAAATTATGTATATACATAATAGTATATTATATACAGGTATAAAAGACCTATGTATTTTATTCTTTTATTTTTAATTTCTTATTTTTGTATAAATACTCTAATTTTATATTTTATTTATTTACAACATAAAATGTATAGTATCAAATAATTTTTATTTGGTTTTTATTATTTATTTACAAGGGTAAAATAAATAGGTGTATTATTTCTATATACATGGTATATGTACAATGAAGAGAGAGAAATTATTTTATTTTTAGTTTTATTTTATTTTTCTCATTTTTATTTTTTTTAGAAATATATACAAATTAATAAAACCAATTTTTATTTTGTTTTTTATTTTTAATAAATCAAATATATACATGAAGGAGGGATATATGGTGAATGGCCCTATCTCTCTCTACTTGTTTATTTGGCGATCAGGCCCATCTTGGGCCCTCTCTTGGGTTCAGGCCACTCAATATTTATTCTAAATATTTCTCTCTTTTTCTTTATTCTTTGTTCTTTTATTTTTGCACAAAAATATGCTAATTATTGATATATTACACAAAGCATGTATTTTGGTAATTTATTGTATTTACAAGTATCTACATGGTGTTTTGCAAATATTTTTAGCTAAAATAAAAGAATAAAGAGTGATGAATGAGGATTCATCAATGGTCTAACCGAAGTTTTGAATAGGGATGTTAAGATGATCTTGCAGAAGGTTGTTCGCTAAGACCGAAAGGATTGGTCACAACTTTTGGACTCGATTTTTTGGGCCTATAGAACATCCTTCAAGACACCATTGGGTTCATCTCCTTTTTGGCTCGTTTATGGCAAGCCATGCCACTTACCTGTTAAAATCAAGTACAGTTCATGGAAGGCAGTTAAAGAGGTAATCTTTGGTTTAGATGACGCGGGAGATCAGAGACAGACAGAATTAGCAGCCTTGGAAGAATTAAGAGATGAAGCCTTCACGAGTAGCCTTCATTATAAAAAGCGGATGAAAGAATGGCATGATGCACACATCGGCCATAAGAACTTTGAGCCCAATCAGAAAGTTTCGCTATTCGATGCAAGA
Source organism: Ottelia alismoides (assembly GCA_037367405.1). Lineage (NCBI taxonomy): Eukaryota > Viridiplantae > Streptophyta > Magnoliopsida > Alismatales > Hydrocharitaceae > Ottelia > Ottelia alismoides. The sequence goes on along the minus strand of JAZKJV010004654.1, from coordinate 261,294 downwards.
CTCAAGTTATTTTCAGGGAAACTTCAGAGCAAGCGGAAAGGCCCATACATAGTGAGAAAGGTGTACGACAACGGTAGCATCGACATATCTGAGATGTCTTCTGAGTCCACCTTTCGAATCAATGGTCAGAGCTTCAAACCGTTTCTTGAGCGTGAGTCGCCGACCATTGAGGTTGCTCCCATTCATTTTGTATGAGATGTGTTCTTCATTCTTCATATTCTGCATCTCATATATGAGTTTCACGTTCTGATTTGTATATACGTGTTTTCATTTTTATTCCTTCATTCTTTCATTGTCTTACACCCATAGGTCTCGTTTGGGATTTTTGCTATACTTAGGATGTACTTTAGCCTAAGTATAGAGAGTATAGACATTATGTTGTTCATATCATTCTATTCCATTACCCCTTTTGTTGTTTATACTTAGGGTGTGCTTTATAATAAGTATAGGGGGTAATATCGCTCATTTACATCTTTTGATTATTTCGAATTTTTGTATCGTATGCTCTCTTGCTTGTCCTTCAACCTTTGATATTCTTCTCTATACTGAGGGATATTTTACCGTAAGTATAGGGGGGACAAATCGAGTCGTTGATTGTGTACATTCTCTTGACCTCGATCATCTTCGTTTTTGAGTCTCCTATCCTTAGGATTATTTGATCCTAAGTTTAGAGGGGATGACTGACTTTTATTTGTTTATTCGTTATTCCTTTGAGTCGTTGTTGTATATATTTCTTTTCACCAATCTATAATTAGCACGAGTTATTTTTCCTTTGTGCTTCTTTGGTCATCACTATGAGGACATAGTTCACGCTAAGTATAGGGTGTGTGATATATATTCTATATATACTTTAGACATCATAACTCGTACTATATTGTATTATAATAATATGACTCTAAAAGTATGGATGCATATTTTGGGTTCCTAAAAGCCAATAGAAAACTATAAATATGACTCATTGAAAAAGTTGTCTTAAAAATTGTATATAAAATGTGTTGTAAAATTCTTGGATAAAATCCTTAAGTATATAAAATTTGAAATAAATTTCTTTGTTAAATCTTGTATAAAATCCGTATAATCTTATATATAAAATGTGTATAAAAATCTCAAAAAAGGCTTGGTGTGGCCTTTTGAAAGAAGGATGAAGCTTTCATTACTAGTTGGAAGGCGCTTGAATGACGTCTCAGGCCTGGAAAGTCACATGATCTTTGTTAAAATATACATAATTCTTGTAAATTCGAATAGATTGATTTAATCCACTAACTCCTTAAAAAATGACCTCAAAAATTAAAAGTTTTAAAATTTGCAAAAAAAATTAAAAATCACATAAAAAGTTTAATCCGAAAATTTTACTTCATAAAAAATTGTTGCATTCATTAGCATTTTTCAGAATAAATTTAATTCTTGAACTGAATGGATTTAAGTCTGAGAGATGGAGATTGATTTAGGCCTTAATCCACTTAATTCTAAAGGAACTTCATTAGGAACTGGAATTAAGACTCTTCGGGTCTTTTGATTTTATCCTTCGGGTTCCATGAGATTGTGTTCGGAATTCAACTTAAACTTGCCTAAGTAGGATCCCTGATGTAATCTATTTAACTCTTCTCCATTTGAACCAATTTTGAACTCATGCACTCTATACTTAGCTCAACTTGCACGAGGTTGCAAAGGGCAACCCATTTTGAAGGTGTGTTTCCATATCCTTGTCTAATGGCACTGGCGTCTAAAGACGGGAGTGTGGGGTTGAAATAAAGCTTCAAATGAGGGAATGATCTGGTGACACATTTTTTCCCAAGACCCCAAAAAATGGACGGAAAGAAAAGATGTATATCCGTCGGGGCACAAAAGATCAAATTTAGTGCAATAATCATTTTCTACCAAAAAGAAACCAAATACACCAAATACAAACATGACCAAAATGGTCCAAGATTCAGAAACCTTGCATATCTTAGTGGAGACTTGGCTAAACTAGTCAGGCTTCACAGGAGATGTTACTACATTTGTCGCACTCTAGTTCTCTTCCCATTCTTCTTACTTCTTTCTCTACTCGATTGTGGACACAATACAACCTGACCTGGGAAGGAAATACCCTCTCCTCGAGGACTGAGTAGCTGGATGAGGACCCAATGGGAGTGTATTACTGGGATGGGTGGTTTCTTCACTTCTTTAAGCATGAAGATCTAACACTCTTCACACATGGTACAAATTGACTTCAAAGCTGAATAGTTTGCGTGATGGATGGGTGGATCTGAGCTAGCTGTTAAGGTAAACATGGATAGGGATTTGTGAAACTTGATGGCTGTTGAGACTTAAATCTTAATTCTCATAAGATCCTGATAAACTATTAATCCAAAGGCCTACTCCAGATCTAGATTTTGGGTGAAGTGAGATTCAGTTTAAAGAAACAAGCATGTTCTAAGTTCTTTTATTTTTCCTTTTTTTCTTGCACTTATGTATAGAATAAGTGTTTGCTAAGGGACCAGCAAAGGTAAAGTATAGGGGAATGATGAATGTATGATTCATCACCTTTATTCTTTCATTTTGGCTAATATCCTTGGTAAAATACATGTAAATATTCACTAATTATCACTGACTAACATTTTAAGCATATTTATTAATACTATGTATTTAACACTTATTTTATCTAAAATAAAATAATAAAGATAAAAGGAAAAGAAAAGAAAAGAAGGATGTATATAAAATATATATAGACTGATCCTAACCCCGAGATCAGGTCAATATTGACTTGGCCGACAAAAAAATAAGTAGGGAGAGATAAAGATCCTAATCTGTAAAAATGTCAAGAAAATCTAGGCCAGAAATGTACATAAACACATTTTGTCATTTTTAAATATTTCACATATTTTATTTATCATCACGATCACTTTAAATTAAAATATTTTCTTCATGAAAGTTGTTTGTAATAATATATATTAATTTTAAAAATATCAGGTAGATTATTTAATGGATAAATAATTAATTATAATGGGCAGAAAAAGCCGTAAAAAACTGACTTCCAAGGTTCATGACTATTTATAGAAAACTCCAAATTGACCAAATTTACTTTTAAACTTCGTTATATAACTAATACTATTTATTAAAATACCAAAAAAATAGAATAAAATGAGCGAGTATTGGCGTTTAGGCCCCTTTGTCTACATGTACGATATGTATAATCTTATATATTTTCTAATTAATTATTCCTAATTCCATTTGACTTAATTCCTTTTATGATGTATTTTTAAAAATTAGTAGAAAAATATAAAAATATAACATAAGATAAAATGTCAATAAATCCCGAAGCCACGAAGATGCGACCTTAATTTTTCGGACCTTATAACTCGACCATATAGACTCTAATTGGGCGTAGCCACTTCTAAAGTTCGTTTTATAGAATTATTTACCAAATGAAACTGATTTCGCTAAAATTGGAGTTAATATGCAAAAAGTTGGTTTTGGGACCCTATAGGTATAAAATGTACAATGTATCTTAATTTTATCTTATTTAATATATGCCATTAATATTCTATTATTAAATTAAATAAAAAATTAATTAATTAATTAATTGTTATTTAATTATTTTTTAGTTTATTTATTATTTATTTAATTATTATTTATTTAATTAAGGATTTATTTATTTTACTTAATTACTAATTTAATTTATTTACTTAATTTATAATTTATTTATTTATTTTTTATTCCTTCTCTCTCCTCCCGCTCTTTTCTTCCCCGTACTCTTCTTCTTCCTCTTTTTTTCCTCCACCCGATGCCCTCCTTCCTTCCCCTCTTCTCCGACTAACAACCCCAATGGCGAGGCCATTGGCCGTTTAGCCAACAAACCGCGGTGACGGGAGCCATCACCAGGTGACTGCACTCGACGGTGTGCTCCCCAAGCCTCCCCTCCTATATATAGGGCCTGAACCCTCTCCAATGAGATCCCATACGCCATTTTGGGTTCCTTCTTCTCCATAGCTCATCTCCTTTGTTACTCGTGACAGGAGCAACTAATCCGAGGCAGCCACAACGAGATTAAGGTTCAGATCAGGTGTGATTACAACCGACGTCGCAATATCGTGCTCTGTCGTGTTCAACCTCTGCGAGTTCTGCCCTTACGTGGAGGTCACGATCATCTGGAGCATCTGGAGTCGATGCTCCAGATTTCATAGGCATCGACATCGTGCAACCCAATGCATCTTTCAGGTTAGCTAGTTTCTCATTCTTTCTCTATTTCTTTTCTTTCTGATCCCTCTTTATCCTCCTCCATACGTTTCATCTTCCTATTCATCCTCGTTATCCATTCTATCTTCAACCCCTCTCCAATCGCATCCATTTCATACCAATTTGTTCTGCTTCCCTGTATCCCTTTCCATCTCAGACAACCTTACATTTGTTTGAGGTCTAAGGTTCGATCTACTTCTCCATGTACGAAGATCAAACCTCCTGTTCATCCTTCTTCTGATCGTTCTTCTATCAATTAAGATTGATTCCGTGCTCGAGTCGTATAACTTCATTGCAACATATAAACAAAGATCGCCTGGAGTTAGTTGTGCTTTATCAGAGAAGAAGACTGTCTGGAACGTGAAGCTGTTATTGGGGCATCAGATCACAACATTGGAGATCCTTCATCGTACGAGCACTGCACATACGGCATCGCCATCACTGTAAACCATCGTTCTCCATCGCTATCCAACACCATCGCCACTTAGAGCTCCTTCGATTTTGGAGGCAGAACTTGAAGAATAGTCATCTTTCCAGATTCGATACCAACTGTGGGATCATGCTTGTTCGAATGAATGACAAGCGTGGCACGCATCGCCATCACTGTAAACCAACCACCCCACCACTGCGAGCAAATATCTTCAGGCACTTTGCAGAATTATCCTCGAATGTGCTCTGATTTGCATATAGGTCCCATTACAGGATCTCACTTGATCACACACGTGTTTTTGGTCTTTTTGCACAAACACCCATGAACTACTTAATATTAACAAACAGATCCTCCGTAGCTGATCAATCATATGAAGACCACATGGAGCATGGGCTTTTTACGCAAGATCCCCTAAACTTTTTATGCATGCCCCTAAAACTTCCTAAACATTACAAAAATACCCCTATAATTGTATACCATTTCTATACTACTCTATACATATTACATAAAATAAAAAATATAAAAATAAAATAAAAATACATAATAATACTTAATATTATACTTTATACATCATTAAATCATATTTCGAAAAATAAAAATATTTTGTACCATTAAACAATCCTTAAAAGTACTTAAAAAATATAATAAACTCATAAAATCATAAAAAATACAAAAATATCTTTAAAAATCCTACAAAAAATTACCTAAAGTATATTTTATTATATTTTACATAAGAAACCAACAATAAAATAAAATTGAATATTAAAACTGATAAAAATATAAAATACATAAAAATTTTTGAAAAATCACAACTAATTCAATAAAAATCATATAAATACATACAATACCTCATTTGAAAGTATTTTCATATATTTTTTGACAAAAATAAAATAAAAATATTTTTTACTTTCTAATATTTTTTAAATCAAATATAAATTTCGGTCTTCAATAAAAATGTTTTCAGCCTTAAAACCAAATAAAAATGACAAAAATAATTCTAAAAGCCATAAAAAATCTTAAAATATTTATTTAAATACACATGTACATATTTTAGTACATATTTTTATTTTATTTTTCCGAGTTTATTTATGTACTTAAATAATCAGGTATACACATTATATATGTATATTACTAGTATGTTTAACTATATTATTAAAGTATATTATATATTTAAATGTATTGTGTACATGTATTTTACATAACATCTACAAAGTTGTAAAAATTTAAGAAAGTGAAAAATATAAAGATTAAATAAATTGTTTATTTACATGCATCTTGCACATTGAGGGACCAAAAGCCAACTTTTGCATCTTAACTCCAAATTGAATGAAACCGCTTTTATTAAATAGAAAAATTTAATTTTATGAACAATAAAGGTGAGTTTGGTGAATTTTGAGCTTGTATGGTGAAGATGCAGGTTTGAGAAGTTTTCTTTGTGATTTTTTATTCCGTGTCCCGAGCACATTGTGCTATACTTTTGAATGAAGTAAATTTTGTATTTTTCTTTGTATTTTTATGTACATGTTCCATGTTCAAAGTTTGTTGATTTGAGGTATAAATAATAAATAATAAATGGTTTACAATATCTATTTATCGAGTTATTAAAATCAGGGTTTTTGTGTGGTTTTTGACCCTTATCCCCTCCTACTTTATTCCTTGTCGACCAACTCATCTTGATGACTGAGTCTTGGGGTATAGGGTCATTCAATACCTCTGGTATTTCATTTATTTTTCTTTTCTTTTCTTTTCTTTTCTTTATTTTTTATTTTGGAATAAAATCACTGATTTTGTATGACATTTACATTATAAAAGAATGAATGTTATTTATCAAATTAATGCTATATAGATACATTTAACTAGGGTTTTAAGGTCAAAATGAAATAGTTAAAGTGATGAAATAGAGATTCATCATGTCCCAAAGCCCAAATTTCACAAATGAACTCAAATTTTGAATTTGATCTTGATTTATAAATAATTAAATGTACATTAATTCAAAGGTGAGTAGACTGAAATTGGACATCGCATGTGAGAGCTATCAGCTTTTACACCTTTTTATCATGGAATTGGGGTTTAGATTTATCCGAAACATATACAAGTTATTATTATTTAGGATTTTATATTGATTAATGTTAATGATGTGTACACAATGATTTTAGTTTCATGCCATTTGGAGTCAGGATGAATTGATTAAAATAGGCGAAGTTAGGTGAATATTTACAAGTGCATATTTACAAGTGAAGTTAGTATAATGCATAATGAAATGCTAATTTATGTAAATTATTCATAAGTGAATGAATGCTAATTATGAGATATAAATATATGAATGCACCTAATTACTCAGAACGAAGCTTTATTTTCAGCTAACTAGTGTGATGAATCACATATTTATCAACGACGATACAACAATCGTGGGATGGCTGTTTGATGAAGGGTAGAGAGCGCTCCATGTGGGCGCTGCAGTGGAAGTTTCTGCATCGTTGGATCATGTGGGATCCAACGGTACCTGGAGCGGCGAGATGGCGCAAAGGGGTGTTGTTGGATCAAGCGATCCAACGACTGAGGGAGAGTGCGCTGAGAGAAGAAGGGTCCATTACGTGACCTCCCCAAAAGGAGCCACGAGGCCCATTAGGAAAAGGAAAAATAAGAAAATGAATAAAAATAAAAATAAATAGTAAATGGTCTTAAACAAACAGTTTTCAATGTGAAATTGTCGATCTTAATGAGATCTAGAACTCTCATGAAGGACAAAAATGCAAGACCTCGTTTCTACAAACTTGTGTTTTGGGAAGGTATTTAATATGCATTGAATACCCATTTTATAAAATTTTTATGTGTTTTTTATATTTTTTAATAAATACTCTATTTATGTACAAGTATTCACACCAACTAATCTAGTTTTTAGGTATTTTTATGATAATAGAAATAAAGGAAAATATGTACAATATATACAATATATATGAGAAGATTTAGGGGTTTATTGATTATTTAATATACACAAAATAACATGAATTATGTACAAAGCGTGTATTGTTTGTTTTAGCTTGTCAATGGTTTTATTTGTTGATTTATTGGGGGGTGAAACTAAGAATGAGGAATAAGGTGAATGCATCATGGGTTTGTTGGATGTCCATACGATTGGTGGCACTTGAGCAGTAGACCACACACCTCTGGTGACATGAGAGGGAGGGGTCTGGAATGGGGGCATGATGAGGAATACGGAGGTGCATGAGGGAAGAGGTTGGGTGCAACGAGGAGCATGCGAGGGAAGGGATGACATTATTTGGATGTGAGGGTAATAGAGGGAGGAGAGAGTGCGATCATGAGGGAGAAGAGGACGAGGGCTTGGCAGTGTCGAGAGATGAGGGAGAAGGGAGACAATGGAAGGTTGGCGATTATGCAGATCATTCTTAGTTAATTATGTCTTTTCTCAAAGTCATGCAATCAATGACAAATCAAAACCTACACAAAAATATCAAGAAATCGAGTAAATGTGGTGATGTTAATTTAGCCTAGCAAGGCATAGGCACTAGAAGGCAAATAAAATGCAGTTCAGGTTCAATTCAGACATAAGGTGAGATGATTTTCAAGGATATTTTTTTTGGTATTTTTGCCCAAAATGAATGCAAAGTGCATAATGAAATACATAATTATATGAGATGCAAATGTGGATAAAGTGTAGATGTTTTTAAACCAATGTGTATAAATACCTATAGAAGGGTATTTTTTGTAAATTTTTTTGCGGGTCCAAAGCAGAATGCAAAAAATGGAAGAAAAATATTTTTGGTATCCCATATTATAATTAATTATTCTAAAATAAATACTTTTATTTTTCAAAATGATTTTTGGACGGAAAAATATATATGAAAAACTAGGTGAAATGCAAGTTTCTAAATTCCCAAATAACTAGAAAATACCTAAAAATGAGATTTTGGTAAAATGTGAATTTTCTAGAGTAGGGAATACCATAAAATATGCATAAATGTATTTTTGAATTTTTTTATAAAATAAATGTACGGTGAAAAATGGATCAAGTTTAAGGGCATTTTTAGCTAATTTTCACATAATCTAAGTCCAAAAATTAAGAAAGCTGAACAAACGGGAAATTTGGTGAAATGCAACTACTTTATTTTTTGGATTTCCATGGTAATATATGAATATTTTTATAAATTTTGAAATAAAGTTAAGTGATTTTTGGTAAACTAATTTTAGTAATCGACAAGTGAACATTAGTCCAAGTTAAACTTATCTCAATCAATCCTTTGATAATGATTTTATAAAAGAATCAATTTTGGTAAAATATGATGCATGGACTTAATTAAAAATCAATTATTAAAATCATTCAAAATATTATTTAGAGTACAAAAGAAAATATTTTCTGAAACATCTTGTGCACAATGTAGAGCAACAAATATTCTATCAGTAAGAATTTTTCAGAGCAAGGTTGATTTTATAGGAATTAATTATCACCATATGGATAAAAATAATGAATTTTACTATGCGAATTTTCATAAACCATGAATCACAAAAACATAAACCAATTCCAATAAATAGAGAATAAAAAGCTCAATATAGTGATATTTTTTTACCTTTTATTTTTACAGTATAAGAAAATAAAGGGCCCAAACAATAAACCAAACATAGGGTTCTTTCTGCAAAAAAATTAATATAATAAAATACAACAAATGTGCATGAGGATGTTTATATAAATGCAATTACCTACATGATCTTGATTGTACATATCACTAGACTACATGGTTGTCTCTAGAGTAACTTGCATGCTTGGGACCGTTTTAGAATATTTTGAAGTGAAGAACACCTTCTTGCAATTTCATCAAACCTTGTTTACCCGACCTAATCGTGTGGACGAGATGATTGTTGTACAACATGTGATTCTAAGATTTCCATGCGCTGCTTCATCATGCCCTCCATGTGATGGAAGCTGGTAGTAGAGGATTCAACCTGCTCGCAATCCAACAGTTACTTTGATATTTGACCTTCATCCATTGGATAAATATCTAATGCACTTCATTAATCGAAGTGAGGGGGTTGTGCTGCTTTTGAAGATGTCCTCCAGTGACTCGTATATCTCGGTGGGCAGTAAAATAGTGATGCTAAGGAGTCAATGTGGTGGACTTCAAAGAAGGTGACTTGTTCAAGTTATGTTGATGTTTAGTGAGGACGAGTCAAATCAAATAGACTAGGGTGTAGGCTCTATCAAAATAAAGGATTGGAGCAATATGCTCCAGCCATTGTGCATGTCTGGAGATGTTGGAGGTATGACAGATAGAAGGGAGAAGTGAGAAGTGAGGGGGTGCCAAAGATGGTATGGATTTCAGTTGAGATGGAGTATTAAGTGAATTTGAACCGAGAAAGAAGATGCCCGAAGAATAAAGGTAGTAGAGATAACAAAAGAGGAGGAAAGAAAGTAAATGGAGAATAAAATGAGAATATGAGTTCGCTTGATGGTCTATGTCACCTAGAGAAGCCGGAGCTTGGGGATCTCAGTTGATCTTGATCTCAAGGTTCAGTAACGCAACGAACCGAAGCTTGGTAGAAACTCAATGAGAATGTAATAGGGAGACACTCTTCCTGGATCTCGCCTTTAAACTAAGGGGCTTGTCGTCACTACCATAAGAGGATATCATCATATCTCTCCTACTATAGGAAAGAATTAAGCATTATATGAGTGAATCTTCATAGAAACACAAAGTACTGTCATAAATCGCTAGTATAGATCATAAAATATCATCCTATTCTCAAATGAATATTGAAAGAATTATCCCAATGAATGAACAACGTGTAGAGGAGACCTCTACGTTTGAAGGAAACTAACAAATATGGGAACAATTATATGTATGTACAATAATTTAGATTATAGAGAGGTCTGGAAATATGCCTTATTTTTCTAGAACATACATATGACACACATCTGGTTCGCAAGGTTTCAACTAGGAACCACACACATGTTAGTGCACAACTTCCGATATTTCTTCAGAGTAGCTCGGGAGATACTCCCTTTTGAACTACAGAAGTTCATTCCTTTGGAGACAAATGAAGCTGATGAAGATAATATAATCTTAAGAACATGTCCAATGTATGATATAACATAGATATCACAATGGTTAATAATAGTTCACAAAGAAGAACAACAACCAATTATTTATCAAAATATATTCATAAATTTATGGGATAAGTTTCAATTTAACAAAATATAAAGGGAAAAAACTCTTATAACTACGACTCGGAAACCATCCATTACGAAAAATAAGTAGTTTTCTAAAAATGAAATATGGAATAATTATGAAATCCAAAGACAATCACCTATCCATGTCAAGTGAAAAACCTTAATTAACGATTTTTGCTAAAATTAATAAAATCCTTGATTAAAAAATGCAGACATTAATTATACATATAATAATGGATTTATTGTATCAGAGATTATAACATGAGTTCAGACATATACGAGCTCATTTAAGAATGTAATCGTGGATCATCGTGATAACTAGTTACCTGTTCGACAAATAAACAATGTAGTGGAAGGTTATCACCAAAGAAAGCTATGGATCAAGGATTAAAATGGCATAAAAAGATCACTTAAACCATCAATGATGCGAGTTAAAGCATAGTATTTAAAGGTTTTTCAAATCTTTTGATGTATTAAACATTTTCAAATCTCTTGGTGTTACTCAAAGTATCATTAACAAAATAAGACTCAAAATAAAGAAAAAAAGTATAATATTGAGATATTATTCAAATATATCCTGTAACTTGCCACTCCACCAAAAATTCCCTATAATAGGATCGTTCTTGAAGAGAAAGAAACAAGAAAGATAAGGATGAAAGCTCTCTATTGTAGTGTTTACCTATTATGTGCTGCACTCATGTTTGTAATTCCACACCAAATTGCAAGTGTATTTGTTCGTGTATTATATTTTTCTTTAAGTAACTTCTCTTTATGCTTTGTAGTTTACAATAAAAATTGTTACTGTAGTCTTGAATACGTATTTTTACTCTTAGTTATGCCTTAGTAAAAACCAAAATATAACTCGATAACACATGAAGTTTATGGTTAACATGAGATAACCAAATTGCAATTTCTAGGTTTAATACTAGTGCTAAGTGAAGTTAAATACTCACCGAGTATTACACCTGTTATTATCAGGCTATGCATGTTCCTTGAACTCCAAATACAAATATGCATATATTGTACAAGATATTGAACAAAAAGAAACACATGATAATATATACATATATACATATAACATATGGATATGCAAATACGGTGAGAAGAGGACAATGTATACCTCATGGATATACAACAATAATAAAAGATGATATCTCATTATTTATAAAATATAAATTAAACGAAAAAAACATATCAAAATCCATTCGTCGGGATATTATTTTATAAATCAAATGTCATAATATGCTTGTTGAGATAATATATTTGATAGTAGCATGAAGTAAATATGTTGAATATCAGAAACAAATCTCTCTTTTTTGGGAGAAATCAAATGCTTATTGTTGTACATTAAAAACACGATTACAAGGAACCTTCGACTAAAAAAATTTAGGAGCAAGCGCCTCAAAGAAAAGTGGATACTTTTTAGAAGGATTTTATCACTTGTGCATTTCTTAATTTTTGCGATATCAATGATGTCCCTTCCCTTTTATAATATCAGTTGTGCCCTTATATTCTTACAAAATTACAAATTTATCTTTTTATAATATCGGTTATTCCCCTACTTTACCCCTAAAAAAGGCAGAACCATAAATTTTATAGAGGGTAAGGGCACAATTGATATTAAAAAAGAGAGCATAACTGAGATTATAGAAGTTAAGAAGGGTACAAATGAAAAAACCCCGGATTCCAAGTTTAAGGACCCATTATGAATCTTGCAAGAAATCCTAAGGGCCGATCCTGCAATTTCCGTCACAATATATTCCATTTCGGGATTCAACGCATCCTCTCCTCTGGCCGTCTTCCCTCTGGTGACCTCATCCCCCTTCTTCGTCCCCAGATCTCCCTATTTCCAATACCCTAAATCCCCCAATGGCGCCGCAAAGCGACAAAGACGACCGCAAGCGGACGGCGCCGTCGAAGAAGAGCAAGTCGAAGCCGAAGAAGGCGAAAATCCAGGCGGAGGAGCCCCAGCCCCCGTCCCTCTCCGAGGAGGACCTCCAGAAGCTCCTGGATCCCTACTCCAAGGACCAGCTCATATCCTTCCTCTCCGAGGCGGCCCTCCAGAACCCCTCCCTCCTCTCCAAGATCCAATCCATCGCCGACCGCGACGTCTCCCACCGCAAGATCTTCGTCCACGGCCTCAGCTGGGACACCTCTTCCGACGACCTCCGCGCCGTCTTCTCCCCCTTCGGCCCCATAGAGGAGTGCAACGCCATCCTCGACAAGCTCATCGGCCGCGCCAAGGGCTTCGGCTTCGTCCTTTTCTCCACACGTGCTGCCGCCGATGCCGCGTTGAAGGAGCCGCAGAAGAAGGTCAAGTCGCGGATGGTCTCCTGCCAGCTGGCGTCCATCGGCCCTGTGTCGTCGCATGGAGGCGGTGCCCAGGGGGTCCCGGATACCACGGGGAGGAAACTGTACGTGAGCAATGTCCACGCTGATGCTGCGCCAGATAAGCTGCGGGAGCTCTTCGAGAAATTCGGGGAGATTGAGATGGGCCCTCTCGGGTACGACACGGCCACTGGGAAGTCGAGGGGGTTCGCGCTGTTTATATACAAGAACGCAGAGGGGCTGAATAAGGCGCTGGAGGAGCCTTACAAGATGTTCGACGGGCATCAGCTGCAATGCCGGAGGGCAATGGAGACCGGGAAGGGAAAGGGGTTTCCCGGAGGAGTAGCACCTGCTGCTGCCGGTGCCGCCTCTATAAGACCAGCAGTATTGGCCTCTCAGGGTGCGGGAGCTCTCGGAGCTTCTTCACAGCAAGTGTTGGCTGCAGTTGCTGCAGCGCAGAATCTGGCACTTTGCAGCCAGAATCCTGCGTATGCTGCTCTGCTTGCGCAGAATCCATTGGTGGCTGCGGCGGTGAATCAGGCTGCGCTGAATCCAGCAGCTTTGGCAGCACTGAATCCTGCAGGAGCGAGTGGACTGGGGGCGCTTGGCGCAAGCTCTCCCCTTCTTGGAACTTATGGGGCACAAGGTGCAGCAGGGTTGCAGGGGACGCAATATGGGCAGTCTCATTTGGGCAGGCCAACAGGGTCTTATGGTGGTCCCTCATCGTTATTTTGGTAATTGTTTTACTCTTTCTGACACATATTTTTGGTGATTTTAGTACTTTCCTTCGAGTAGATTCTGACATTTTGTGAAGGTGACCTTAACTAAAATTTAACGACATTTTGGTGGCCTAACATAGTTTATTGCATTGACCCTAAAGTTCACTTGAATCCTGCATATGCGACTTGTCGTCCTGTTTTTGGACAACTAAAATGAACTAGTGATCACTGCTTTTAGTTGCTTGATTCTCATCACTGCATGTTATCTTTTGCTCGGTTAATACCTCTCTACCATGCTGCCTACGTTTTAATCCCATCCATGATTTTTGCACAGCACCCGTTTGTCATAGTATTTCTGAAATGCCAAAACTTTGAAAGGGAATGTATGATAAGATAAGACTTGATTTATTTTTTACAACGTGGTCTTAGAGCCCATCATGATACCCCCATCAAGTGCACATGATATTCTATATGCAAGTCCTATAGCTCTTGAAAATTTTATTTTTACATTATTAAAGTAGTTTGACAATCATACTATATGTCATCTTCTCTGCATCCCTGGTGATGCATCATAGAACGATGAATTAGAGTTCAATTCGCCAATTTTAATTTTATTTTATATGATCTCAAAGCAATTAGTTAGTTGGTTAGAATCCATTTAGGATTTAATTAGCTAGTTTGTTAGGCATGTTAGAGGATAATTGTGATCTGTTAGGATTTTATTTTATTTGTTTCCTTTTAATTTTGATTGTAAATCCCTTCCTATATAAAGGAAGCAAAGGGTTATGTAAGAAAGGCAATTCAAAGTTAAACCAAAATTGAGATTTTATCTCCTTTTTATCTCTACCTTCTCCCTCAACGTGATCTCCGCTCTTCCTCCTTCAAATCACTCGCATTCGACGAGCCTTCTCTTCTCTCTCCAAAATTCTTCCACCAAATATTTTTCCTCCAAAAGAGATCTCATATTAATAAACGAGCTGCTCATTTCTCTCAACATGGTACGAGAGTAATGGTTCTAGATTGGTAGTCTAATGCTCTACCGAAACAAGCATCCAAAACCTTCCATCGAAAACCAAACCATCGTCATCAACCCACCATCTTGCTTGTGTGGTATATATAGGTCTCGATGAGCGCTATCTCGCTCTCGCGAAAAGGGAAAGGCGGCATTAGGGCACCTTCACATGCCCTTGAATGTCTCTATCTCGCATGTGATGGTTGGTGCCTCCAAGGCAACGATGGGGCTAGGGCTCATGCATGATGGGAATATGACGCGTGGTGGACTTCGTCCATGTGTATTGGTGGCTTAGTGAGGGGCGGCGCTCGGAGCTTCTCGTGCAGATTCGAAGGAACAATATGCAAGCATGTCAGGGGTTTCTCTTTGTGCGGATGGTGCGTGAGTTGGTGGTGGGGTTCTATGGTCTTACATGGGGCCCCAGAGGTTCGAGAGAGAGGGCATTGCTGTGTGTGGGAGTTTGATGGCCTATTGATGAGGTGGTGTGGTGGGAGTGCTAAGGGGGGCTTAGGAGGGAGTCTGTCGAGGGCCACCATGCATGATGAAGGGGATTCATGGAAGGTGGTAAGTCAATGGAGGAAGGTTCGCCTTAGCCTGTCGTGCTTCTAGTGTGGGGTTCATGGTCACTGCGCAGTTTTGTTCTGATGTTATGCATTGCTCTGGCCTACGGAGGGCGAGATCATTGTCATGCTTCCTACCTAGTGGTGCATGATTAGAGGGGACTCGATGAGGCTGGAGTTGGGTCCTTTCCCATTGCCACGCTCTTGTCTGTTGCTGTGTCTTCTAGACAAGCAGAATGGGGTCTTTCTTTTATGCATACGGGGTTTCCATTGGTCCAACTTTGAAGGAGGAGTTCTTGATTGGCTCTCTGGTGTCGGAAGGCATGGATATTTCTGAAGCGGTGGCATATGCTAGAAGAAGGGTAGGAGTATCCTTTTCAGGAGACATTGCACGTTTATACGAAAGATTATTATGCGTCTGTGGGATCTCAAGTCTGGGGTCAAGTGTGATTCTGTCAGAAAACCAGACGGGTGAAAGGTTCTGATGGCAAAGAGTGTGTTTTACGAATGAGGAACGGAAGGAGAGGTATTGTAAGGTGCTAACTTATGCAAATACGAATTTGGCGCGTCGACAAAAAAATAAAAATATTTGACGGTGGATTTTGGTGGAAGAATATGGAGGGGTTGAGGAGAAGAACACGCCTGTTGCGCGAGGTTGAAGGAGGAAGAACGCGTAGACTGCGAGGGGAAGAGAGAAGAGAGAGGAGATAGAGAATAATTCTCAATTAATTATCAAACTGAACTGCCTCAAACAATGGACCCTCATCCCTTTATATAGGAGGGATGAGATTACAAAATTAGAAAAATAACCAATTATCCTAAAATGACTCTAACTAATTAACCGCTAACTACTTAATTTGAAATTCAAATTAAAACTAATTGAGATCACACGCGATCTCTTTATTTAAATTAAAATTGCGACAACTTAAATAAACGTAAATAAAATTGACCAATAAAATTAGATAAATATTGGGCCCTATCCGTTGGTTCCACGCTGCATCAACTCTCCTCCGCTTTAAAAAATTCGTCTCCCGACGAATTGCTGGATCTAGATGCGTCGTTGGAGAAATCGTCTTTGAGATTGTAGCATGCAATTAGATCTTTTTCAACATTACGTTTGTAGTTCTTTCCAATTGGAGGACGCCTCCGTAATTTTCGTACCCCTTCAACTACAATGCCTACATAACATGGTTTACCCTGCACTTGGTCCTTTCCGTAAAAACTCTTGTCAGGGGGAACTCTTTTGTAATTTTTCCAAAATATCCCTTCCCTCAATTGAGGGGATTCAGTGGGAGGGACCTCTGCAACCCTCGTTAGGGTTTCACGCCTCCCTGATAAGAGGCGGCGGCGGGGTTGCTGTGGGAGGCTGTCGCACCGCAGAGTGCACAATGCCGAGGGCTCGTGTCGCACACTACCGTGAGGTGGGCGTCGCCGCGGGAGTTTGCGACTGGGGGATATGGGTTTGGCGTGCAACTGTGGGACCAGAGGAAGCCCGAGGGGATGGTGGCGGGTTTGGCAGGGCGCAGGTGGGAGGCAAGGAGGGATGGCGCGGGGGAGGGCCAAGGGCCGTGGGGAAGGAAAGGCGCGGGGGAGGAAGGGGGCGGCGGGGCGAGTGACTCCGGGAAGGATAGGCGCTGGCGGGGGAGGGGGAAGACGGATGGCGAGGCGGGGCTGGTGGCGGTATGGGGAGGCGAAGTGCGGGGCTTGCGGGTCTGGCTGGGTTTTGGTCTTCGGGGGGTGGGGATGAAGGGAGTGGGGGGGGGGCAACTGTGACCGGGGCGGTGTCGCGGGGGGGTTGGGGGTCGAGGGCGGGGCCGCCGGTGGTGCGGCGAGGGTCTGGACGGCCTGGGGAGGAGTCGGGGTTGGCGGGGTTGCCGATGAGGCGTTCGTCGATTCCGGGAGAGTTTGCAGGTCTGAGATTACCTGGACAGCCACTGTTTCGTCGCTTTTTCCTTCCGAACTGATCTGAACAGCAGCCGGATCTTCCTCAACAGCGGGGCTTTCTTCGTCAAAACTCGTGTCAACGGCGTCAGGGGTTGGAGGCAATGATGGGGCAGCGCGTAGGGCCTCGAGGGTAGCCATAAGCTCGCGATGTTGGGCGTGGAATGTGGTTTGGAACTCACGTAACATGCGCTCCGTCTCCTTGTTGTAGGCATCGAGGGAAAAGATGGACCGTCTTTTTTGTTCGGATGAACGATGTCGGTGCGGCCGTCTGGACGGATCGTCAGATCGTGAGGACGATCTGTAGGCCATGCTCTGATACCAATTAATGCAAATACGAATTTGGCGCGTCGACAAAAAAAATAAAAATATTTGACGGTGGATTTTGGTGGAAGAATATGGAGGGGGTGAGGAGAAGAACACGCCTGTTGCGCGAGGTTGAAGGAGGAAGAACGCGTAGATCGCGAGGGGAAGAGAGAAGAGAGAGGAGATAGAGAATAATTCTCAATTAATTATCAAACTGAACTGCCTCAAACAATGGACCCTCATCCCTTTATATAGAGGGATGAGATTACAAAATTAGAAAAATAACCAATTATCCTAAAATGTCTCTAACTAATGAACCGACTAACTACCTAATTTGAAATTCAAATTAAAACTAATTGAGATCACACGCGATCTCTTTTTTTTAAATTAAAATTGCGACAACTTAAATAAACGTGAATAAAATTGACCAATAAAATTAGATAAATATTGGGCCCTATCCGTTGGTTCCACGCTGCATCACTAACTATGCTTGGAGTTCCTATATTTAAGGATTTGGTTTTTGCTTGAAGTTCGTCCTTAGAGAATTTGGTGAGGTGATTTCAATTCTCTTGGATGATTGTACCCCAGGTTCTGACCATAGTAGGAAATATCGATATCGTATCGGTCCGTCCGAAAAAGATATTTCGGGATATTATCACTGATATATCGATGATATCAGTGTAAATATCGAAATGGCTCAAAAAAAGCCTTTTTTGTTATATTTTCATAAATTAAGGTCATCCAAGATGTTAAAACAACAAATAACACACACCTATGTCAGACATATCGATCATTTATACCCTACATATCGCCCATATCGGTATACCTCATATATCGCACATATCAGTCATATCGCACATATCGGTCATATCGAACATATCGATATTAATGTTGAGTGTTGACTTATAGATACTGGAAATGGATTTAATCCAAGTTCTTAAACATTAAATAACTTACAAATATACACATAGATATCACATAGATCATCTATGACCCTTATATAGTACATATCGGTCATATCGGACATATCGTTGCTAATGTTGATTGCTGATTAATAAATATTGGAATTGGAATCAAATTAGCTAAGTTAAGCACACTTAGAACACCTGTTTTGTTCATGGAAGACAGTGAATGACATCGAGATAAGTCATTTGATTAAAAAAATGTACATAATGATCAATGAGACAATGTTTCTTTGGTATACAGATTTATCTATTTACAAAAATAAATGAAAAAATGTAAACTAATGTAATATTGTAAAAGAGATTACTTAGTCGTGAGGGGTTTAGAACCAAGAGTCCCGTGGAGGGCAAGGTAGAAAATATCGACATCTATCGGTCTGGCTCGTCGAAAATTGCGCAAAAAGCGATTTTTTTCATGAATTAAGATCATCCTTGTTATTAAAATAATAAATAACATACAAATGTACATTTATATGCAATATGAGGTGTATTTAGCATACTTATACACATTATATCGCACAAATCGTTGGCTGTTGATGCTAACATCTGAGGTGCTGTTGACTGCTGAGATGTATTCTGACCATGTGATTCTAACTTGATCAGCATTAGACTTGTTTTCATATCTGTTGCAAAAGAGGGCGAAGTCCGCCACTTGAAGAACCGTCATATGCACCTCCAATAGCATCATACCCGAAACAAAATATATAATTCATGATGTGTTTTAATACTAGGAGTAGCAAACTAAGTAGTGAAATCAAGCTTACAAGGGTAATATCATTGATATATATAGATATCGGATCTGGGTTGACTCTCAACTCGGGAGCACACCCTCTTTTCAGTAAAAAAAAGATATCGGTGAGATATAGGCGAAATGTCGATGATATCGTTTCGATATCTGAGAAATTCTGTACTGAAATGGCTTGATATCGATCGATATGGCTCGATATGGCGATATATCATCGATATTTCATCGATATATCGGTCGATATCTTGGAAAACGATATCTATATGGATATCTGTACCGATATCTCATTGATATTGATATATCGATATATCGCGATATTGCCGACTATGGTTCCGACACCAGTTTGGTTTTCCTTGTTCTCGAGGGTTTAAAGTCGATAAATCCTAGGATTGGGCTTCCGTTGAGGGTTGGACATGCTGCATTTGGGATTATTAGCTCGTAGTTATACCTACCACTACTGCCCTAGATGTTGTGCATGTTATGCTGTTCGTTGGAAGGTCCGGCGGCTGGTGGATACTCGTCGGAGGATTTGCCTCTTGAGGCCATGTTGGCGGCATCACCACCAGTTTCAAAGAACCCTGATTTGCTAGGGGTGAACAATGACTAGGCGTCGAAGCCTTCGGTTCGGTTGTTCGAACGTGGGGGCGAAGTCTACGAGGTCGGTTGAGATTTTGGTGATTAAAGAGAGATATGTGGAGGAACTAGATTTGATTTGTTTGAACCGTGTTTTGAAGCTGATTTGCAACATCGATTCAGGAGGTGCTTTATACTCGATTCTCTCTACTCTGTGACTCTCGACTTGCCTGCTTGAGGGTGGGTTGGGCATGTTCAATCTTTTTCGAGACCCAAATACAGAGGAGGCCCCTGGTTTTGTGGCTTGTGATCGGTTTCATGAAAGTCCAAGGGGCCCCTCGACTGGTGGAGGTTAGGTCCCCGCAACATGAGAGGGAGTTGATTGCCGCTTCATTAGCGGATGAACCAAAGCGTGATGGGGAGCACTCTCACTCGTAAGGAATGGGACCATGTTGCTGTCTATGGCTCCTGCTGTGTTGGAGGAGTTTGCTGGGAGCTTGGCATTTGATGTCGTACCCGGTAAGAAGTCAAAAGATATTGAAAAAGGAAGCAGACGTCCGCTTCTCAACATGTGCTCCCTCCTAGGTGTGCGCATGAGGTGAAAAATGTTCATAATGCCCAGATGGATAATTATGTTGATGTGTCATTTCGTTGCATGCGGGCAAATTGCGTTTTCTCAAAAAAAAGACAATTAATGTCCAACTAAATGCAAAGTGGTCGAATTTATTTTTTACTTGGGTAAGCTTAATGTCTAACACAGGGAGACAACTTTCTCCTTAGGTTAATTTTCAGATCGTTTAGTTACTAGGTTTTTAAGAGGGCACTTTTTTGATATTTTTATATGCAGATTATTTGAGAATGCAAATTCAGGATAAGTTAAGGGTGTTTTCGCAAAATAATAGTTAAATTAGGTCCAAACCCTATGAAACTTAGCCAGAATGTGAATGCATACAAAACTGTCCTACTTTGAAATTTTTGATAATTTTCTGATACATAATACAATTTTAATGAATTAAATGATGTAAAAAGAGTGTTATTCAGTAAATAAATTGTAATAAATATCAACATACGTATTTTACAGAAACAAAATTGTCCTAGATGCATCTAATCAAGATAAATACATCACTTTGAATTTCCTAAAAATACTTTGTGTTTGATCAATTAAATTTCGATTACCTAGATTACAAATCTATTTATTTAGAGCATTGTATGCATGCAAATAAGATGATTTTGGTGCTTATTAGAAATAACAATTAATCCTAACAAATGTGATTTTTGGGAATTTTTAGATCAATATATAGATTAGGGATATTTACACCCATAACCCTGAGTAATATCGTAATTACCCCAGATACTCTCGATAATCACGAATTACACCCAAGACCTTGAGTAATGCTTAACTCTTACACCCATAACCCCGTGTTAATTTTCATTCAATTTCCTGTTAACAATGGCGGTATCCGTCACCTATTTTATATTTTGTACCCTTTAACTTTCAATTATTTACAAATAAGACCATCCCCTTCCTACTCCTTCCCCCTTCATCCTCCAAGCATCAAATCCGCCTCCCCTGCCCGCCGACCGCCTCGTCTCCCCCCTCCCGCTGGCCGCCCAGCCCACCCTACCCCCTCCTCCGGCTGCAACCCTAGGTGGAGACCCCACCATAAGATTAGTTGAAACATATACTTCAGATTGCTCAGATTTTTCACTCGAATCCGAGTCCCTAAATAATGAGTTTGATCGATTTGCATCAATCCCATTTGATTGCTCTACCATCCCATCAGAGGCTCCAGAATTAGAAGGATATTTGTAGCCAAGTATGAAATAAGGAACCGGAGGGCCCGTAGCATAGAAATATGAATTTGAACCACTTCCTGACCTTTGCCGAGGATTTGGACAAACAATCATAGGAGGAATGGGAAAAACAGAATCGAAACCACTCATCAATGTTGGCTCGGACCCAGAAGGATGGTGACTAGCAGAACCAGGAGACAGAGAGTCTGGGCTCTGTTCGGCTATTTTATTACCTAAGGATGATTGTTTAATCCATTCACCGATACCATCATCTCTCACAACTAGAACATGGTCTGCTGAAGAATCATTCCGACGCCGCCAACTCTTGCTACTTCCATGAGATGCAGAAGATGCATCCCCCTCCTTCCCCTCTTCGTCATCCAAGCGGCACCCCCACCTCCCCTCGCCTGTCGGTCGCCCTTCCACCAGCTCCTTCTCTGCCTCGTGCACAGCTCCACCGCCCCCTTCCGCGCCCCTCCCTGCCCCACTGACCCTAGCGTCGTGCCCCCACCCTCCCTAACTGCGCTGGCGCACCACGCCTCCCTCCCTCCCTGCGTAGACCCACCCTCCCTAACTGCGCTGGTGCACCATGCCTCCCTCTCTCCCTGCCTGCGCACCCCCTGGAAGGCCACCCCTCCTGCAGGTTCCGCTCTGTGCTCGTAACCCCCTGCAGCTTCCGCTCGATCCCCCGCCGACCAACCGCCTGGGAGCCCCCTGCTTGCAGCTTCTGCTCGCGCCTCCACCGACCAACCCGCCTGCAGCTTCCGCTCGAGCCCCCGCTGACCAACCGCCTGGAAGCCCCCACTGACCAACCTGCCTGGGAGCTAGTAGGAGTTGGGTGGGGGGGACCTGCTGCTGGAGGAAGGTGGTTCTTTTTCCTTTTAATTGGATTTATTTTTACCGTTGGATTGGTGCTAGGTTAGATTAACTCGATGGTTTGGTTAGGATTAACGGTTGAAACTAACAAAAGGTTATGGGTGTGAGACGGAGTAATATTCGAGGTTTCTCATGTAAGTCGTGATTATCGAGGGTACCCGGGGTAATTACTATATTACTCATGGTTATGGGTGTAAATAACCCTATAAATTACTAACAAAAGATTATGGGTGTGAGACGGAGTAATATTCGAGGTTTCTCATGTAAGTCGTGATTATCGAGGGTACCCGGGGTAATTACTATATTACTCATGGTTATGGGTGTAAATAACCCTATAAATTACTATGAATTATATATCACAGAATGGATAGAATATGACAAATTCTACCACAATAATGATGTTAAATTCACGTTTGCTCGTAAAAATCCATTAAATGTTCACAAGTCTGAGAATTAATTGTTCTACAATATGCAATTTTCGAAATAAAAATGAGACACTGAATAAAGGTTAAAAACAATACCCAAATATATGGGTATCAATGCAATTTACAGAATTAATTTTACTTAAACAAATGCATACATGGATTATGAAGTAATTGCCTATTCCCACCAGGGGGATTTATGCAACTTTTCCAGGGGCGATGACTTTAGTGCAAATATCCAGAGCTGTGAGGAGTTGGCATGCAAAAGTCCCCTGCCTCGCGTGCCAGGCGCGTGCGGTGGAAGGCTCGGGATGAAGGCTTGATTCGCTCCTACACGTGGCACGCAAAGGGCGTTCGACTCACTCGAAGCTAACAATTGGGATGAAGGCTCGGGTGTAGGCGCGTGCAGTGCCCGTGATGCAGTTAGGGACACCCAACGAGAATCGGGCGATAGCTGTAGGTCCTAAAGATCTCCTCAGATCGTCATGCTGAGACGGCACGCTCCGTTGATGCTGGTCTGATTCGAGCTCGATGGGGATGCGAATCGGACCCTCCTCAACCTCGAGTGCCTGATGGACATGACACAAGAGGAGGTGCTAATCTGATGCGGGATGGAGTGACCTTCGTCTTCAACCGTAGACGCCAAGGGCGAGGCTTTGATGTCCATGTGACACATGCCCAGATGATTAGGAAGTTGGTAATGGAGGATGCAGTCTCTTGGGCGGAATATGGGGATGCTGCACCTGTGAGGGATGGAGGTGGTGATCGTTGTGATGGAGGCGCACTCGACGAAGAATCTAGGTGTTGCTTGACAGTGGTTCATGGCTGAGATGGGAAGATGCTCTTCTGCCCACTTTAGTCTTGATGGTGGGTGCTCCACTTGGTTCCCTACAGATGTTAGCTCACATAAAACAAGCAAAGGGGGAGGATGAAACTCGGGTCCTATGCGAAATAAAGAAGATGAAAACAAATCTGGAAATTGAGCCCTTGTAGAGCTTGATGTCGATGATTGATGGAGATAGCGCAGAGGTCGGGATACGGGGTTTCGATTTTTGGGTTGGATTTAAGATAGGATCAAAGAAGAAATTCGTATAATAGAAAAAAGAGTTTCAGAAGTGCAGAGAAACAAGAAGAAGAAATCGAAAGAAGGGAAAAAGAAGAGATCAAGATGTGTTAGAGAGATATGGGATTGTGCCTGGGAAGGAGTCTCGAAGAAGAGGCTCTGATCTTTGCTTGACGCATCGATGGTGCGGAGCTCAGCAAGCTTCATGCAAAGCTCGCGACTGTGAAGGTGAATCTTCGTCGAATCTCGTCGGAGAAGGGGAGGTCGTTGCTAAACATGGCTTTCTCCACTATCACTAGAATGCGCCTAGGGGGCTCTCTCTCTCACTCGTTGGATCAACGGATGGTTCTGATGGGAGGAGAGCGAGGGGTTTTGAATCGATGGAGAGTGGTTAGGGTTTATGCGAGGGGAGCGACGAGGTGGCGATGTGGAGCGAGAGGGGGAGGAGATGCCTGGTCCAGGTAAGGGTGGATGGACGTTGGAGGAGGCGGAAGAATCAGAGGTGGAAGATAGGTTCTCGGCCGTTCGATTGACCGAGATCGAACATATGAGAGTATGCCACTTAGGCAAAAAGAAAATAAAAAGAAATAAAAAAGAAAAAGAAAAAGAAGGGTAACTGGGAACCGTTCTTCATCCAACGGTCTAGACATAGGACAACTGGAGGAGTAAAGGGGGCGACGCATGGTGGCTCTAGAAGATGCTACATGTCGCTCCTAGAAAAAGCAATAAAATAAATAAAAGAAAAAGTAATATAAAATAGAAAAGACTTCAAATTAAAAGTGTTCTTCATGACAGTTGTTAATATCGACGAGATCTACAACTTTTGTTAAGGGACTAAAATCAAAAGACGTCATTTGTACAAAGTGATATTTTTGGTGATATTCTATGTATATAAATTACCATGTTTTAATGTTTTACAAGTTTTTGTGATTTTTAATTAAAGAAAAATTCAAAATAAAATCAAACAAAATAGAATAAGAACCACATTACTTTGATTTTTTTGGTAATTTGAATAATCGAGAAAATAAAGAAATAAAATACAAGGGAGATTTATGTATAGAGACTCAGAATGATTCATTTTCTTTGATTTTTAAATCATTTAAAATTTCAACTTTATTAAAACATAAATAAAAGAAATCAAATAAAAAAGAAACAAAATAAAAGGGATTAATTATGTACATAAAATAATGAGTCAAAGTCGGTAAATATTTACAATATACAATGTGCACCCAAAACTCAAGTTTCACATATGAACTCCGATTCTTTTTGAATCTGATCTTGTTTTGTAGATATCTGAATGCTCATTAATTCAAATTGAGTAGGGGTTCATAGTAGAACTTATGCGAGAGATATTTGACTTTACAACTTTTTATATCAAAACTAGGGTTTGATTTTATTTGACAAATATGCTAGTTAGTATTTTTCTTATATTTTTAATTTATTAATGCTAGTAATATGTATACAGTGGAGTTGATTTTATTTCACTTGGAGTTAGTATAAAATAGTGAAAAATGTGAAAAGCTGTGTTATTATACATGTGATTATATACACAAATGTTGGCTCCTTATCAATGCAAATATGCATGATAAAATATGGATCTTATATATGGATGAATGATAATAATGCACTATTAATTCCTAAATGCATTTAATTACTTGGGATCATAGTTCTATTTTCAGCTTTTAAAGTGGTGAATCACAAATTCATCAGGAGGTCACGAAGAGGTCGTCTGGGGTAGTGAGCGATCAACAAACATTGCAAAATAAAGATACAACAACAACAAAACCTTTTCCCACATTAAATAGGACCGGTTATCTTGTGTCATTCTCGGGCTTAGATCCAAAAAACTAAGATCCCTACGTATAGTCTCATTCCAACACTTCTTGAGCCTTCCTCGTCCTCTCTTAACCGGCTCAACATCCCAAAACACGCATCTCCTAATTGGTGCGTCGACTGACCTCCTTTGCAAATGACTAAACCACCATAAGTAGTTTTCTCGATTGTTATCCTTGATCGGAGCTACGCAAACTTTCCTTCTGATTGTATCATTCCGAATATGATCTTTACGCGTGTGTTCCAGTGTTGTCAAAGGCGTGAGGTGCTCTAAGACGTTATGGGTCTAGAATGCCCAAGGTGCTAGGCGCTCGCTTAAGACAATCGAGATGCTAAAGAAATACTGTGTATAATATATATATATATATATTAAATTATTTATATTACTTATACCAAATAAAAATATACCACAAGTGTAGCACTAGCATGCAATGAACACCATTCAAACATATATTAGAAAAGATAAAACTCCGAACACTTCTATAAATAGTTTGAACGTTCAAATTACACAACCAAAAGTGAAATAAATAATTAAAAATTGAAATGCCTACGGATCCGTAAGTTCATCTTCATCACTACCAAAATTGACATCACCGACATTGTTTTCATCTCCACCTTCATTCCCCTCAATCTCTTCCATTTCTTCTTCTTCATTGTCCTGTGAAGCAACAACTCTTCTTGAAGAAGATCCTGCAGTAAGTGCTCCATGCCTTGTACGTTGTCACGTATATATTTGTGCCTTTGCAAATGCTCTTGCTACATCTCCCTATGTGAATATATCATCTTCAAAGACAAAACATTTGCATTATTTGTCTCCATTTTATACAGCAACCATTCATTACAATAATCGATTTCACGAAAAGTGATCGGATCTATGGTGTCTCGTAAGATATCGATCCTTCAAAGCCTGATTATATTTGATGTACACCAAATCTTGCAACATTTGATGTTCAAGTATGTTTCTTTTCTTTGAATGAATTTGAAAAAATGTTTGCATCTATTAAGGTTAAAATTAAAGACTCAAAAGTTTGAATTAACATAAAATTACTTACATGCTCAAATACACTCCAATTATGTTCACACCCAGATGAACTACATGTCAAGCTTAAAGTCTTTATATCTAGATGTTGTAAGTTTGTAGCTGAACTTCCAAAAGAGCTCCACCATTCCACTACATTATCATATAAAGATGTTAGCATCAAGAATTGAATCAATTTAAGTGTACCAACTTGTAATGAGTACATGAAGATTTTCAGTTTCTTGATCAAATGGTTATTGGATTTCCAAAAATTCCCTCAGCATTTTTACATGAGCTTAACTCAATCACAATTTTATCTTGCACATTTACATCGAGAACCAATCTTTGTATGCATTTGTATAATCCATCAATGATCTCCGCATCAAATGCAATGGATAAGTTACCATAGTAGAATTCAGGATTCAGAAAATGACGTGCAACATGCAATGGATGATGAAGTTGTCATTCTCACCTTTTGTCAATGATTTGAAATACATCATTGTACCTTTCTTATTTTCCATTGAAGCTTTTCTAAATTGCTTCCTTTGCACGATCCATAGCTTCATAAATGTTTTCCATTGCATGTTTTCGCTCACTATCAACAAGATGAACTTTAAGAAGAGGCCCCATGTACTTATAGCGTGTCAAGTACATAATTCCAAAATGAGGTCATCAAAACAATATCCATTGCCTACTTGCCCTTGACTTCCTTGGCCCATTTGCTAGTGGACCATTTCTCTGAAGTAAACATGATCTTCAACCTATGCTTATTCTTATGGAGACTACAAAAAAAGAAATGTTGTTGCAAATCAAGTCACACCATGATGAACTAATTCCTTGCCATTCGTAAACTCCCTCATCATGTTCAAAAGTCTAATGTGATTGTAGATGTAACCAGCAATCGCAATGACTCTTTCGGGAATCCTTTTAATTGTCAGAATCTTACCAATATCCTCTAATATAAGATCGATGCAATCTGCCGTACATGGAGTCCAATACAAGTGTGGCAGCCTCTTCTCTTGTAAAAACTTGCCTACATAAAAATAGTAGGTTAATGTAACATTAATCTCAAACAATTCAATAGCTATAATCAATAGAAATACATACACTTCCATTGCCGGTTACGGTTTGTACGATATTTTTCTCTCTAATTTGCTCCACAAACATATCAAGAAGCTCATAAATCTTCTGTCCTGTCTTTCGCATATGCTGATGCATCGATGGATTCCACAAACATCGTACCCTTGGAACAATTCACCATAAAATTAAGTATGCTTATATTTCTCTTATCGGTCCATGCATCAGGCATAATAGAACATCCATACTTTCTCCAAGTTTCTTTGTGTTGAGCCATCAATACAAATGAGATGTGTAATCCTTTTCAATGTGAAGTAATGAGATTCTAAGCTCATGGTATGAAGGTGGCTTCAAGTTTGGACCATACACTCCAATAGCTTGAATCATATCCTCGAAACATTGCAGCTTTGCAACATTAAATGGTATATTGACATGATAGAAACGAGCTATATGTTGAATAGTTTTGGGTCACAGCTCTTTGTCATAAGCCTTCACAATGGAAGTCTGTTTCATTGGAGCTTTTTCTCTCTCTCTCCCTTTTGCCACTTTCATGATCACAAATGAGCCCATCGATCCTTTACTATGTTTTAGGTTGCGAAATAGAACTACTCTTACTGCTGGGACAAGCCGTCTTCCCAATCTCAATTGCTTTTTGTTCCTCGCATTCATCATCATCAAAATTCATATCATCCACATCAATGTTCACATCTTCAAAAGAATCCTTTCGAGACTTCTTCTAATTTATATATACACACATTTCTTCCTTCACTTTTGGAGGGCATTTTTTACAAGCTGCAACATTCTTGAAAGATCTTATTTGATGTTATTTGTCTCTATAGATTTCATCACCTTTAGTGATTTTCTCATAAAACATGCATGCTACACTGTTCAGTTCTTTTTGGTCTTTCAGATAATTGTACCTCAATGCAATATCTTTCGTAGATGTTCTTTTTTCAACCATGTCACATCCACTCCCCGTAGCCATTCCTAATACATATGAGCATATTTGCATAATCGACATTTTAAGAGTCTAATATAAATATTTACATAGATACTGTGATAAATATATATATAAGCATGCCATATATATATTTTTTATAATTGTGACATCCACATGTTATTGGCGGGTGAACTCAACTGTCTGCCCCCTCCCCCCTCCTGTGCTACCATACCCTACCAACACAAGGGTCTCGTTGCTCGATCAACGACCTTGAGGGGGGGGAGTGCATGTGTGTCTTCTTTTGTGGGGTTGCAGCAACGCCCCCTTTCGAAACGAATTTTCTATATAGATTTTTAGAGCCATGTGCATTCGTGGTTGCTACATAAATAATTTTTTTGCATAAATTAGCTAAAAGGAGGTGGAAACCCAACTTGAAAAGATTAGGGTAATGGCATTGAATCTGATCACAACTCTACGCGATAGGAGACGAAACACAGAAACCGCGAGGAGGAAAACAACCACAAGACAAGGGAGCTAATGGTGATGATTAGGGTGATAAATATCACAAAAGGTTGCAGGTGTGGGAGTATTTCGAAATAGGTTGCATGTGAGAGTTTGTGATCTGTTTGAGTTTTTTTTTAAATCTAATCGGATCTCCAGGAGATATTCGATTAGACCTGAAAGAGATCAATTTTCTATTAGGTGCTCGCCAGAGCGCCTCACATTTTCCATCAAGGCATCGCCTCTACTTCTGCGCCTGCACCAAATCGCCTCGCCCGACTCCAAGTGAGGCGCCAAGGCCTCACCCGACTCCAAGCGAGGCGCCAAGGCCTCGCCTCGCCTGAGCGCCTAGGTGAGCGACTGGCTCGCTTTTGACAATGCTGGTCACACCATGAAAATATGAGAATGTGATAGAGGGGCTCTTTAACCAGGGGCGAGGTAGAGGGAAAAACAATGAGCTGTGAGAAAATAAATGAGCTGAGAAAAAAGAATGAGATGAGGGTTGAATAATCTACGTAAACCGTCCCTCCTACTTCAATTTCTACCTTCTCATCCTCAGACATGCATCTCGGGCTTAGGTGTACGAGCCTAGTTTAGGAAGTGTGCGAGGGGATCGGCCAGAGAGTCCGCCAATAGCTAGACCGCTTCGATCTTTGAAGGCTGCAGTGAAATGAGACCTCTCATAAGTGAAAAACTGGAGACAATTCCACACTTCCAGATTTTCTTAGTATGCCAAGCATTGTCAAAAGCGAGCCATGCGCTCAGGCGAGGCGATTTGGTGCAGGCGTAACAAAGGCGGGGGTCTTGATGGAAATTGCGAGGCGCTCGGGCGAGCATCTGATAGAAAATTGATATCTTTAAAGTCTAATCGGATATCTCTTGGAGATCCGATTAGATTTTTTTAAAAAACCCTCAAACCGTTCGTATCACAAACCCTCACCTGCATCCTATTTCGAAATACTCCCACACCTGCAACCTCTTGTGATCTCTATCGCCCTAATCATCACCATTAGCTCCTCAGTCCCGTGGTAGCTCTTCCTCCTTCGCGGTTTCTTTGTTCCGCCTCCTTCTATCACGTAGAGTCATCATTAGATTCAATGCCATCACCCTATCTTTTCAAGTTAGGTTTCCGCCTTCTCCTTTTATCTGATTTCTACACGAATATTGTTTATGTAGCAATCCTGAATGCAGATGGATCCGGAAATTTATATAGAAAATTTGTTTCGGAATGGGGGAGCTGTCCCCTGCAACCCCTGCAAAGGGAGGAGGGGCACATGCTCTTCCCCAGGCTCGTTGATCTGATAGCGAGACCCCCGTGCTGGTAGTGTATGGTGGTACAAGGGGGATAAACAACTGATTTTACCTGCCAATAATATGTGGAGGTCACAATTATAAAAAATATATGGCATGCTTATAGATATTTATCACATTATCTATGTAAATGTTTATATTAGACTCAGAATGTTGATTTGTGTAAATACGTTCATATATATTAGGAATGGCTACGTGGACTGGACATGCCATGGTTGAAGAAAGAACTTCCAAAAAAGATATTACGTAGAGGTACAATTATCTGAAAGACTAAAAAGAACCGATGCATGTTTTGTGAGAAGACCACTAAAGGTAGAATCTATGGAGCCAAATACCATCAAATAAGATCTTTCAAGAATGCTGCAGCTTGTAAGAAATGCCCGCCGGAGGTGAAGGAAGAATTACGTGCATATATGAATGAGAAGACGTCTCAAAAGGTTTCTTTTGAAGATGTAGACATCGATGTAGATGACATGAATTTTTGATGATGATGAATGTGAGGAACAAAATGCAATTGAGATTGGGATGATGGTTTGTCATAGCAACAATAGTAATCCAATGAGACAAACTTCTATGATGAATGCTTATGACAAAGAGATGCAATCCAGAACTATTCAACATATATCCTGCTTCTTCTACGTGCTGGTATGCCATTTAATGTTGCAAAGTTGCAATGTTTCAAGGATATGATTCAAGCTATTGGAGTGTATGGTCCTAACTTGAAACCACCTTCATACCATGAGCTTAGAGTCCCATTACTTCGCATTGAAAAGGATTACACAACTGAATTGATGGCTCGACACAAAGAAATTTGGGGAAAGTATGTTTGTTCTTTTATGTCTGATGCGTGGACCGATAAGAGAAATAGAAACATACTTAATTTTATGGTGAACTGTTCCAAGGGTACGATGTTTGTGGGTTACATTGATGCATCAACATATGCGACGACATGTGAGAAGATTTATGAGCTTCTTGATAATTTTGTGGAGCAAATTGGAGAGAAAAATATCGTACAAACCATAACTAACAATGGAAGCAATTATGTCTTAGCATGTATATATTTATTTTTATCGATTATAATTATTGAATTATTTGAGATTAATATTACATAAACCTGCTATTTTTATGTAGGCAAGTTTTTACAAGAGAAGAGGCCACACTTGTATGGACTCCATGTGCGACACATTGCATCGATCTTGTGTTAGATGATATTGGTAAGATTCCGATGATTAAGAGGGATCTTGAAAGAGCCATTGCGATTGCGGGTTACATTTACAATCACATTGGGCTTTTGAACATGATGAAGGAGTTTATGAATGACAAGGAATTGGTTCGTCATGGTGTGACTCGATTTACAACAACATTTCTTTTTTTCAGTCCCTCCATAAGAATAAGCATATGTTGAAGATCATGTTTACTTCAAAGAAATGTGCTACTAGCAAATGTGCCAAGGAAGTTAAGGGCATGAAGATAATGGATGTTGTTTTGATGCCCTCAGTTTGGAATTATGTATCCGACACGCTGAAGTACATGGGGCCTCTTGTTAAAGTTCTTCGGCTTGTTGATTGTGAGCAAAAACATGCAATGGAATACATTTATGAAGCTATGATTGTGCATAGGAAGTAATTGAGAAAAACTTTAATGAAAAGGAAGGAAAGTACAATGATGTATTTCAAATCATTGACAAAAGATGAGAATTCCAACTTCATCCCTTATTACATGTTGCATGCCATTTTCTGAACACCGAATTCTACTATGGTAACCAATCCATTGCATTTGATGCGGAGATATTTGATGGATTATACAAATGCATACAAAGATTGGTTTCCGATGTAACTGTGCAAAATGAAATTATGATTGAGTTAAGATCATATGCAATGTTGAGGGAAATTTTGGAAATCCAATGGACATTCGATCAAGAAACTCAAAATCTCCAAATACCCATTACGATATGGTACACTTAAATCTATTCAATTCTTTATGTTAACATCTTCATATGATAATGTATTGGAATGGTGGAGCTCTTTTGGAAGTTCAGCTCCAAATTTGCAATGTCTAACTATAAAGATTTTGAGCTTGACATGCAGTTCATCTGGGTGTGAACGTAGTTGGAATGTATTTGAGCATGTAAGTAATTTTATGTTAATTCAGATTTTTGAGTCTTTAATTTTAACCCTAATAGAAGCGAATTTTTTACAAATTCATTCAAAGAAAAGAAACTTGCTTGAACATCAAAGGTTGCAAGATTTGGTGTACATCAAATATAACCAAGCTTTGAAGGATCGATATGACTTACGAGACACCATAGATCCGATCACTTTTACTGAAATCGGTGATGCTAATGAATGGTTGCTGGGTGAAATGGAGATGAATAATGCAGTGGAAGATTTTGTTTTGAAGATGATATATTGACACTGGGAGATGTAGCAAGCGCATATGGAGTCGCAGAGGCACAAAAATATACACAACAACCTACAAGGCACATAACACCTATCACTGAATCCTCTTAAGATGAGTTGTTGCTTCACATGGCAATGAAGAAGAAGAAATGGAAGAGATTCATGAGAATGAAGGTGGAGATTAAGATGATGTTGGTGATGTCAATTTGGTGATGGTGAAGACAAAGAACTTACAGATCCATAGATATTTCAATTTTTAGTTATTTATTTCACTTTTGTTTGTATAATTTGAACGTTCAACCTATTTCTACAAGTGTTTGGAGTTTTGTCTTTTCTAATATATGTTTGAATGATGTTCATTGCATGCTTGTGCTACACTTGTGATATATTTTTATCTGGTATAAGTAATATAAATAATTTAATGTATGTATATATTATATAGACAAACACTATTTCTTTAGCTTCTCGATTGTCTTAGGCAAGCTCCTAGGTGAGCGCCTTGGGCGTTTTGGACCTGTAGCACCTTATAGTGTCTCACGCCTTTGACAACACTGAGTGTGACTCATCGGCTTGATACCTCTATAATTTGACCAATTTTGAATATCTCCTTGTTCTTGTAAAAAGGCACCACGATGTTTCTCCTCAAATCTTCAGACATTTTCTTGCTTAACCAAACAACATTGATTAAATTTCTAAGCCAAGTCAAAACACGCTTACCTAAAACTCTCCATAGAGAAATAGGAATGCCATCAGATCCTATACCTTTCTCAGGTCTCATATCCTTCAAAGCCTCCCCTTCTTCCTTCCTTTGTATTCGTTTATAGCTTGCATAATTCAAGTAACTTTCACTAGTAGCTGGATCTCTCAAAGTGATCTCTCTATTTCCTTTCCCAATGGAAAGCTTATGGAATTACTGCTTCCGTTTAGCCTCTATGTCCTTAGTAACAAGTACGTGACCTTCCTCATCCTTAATGCATCATACTTGAGAAAGGTCTTTCATCTTTCTTTCTTTTGCATTGGCCAACCTGAATATATTCATCTGACCCTCCTTAGAGTTGAGATTATTGTACAAAACTTAATTATCTTTTGGCTTAACTTCGCTTACTGTTGGAGTATATATGTCATGTGTAGATGGGTAATTGGATCCCTCTAGGGTCCAATTACCACATCCAATGCCTTAGTCCCACATCTACTATTTACGAGAATTTGAGAGTCAGTGGAGGCTATATAAGAAGCCCCACACCCATTTTACCTTATGAAAAAGTTGGATATAATATCATCCCTTTAAGGTGTTCTCCTGTGGTTTCATCCCGCTCCTTAGGGAGTAGAGTTCCACATAAAAATCTCGATGTTCTTCATTGTTTTTATTTATTATCTCTGATATTATACTTCCACATTCTCGATTTCTACATAGTATCAGAGCGGGTTCGATTCTCGAGTATTTTATGTTCAAGATTCGATTGATAGAGAAGATTCAGTATATGCTTGTTCTTGAAGATTTTCTGATTGGTTCAAGTTAAAGATCCATGGTTTCTTCTGAAACCTTAATTCAACATATTCCGGAGATCGTCATTAAGTTTTGAAGATTCGTATTCAAGACTTGTTCTAAGTTCAGCAAGATCATCATGGGCAGATCTCTAGGCTGTGTTCGGTTGGAAGTTCAGAAGTTCAATCGAAGCAATCGCAGTGCATGCATCTTCCGTGCACTCACATCATTTGTTCGAGGTCGAGAAAAGGTTCGTTCGCATCATGGGTTTTTGGTAAACCGTAATTTTTCATCATGAGGCTCCAGGTCACATTTCTAGATTGGCGGCGCCCAAATCAGCCATTCAACGAACCCTAGAGTTCCATCTCGATCTTCAGGGGGTGCCATGCATGTGCCACCAATCAACCATCACTGCCGCCATCTCCTCCCCAGTGGACCCTAGAGTTCCATCATAGTTACTGAACTTCCAGGTGGAGAATCCCTTGTCTACACCTCCGACGAAGCATACCTGCCGACACAACTTCAAGCCCTTGCGCGATGGCATAATCAGCGGTGCAAGACCTCTATCGTGAGGTGGCGAGCGAGAGGATGGTATCGCGGCGGAGCTCCAAGTCATACATCGCCCAGCATGCGATTAACCCCCTTCGCACAAGTTTTCCTGGCGGCGGCCCCATCTATGTGCTTGTATGCCTCTAGAGCTCCAGATGAAGATGCATAAGATGCTGAAGAAGAAGAGGAGGCGGTGCTGCTGCACCACTAGTTGAAGAAGAGGAGGCAGAGAAGCGCACCTCCAGGTGGAGGCGCCTTGTTGCTCGTTCCTATCTCCAAGCCCGAGCCTCCAGTAGCGATGACTCCTCTAACAGCAGGCGACGATGCACAGTTAACAAGGGTTCCTTCGTGGAACCCTTTTTTGTGGAGATGTAGGGGCCCCAACAAGAGAGGCGACATCGATGGCGACTCCAGAAAAGACCCATCAGGGGCGATTGGAATTGGGTTCCCAATTGGGGAACCTTAAATAGGGGTGGGCCCACGTGGGCCAAAAGTTTTGAAAAAAAGGAATGAGAGAAAAAGGGAATCTGTTTTAAAAAAGGAAGAGACTAATTTGAAAAAGAAAAAGAAGAGAGATTGTAGATTTTGGTCCCAATGGGACCGTGATTTCAAAAAAAAGTACGTACAAAAAAACCGTACGTGGTGAAAAAGGGAGTTGGCTATATAAAAAAGGGAAATTATCGGAGAAAAAAAGAGAAAAAAGGAAAGAAAAGTTGAGAAAAATATTGAGATCGACTTCTGTGATTCATTGGTTTTCCCCCATTTTCAGGTCTTCTCCCAACTTGGTCGATATCTTCTATTCTAACTAGCATGAGAGAGAGGGGGAGTATTGTATAGAGTTCTACGACTCGATTTCAGATTCTCCAGGCCAGGTTTCAGACTACAGATTTTCAGATTCAGAGTCGACATTCTGATTGGTTTCGAGTCTTTAGTATGATGCGCACGTGTCTGCGATTATTATTTGTGTGGTTCCCATCTTTGTTTTTGATCTCATAGGTTTCATGTGATCCATAGGGACTTCCAGAGTACAGATCCCATTTTCTGAGCCAATATGGGAGAGATCCAGTTCTCCGATGAGGAGACTTTCAGACTCTATTCTCCAGTGATCGTGGACTTCGATGAGGATGTTTCCATAACCTTTTCAGTTCGGCCCTTCAGAGATGGAGCGGTTGTTCACATGATGCACGATCTTCTACATGCGGCGGGCCAGAGTAACCCGATGAGGAGACTCATTCCAGTTTCAGTGACTCTGACAGATGCAGTACATAACACATGTTCTCTGACGAGGAGACCCGGTTCTACTCACACTCTAGCATGTTGTTCCTCCTCATTTACACGACATGAGAAGCAACATCCTCAACAATAACCCACAACAGAGTATGCGTTGAATTGATATTGTCTGTAGTGCCTTGTATTGTGAGTTTGAGATTGCTTTCTATGTGTCCAAGTTGAGCATTGCATACTCCCGCGTGGGGAGAGTGTTGGTGTATATGCATCATGTGTAGATAGGTAATTAGATCTCTCAAGAGTCCAATTACCACATCTAGTGGTTTAGTTCCACATATACTATTTGTGGGACTTGGAGAGTCAGTGGAGGCTATATAAGAAGCCCCACACCCATTGTATGAGAAAGTTGAATATTCAACCTTCGAGGTGCTTTCCCATGGTTTCATCCCGCTTTTTAGGGAGTAGGTTTCCACGAAAAAATCCTGGTGTTCTTCATTGTTCTTATTCTTTATTTATGATGTTACACTTCTGCATTCTCGATTTTTAACACTTACGACCTGCTTTGCTTTATTCTTTATTATTTTGAAGTTTGTAACAATTTCCTCTGTTCTATCCTTAGACATAGCTCTAAAGCATGCTCTTTTAATTTTGAGCCTCTCGTGCACCCTTCCACTCCACCACCAAGTCTTGTTTTGGCTTAGAGCTCCTCCCTTTGACTCGCCTAGCATCTCTTTGGTTACCCTTCGGATACAAGATGCTATCGCCTCTCACATCTCGTTTGCACTTTCGTTACAATCCCAATATAAGTCTTTTAAAACCTTATACCTGAAGCTTGATTGCTTCAATTGTAGATTCCACCATCTAGTTCTAGTGATCTTGGAAACCCTCCTTTTCTTTATCAACTCTTTTATTTGCACATCCATGCACAAGCGATGTTGGGTTGTCAAACTCTCTCCTGAGATTACTTTGCAGCTTTTGCAACACAATTGATCTCTTCCCTTCAACACAAAGTAATCTATATGTGTTCTAATCGGGCCACTCTTATAAGCAATTAAATATTTCTTCCATCTTCTTGAAGAGAGTGTTTGCTATGAAAAGACAATAAGTCGTTACAAAATCCTGAATGAGTTTTTCCTCTTTATTTCTATCCCCGAAGCTATGGCCTCCATGAATACTAGCATACCCTGAACCTTCCTTTCCCACATGTCCATTAAGATCTCCTCCTAAGCAAATCAGCTCTCTTTGTTGGATTTCTAACATAATCTTATCCAAATCCTCCCAAAAAGCTTGTTTAATCCTTTCATCTAAACCAATTTGTGGTGTATAAACTGAGATGATATTTTGAATTTTTCTTTGAGCATCAATTTTAGCAAAATAACCCGATCCCTGAATCTTTGCACCTCAACCACACAATCCTTCAAATCCTTATGAACAACCACTCCAACACCATTTATGCCCTCATCTTTACAAGAATACCAAAACTTAAAACATGTCTTCTCGATCTCCCTTGCTTTCTCTCTAACCAATTTTGTCCCTTAGAGACGTAGTATCTGAATCTTCCTTCTTTCCATCGTATCTACTATTTCCATTGATTTTTGCCAAAGTGCCAATATTCCGACTACATATCCACAACTTCCTTTACAACCTCTTTTGGACTAGCTTCTTTACTTGCATGCATCCATCATGCGAGAATCCTTGCAAATTTTGGATTGCATCTGTATGATGATGCAACAGATTTTGGGTTGGATCGATCGATCCGTCTTTGGTGAGTACCAGTCTCCTCGTTCTTTTTGCTGGTGACGCGCTTCTAGCCTTAATTGGTCTGGTCGTGCCATCGGTGCTGTTACTTTGAAGAAATTAGAGTGCTCAAAGAAAGCTCAAGATCTGTATAAATTATCATAGGATAACATCACAGGATTTCAATCCTATTGTGTTAGCCTTTGGGATTGAAATAATGATTAAGAGGGACAACCATGTGCTTTTATATTTCATAGACATTGGTGCAATTCTTGGTATTTGTGAAAGACGAACAACTGCGAAAGCATTTGTCAAGGGTGCACATTACTCGCAGCATTAGATTCACTAAAGATCGCATTAGGTTACCGAAATTTAAGGAAAAAATCTCGCGATTTGCAATGACATTCAGAATAATTTAAACAACTACAGAGCCAACAACAAGTGTCACCAATAGACATTTCATTAATTTCCATATACATTTACATGCAACGAAAGAGGCTGCATTGTATACATGTATCACAAAATATAGAAGAGTAGAAAAATATCATACATTATATGAACCAAAACAATAACATATGTACCGACGAGTATAACAACGGACGCTCGGGATCATCTGTCAGTTTATTGCGATGCAGGCGCTTTGTCTGCCAGTTTGCCATACATGCAAGGAAACAAAAGAGTGTCAACAATTGTTGCATACAATCTAGCATAAAATATATAACAGGTAGTTTTAGTGGTTTCAAAAGGAAGCAAGTAGATTGACGTTGATATTTAAAATTTACAAACTACTTGTGTGGAAACTGGAAAGTGGTTTTAAAGTTGCTATGTAAGTAAATCCCATGATCACCCATCACCCTATGACTTTTCATATATAACAATTTCATATATTAATTAATGACCCATATGTATATTATTATTTTTTTATTACTTAGAGATCATGTTGATGGATCTCGGTATTGAGGATGAAGAGTATCTGATATGATCCTTAATTCTATCTAATTTCTCAAGTCTAGTGGATAGATGAAGTCTTGGTCCGAGTTTAACCTCACACTATGAATCTAAGGTGCAAAGAGTACCTTATGATTGGGTTGCCTCCGTAGGCATGCAGTGGAGTATAATGCATCCTAATTAAGTTCCCAACACGTCCACTAGTTTTTCCTATCACTCGTAGTAGTTCTAACTTCTAAGATCCGATTAATTGTCGATGATTGATGATTGATGATTGATGATGATTGATGTTCTGTACCAAGCTCAACTGTAGCTAACTCAACTGTAACCGATCTCAGTTTTAGCTAAAATCAACTGTAAGTCTGTAACTCACTCCAAGCTCAACTGTACTTCCTCGCCAAGGCCTATTGGCAGAACGATAACCAAAACTCAAGCGAGGAGGTAGTCTCATAAGAGATTCTTCCGTCTCGTCCTCTAAGTGGAAGTGCTATCCAGTAGAGGGTTAGGCATACTCCAAAACTACGCCCCTGCGACGGGTGAGAGACTTCCAGAAGAGTCACTCCAAAAACTGGCCCAACCGGTATGGACAAACGTGCTCGTAAAGAAAAAGTAAAACCGAGGTCCCCCCAGTCTAGGTACTCTAAAAACAAAGGATCAACGAAACATGTCAAAATCTGGATCCCAACGAATCGTAAAAACATTGTGAGTTCGCGTAAAAATCGTAAAAAGTACTGGGATCCCACCCAGACCCAGACACTTGGCGGCTGCTGCCCTAATTGGGTTTCTTATCTCCCCTCAGTTGAGGGTCATCGTGCCCTCGCATGGTCAGGTGTAAGGGTCACCATGACCTGTAAATATCTATCATCACTGATGCTCATCGAACTATATATCTGTGTCATCATCCATTTAACAAGCTAAATGTGTACACCAACCAAATGATCTACTAACAAAGTCCTTGATCTAAGTTACATAGTTTAAAAGTAATAAACGGTTAGATCCTCAATACGAAGATTTGTAATAGGTTCTTATTAAATATAAGATGAAGTCAGAGGCACCACTAACTCTATAAATAAATATCTTTAGAAGTGTAACCAAAATTCCAAATCATACTTGTTCCTTGGAGAAATCAATCTTAAGGTTCACAAAAAAAATTAATTTCTCTATACAAGTACAACAGGCTGGAGCCGTTCCATTTGGCCAAACTTACTTGTCAACCCTTTCCTTATTTATATCCCCCAGAGTTTCTTCTTTCCTTTCCCATTTGTTTTCAATCTCTTTTCTTTATCTTCAAATTCCAGCCTTCTCGTTGGATCTGCAACTTTGGTCTAAACAACAATGCAGCTATTGCTGCTGATATTTTTCTTCAAGTCCAATCCTTATGGATATTAATCACCTGTAGAGGTGAAGGTTAGTAACTTTAGGTAATAGGTGTAATAGGTTTTTGTCACTTAACAAGTTGATGTCAGCTTGCTGATGTCACGATAATAGTATAATATTTTTTGTACTTCTTGCAAATATCAAAGTCTTCCATATTTGCACCTCGTATCTCTGATTTAAGTGATCAATATTTCATTTTGTCCGTCTCTGAACGACGATCAATATGGGTATAATATTCAATACTTTGGATTGGGTATAAATTCAAAATTTCTTGAGATACAATATTGGTTTGTGACTGATTTTTGTGATTTTAAAACATTAAATGACCTTTGATTGACGAATGATTGATTCCGTTGGTCTTATTTCGTCAAATCGGATTTTTGGGTGGTCTGGGTTTGTTTTGCGGTTTTCTAATTTGTGTCGCGGCTTTTCTGATGCCACGCTTTACGATACAATTGATTTTTGATCGATTAATCCCAAACAACTTTTGATTTACGATCTGTTGATCGATTTATATCATTTAATATTGATCGATAATTTTATCGGATTAAACGGATCCTAATCAGGTCGGTTCGGATTTATTCGGATCCGGATGTCACATGTGTAGAAAGTTTGTCATTAGGCTTCTCTTATGGAGTCTTGGTTTTTGTAATGGTTTTCCATTTTCCCTAATTTAATAAATTTGGTGCGGACACCTTTGCATGTTTCCCCCTTCTGAGTAAAAAAAATCAACCCACCATCTTTTGTATCAACCATATCGTAGCCTCTACATATCAAATGTAGACTAAAATCATCCTAGGTCCCTCTTTTGTTGACCAATGACAACTACAACATGGGCACCCCATATTGCTAGGCATTACCTCTTGGTTAATGGGCTACACAGCTTTGGTAACTTCATCGACCCATCTGTATGTTGCACCATCCTCTATGCCGATTTGCCATCGCCAGTGCAAGTGCATGCGATAAAACATCAACACCCACATCCTTGTGCTATCTCAACTTTTCTCTCGTGTGCATGCAACCTAGCACGCATGCATCTCGTAGGGGCCTCAATATATTGTTGCACCATCGCAGATGTACTTCAGAGACAATCACTTGTCTCTACATCTACTGTAGTCATACGAGGCACCTCTATCAAACTAAGAGGTGCTGAAGACCGAAGTCAAATTCTTAAGCAGTACCTGGGATTTACTTAAATACCCATGTTCTACAATTTTTTTTACTTAGAAACTACAATGGTGTCGCATGTTCAACATGCGACACCATAAAAGTTTTTTTACTTAGTAACTATAGGAGTGTCGCATCTTAAATATGCGATATGTGTAGCGCATATTTAATATGCGTTATCTGGGCTAAATAAAAGTCGCGCACGACATTCGGCCTCCCCACACGAAGTCCGAACTCCCCTCTCAAGCAGCTGCCGCCCGCGACCCCCCCTGTGGCGCCCGCCGTCCTCGGCCTCCTACACTCCAAGAAACCTCGTTTTTGATCACTACTAGGTGCGCGAAGAACTCCTTTTCCGTATCTTCTTTGGTCGGTACCGTCCTAGCCTCCATTGTCTCCCACTAGGGCTTAGCCGATCTTCCCTACATTGGACTTGGTAAATTTTTTTCTTGAGATTGTTGATTGTATAATATGTATATGATTCTTCATTTCATGAATGTATTTTTTTACTTGTATATCGTGTCACGTATTAGGTCGGAATGAAGGCGTTGTATTGTATGTTTCATATGAAGGGTACACTTATTGGCGGTTCGACGACCAACGTACGGGGGTTTGGATTAATGCCTAATACGACGTTCGATGAGATTTTGAACTTGGTTTACCGTAAGTTCAACCTGGATGCTAATAGTCAAAAAATCAGATTGTTACATCGCATCCATCGAGGCCCAGGGGAAGAACCGTCATTTTCCTCTATCATCGATGATGATGATGTGCAGGCAGTTTTTTTGTATGCTCGGAAAATTGGGAAATCAATGCCTACTGACATAATTGTTTAAGATGTCTGTGAGAGCGAAGTCCCCAATGTTGTCCCGAGTACACAACCAACAGTTGTCCGTAACACACCACCAACAATCTTTTCTAGCATACAACCAACAGTTGTCCCTAACATAGAACCCTCTTTCAACACTGATGTGCCCGTAACATAGCCATGTACGGATCAGGAATGACGGATGAGTGACTCGTTGATGCGAGATGTTAATCATGCTTTGGATGATTTCATCCCTTGGGGATCAGATGATGACCTGGAAGAAGGTAGT
The DNA here is from genome assembly GCA_037367405.1 of Ottelia alismoides. Classification (NCBI taxonomy): domain Eukaryota; kingdom Viridiplantae; phylum Streptophyta; class Magnoliopsida; order Alismatales; family Hydrocharitaceae; genus Ottelia; species Ottelia alismoides. The sequence goes on along the minus strand of JAZKJV010004654.1, from coordinate 218,497 downwards.
GATTGAAATGTCGACGATGATGCGGTAGACGAGGAGATCCCAGCTGATGAACAAAGCACGCAACCTATCGTTCCCCGTATACCCTTTTTTGGGGTTAGAGGATCAAATACTCGTTCAACCTATGAAGACGACATTCGAAAGAAGTCTCGACTTGATGGTGTCGTTGACGAAATACGCAAGGATAGAACCTTCAAAAGTAGGGAAGATTTGATTTACGCTGTTAAGAAGTATCACATTCTGGCACACTATGACTTCATTGTCAAGGAATCCACCAGCTTGATATGGTCGGCTTTTTGCACACAAAGATTGAATGGCTGTGTTTGGTATTTACGCGGACATTTTAGAAGATTTGATGGACTGTGGTCCAAGGTTGTTGGGGCACACTTGTATAAACCATGGTTTTAAAAAACGTGAGGCGGATCGAGGCGGTTGAGGCGTAAGCCTCAGTTTGTAGGTTAAAAATTATACAAATATAGAACTTTATATTAAAATGCTAGAAATAAGATTGCATTAAAGTCACTGGCATTAAAGATACAATAGTAATTAACGAAATAAGAAAGTTTCTAGAGTCCAGCATATGAAAATAAAAAGGAGACAAGTTTCAAATCCAAAAATGACTGAAAGTCTGAAAGTATTAATGTAGGCTATCTAGCTAAATATCGTCACTCGTCAGGAGCAATTTCCGCCTCAATATCTTCTTGCCCATCATCTTCGTCATCAGTGCTGCTTATTGGGTCCTCCAGTGAGTCGTCATTATACTGCACGATTACATCCTCATTATCTTCTTCATCAGTATGTCCCTCACTTTCTTGGAATTCATCTTCATCAACATCCACAACACTTTTTCCTATTTGAAAGTAGTAAAATAAAAAATAAGATTTGTCCTTAAATTGTCATCAAAGAAGCAACAACAAAATAAGATGTGTTACGATACCTTTCCCATGATGGTTCTTTTGCTTCTTCTTTTGTCGTCTCCTTTCGCCTTGTTCCTCTACAATGTCTTCATTTAACGCTTCATCTTCAAGAGGAATGTTTCCATCAAGTTCATGAAAAGCTTCAACTTCAGTTTCAGTTAGTTGGAGTTCAGAAATCCATTCATCATCCGAATCGACATCATTCAAGCAAATGAGATCTTCCAAAGTCTTTTTTCTCACTTCCTTTTGCTTCAGCTTTAAGTTGAACATGCAGAAGACCAGGTCATTGAGTTTTTCTTGTCTCAAATTATTTCTTCTTTTGGTGTGGACCTATCATTGAGCAATCGAATGTTTCATGATACATCTATTGTAAATTTAGCATGCGAATGTAAGTTATACCAAGCTTGAGTAAGTAATCACCTGATTGAAGGAGCTCCAATTACGCTCACATCCAGATGCACTACATATCAAGCTTAAAATGCGCATTGCAAATTTCTTCAGTTCAGGAGTTTCATCGCCATAGAGTTGCCACCAATCCGCTGTAATTGATTGCAAAGTTACTGTTAAGAGAAATTTGAAATGAACTTATCATATAGATATGACAAAAGTTAAATACCGGGGCTTCTTTTCTTTCGTGTCTCGATGGCACCTGACCAGCCAAACAAGCCTCTTGCATTGATGAAAGAACTTACTTGCAAATCAATTTTCAGCCTTTCCTCCCTGTCAGCAATCAATCTTTCCACACAAGACAACCATCCAACTTTCACTTCATAATCATCTCTAAATGATGGATCATATTGGCATTGAGGGTTGACAAAGTATGCAGCTGCATGTAAATGGGTATGTAATTGCTTGTCCCACCTCCTGTCAATAATTTCCCATATTGGCTTATATTTCCCTTCATTATTACCCAAGTTTCGAGAAATTTCTTCTTTGGCCCTATCCATGGCCTCATAAATGAACCCCATCGGTGGATACCTTTCAGAATCCACCATTCTAAGCACCATTATCAATGGCTTTGTCGTCCGGATCACATATGCCACACCAGGCCAGAATGATCTACTTTTCATGATAATGTTTTTTACACTTTTACCTGGAGCTTTCGTGGCATAGGAGCTGCTTTTCCATGTTTTTGAAGTGAAAAATGACTCAAGAGGATCTTTGGCATCAAACAGCCTCTGCAATGTAAGGAAAGCTGTAGCAAAGCGGGTGACAGCAGGTCGAACCAGATCTCCATCAACATGTTTCCTTACCATTGCCAAAACCCAACCATGAGCGTAAATGTAGTTGATAATCTTTTTTGCCCTTCTAAAGACAGACTCATGCAAGGGCAACTTCAAGATATCCTCCAGCATGAGATCAATGCAATGAGCTGCACATGGAGTCCAGTATAAGTGCTTTCTTTTTTGCATCAACATCTCTCCAGCTGCCTTGTAAGCCGCAGCATTATCAGTGATGACTTGTATGACATTGCTTTCTCCAACCTCCTCAACAACCTCATCAAGCAAATTGAACAGGAACGTGGCATTCTTGATTTCTTCAGATGCATCAATGGATTTCAAAAACCATGTGCCCTTAGGGTTATTCACTAAGAAGTTAATCAAAGTGCGCCCTTTAACATCCGTCCAACCATCCGACATAATGCTGCAACCTACCTCTCTCCAGGATGCCTTAGCATCATCCATCAGTGACTTTATAGTGCTAACTTCTTCCCTTAAGATCCAAGTTCTCAATTCATGCATAGTTGGAGGTTTCAAACCCCTTCCAAAGTTGCCAATGTCTTGCACCATTGTCGCATATGAAGGACTAGTGGCAACATTGAAAGGGAGCCCATTTTCTATGAAGAATCTCCCTATGCTTTGGCAACACCTCTTCCTTTCTTCCTTTCTCCAAGACGCATTCAATGTCATCTGTGCTGCATTATCTGGAGTAGTTGCACATCCACCACTTCCACTTGTCGTTCCAGCACCCCGTCCTCCCACAAAAAGATCCATAGGGCCTCTTACTTGTTGAGCTCCACTTGATCCGGTAGGTACATGCTCACCAAAATCAGATCCTCCTTGCATGGCATATGCTCCCACTCGACGAACCTCCTGCATCTCTTCAAGTGATCTTTTTTTATCCAACTCTTTCTTCATCAGAAACAACTTGATTTCATTTTCCACTTCTGACGGTACATTTGGGCATCCACTAACATTCTTGTGACTTCTCGCCAAATGTTCTTTTAATCTTGCAATACCACCTGTGATGATCTTGCTACAAAAGTTACAACTCACGTATTTGTATCCTTTCTTCTTTTGTTCTCCCTCTAACTCAACCTCTTTACAATATTTCCATGCAATATCCGATCTATCACGTCCACCATCATGTCCCTTTTTCAATCTTGGAGCCATTTCTGAAATAGGACAAGATTGAATTTAACTATTAAATATACAAACAAAATTTACCTCATCCGTTTGCACAATATAAAGAATTTCAATGTATGTACTATGTAGTTCTATCAACTCAACACAATATAAAGAATTTCAACGATGCTTGGTGTTTCCTAAAGAATGTCATGCTCAGGGAAAAGGTACCTTCAACGGTTGCGGACTGCAGCACCACTCCTCAGGGATAGAGGCGACGGCGAGCCGGCAAGGTGCCAACAACAAAATCTGAACAAAAGGCTGAAAAGGATCAACCGAAATCTATGGGAGAAGAGATCCAAAGTGCAACTTTGTGGGAAAAAAGGGGGATAGGCGACTTTGCGCACCTTGTTCTTCCGCCCGCGCAGGTCTAGGGTTCCAGGAAAGCTCCAGCGATTCGTTCGTGCGAATGGGGCTTCGAAATAATCGGGTATTGGCCTTTAACCCGTTTCCAGATGAGGCGTACGGCTCAACTACGCCTCGACGCCTCAACGCCTCAAGGAGCGCCTCGATCATTCGAGGCGTAAGTTGATATTTCCAGGACCGCCTCATGCGCCTCAAGGCGCTTTTTTCTTGAAACCGCCTCGAGGCGTATGCCTCAGCGCCTCGAGGCGCGTTTTTTAAAACCATGGTATAAACCCAACAATTAATCATGATCACCCTCAGTTGGACTACAAATTCATGTCCAGGTCGTTGCTAACTCTTGTTAAGGATGACCGTAATGTTCGTGTTTCGAGTTGTACAGCTCACATCCACGAGATGTACAACTACTGGGTTACAAAGAAAAGGGCTTGGGATGCTCGGAGGAAGGCAATCGGAATTGTATATGGTGACTGAAAGAAGTCATACGCTGAAATGCCTTATCTATTGCATGCAATGAAGGCTGCTATTCCTGTACTGAAATTGATATTGAATACAACGACCATCCTGATCCTCGGAAACCGCATTGCCGTAGGTTTGAACGCTATCCAGGGAGATCTACACATATCACATATTGAAGATGCGACACTCTTGTAGTTACTAAGTAAAAAAAAACTTTTCTGGTGTCGCATGTTCAACATGCGACACCTTTGTAGTTTCTAAGTAAAAAAAACTTTTTGTAGAACCTGGGTATTTAAGTAAATCCCATGTACTACTTAGGAATTTGACTCATGAAGACTGTGCACATTACTCCACTTGTGTTTAAGATGTTCATTTGATGGACAGAGGAAGCTTTATGTCCTTACAAAGGACCTTTTCAAGAGGGCAGCTAATGGCTATGGCACGCTGGGAGCAACCAATTAGCAGGTCTTGACCTTGCTCTCACATAGTGATTAGCAGGCGATTGCAGTAAATTTCTTATCCTAGAAGACGGCCAAAGATATGTGTGAGGAGTTTGTTCATGCATTTGCCTAGCAGGTGGCAGTAAATCCCTTATCCTAGAAGATGACCAAAGCTATGTGTGAGGAGTTTGTTCGTGCATTTGCCTAGCAGATGACCAAGTCACGTCTCCTATAAATTTCTATATGTTGGTTATCATCTGTAGATGACTCAGTGCTTTTTCAATATTATGCTCATATGACAAAGCATTACGAGGTGTTGGTTATTTTTCAGCATGTATGCTGCCCCAGACATGTCAAGCAGCATGCTGAAAGTCATGCTTACATGTTTCTTTTTGTCTTAGGCCTCTCGACCAGACAACGAAAAATCAATTTCTCTGCTGATGTGGTTCCTTGTCTCTTGTGTCATCTTTGCTTGATTTCAGCCGCTTGATTCTATTCTACCTACTCTAGCATCCTCGACAGAGAGTTCTACAGTGGTCTTTGGTGGACATGGAGGTAGATATTGTTAGATGCCCAATTTGGAGGGACTGGCTCTTCAACTGTATCGAGCAATCGATTGCAGTGAACCTTTTCTACAAGGAGACAACCATGGACTTGTGTGAGTTCTCTTGGAAGTTGGCCCAAAAGATGACCAGATTACGTCTCACAAAAAATTCTGTATATGTTGGTCAACATTTTAAGAAGCTCAATTTTATTCTATATTATACTCATGGCGGTTACCCGCTTCGATGATCTGGTGGTAGAGTAATGTGCCTACCGCCCAAAAGACCAGAGTTCAAATCTCCCCCTTGTGGAGGGTTGTGTTAGGTTGCCAACAACCAGCGTAAAAAAGTCTGATCTTTTAATATGGATTTGATAAGAATCCATGTATCCGACGTTAGTTAAAGTGGGAGAATACTTTGCCATTTTTTATTATACTTATGGCGGTTTTTTGAGGGACATGGAGGTAGATATTGTTAGATGTCCAATTTGGAGCAATCGATTGCAGTGAATCTTTTCTACAAGGAGACAACCATCGACTTGTGTGAGTTTTCTCAGAAGTTAGCCCAAAAGATGACCAGATTACGTCTCACAAAAAAATTCTGTATATGTTGATCAACATTTTAAGAAGCTCAATTTTATTCAATATTATACTCACGGCGGTTATCCGCTTCAATGATTTGGTGGTAGAGCAGACCACCCAAAAGATCAGGTTCAAATCAGTGTAAAAAACAGTCGGATCTTTCAACATGGATTTGATAAGAATCCATGTAGCTGACCTTAGTTAAAGTGGGAGAATACTTTGGCATTTTTTATTGTACTTTTGACGGTTTTTTGAGGAGTTGGCATTTTTTAAGCCAGTTTGTTGCCCCAAAGAAGGCAATGGCATGTTGTGTGTTATCCTTACATGTATCTTTTTGTCTTGGATGCATGCTATTATCCATTGGAGAAACAATTTCTTCTGCCATCAATGTCATTTAGTGAGAAGACTTGTATGACCACAATGATTCAAACGTGAACTCCAAGTTCTCAAAGCCTTAGGGGTGCACGTGGATCGGATTGGATCGGATTTTAGCTTAATCCATGTCCAATCCAATCTTAACGGATTTTGACTTTTTTCAATCCAATCCAATCCATCAAATATCTAAATCCAAACCAATCAAATCCATCGGATTACGGATTGGATCGGATTGGTTCGGATTTTTTATACGTTTGTATTCCATCTCAATTGTTTTCCCTCTTGTGTTTGTGTTTTATCGCACATTAGCCCTCAACATCTAAATTATGGCTCAAAAATTGGTAATATAGATCGGATGTAAAGAAAAGGATATTTGAAGACCACTCAATCAAATTAAAGTTGAATAACTTTGTTGATCTGTAATGAAAAAGTTGAAGACCATATACTCAAAGTAAAGGATTATATTGGATTTAGAGATTCCTTCTATAAATGTTGCATTAGTTTTTTTTTTGCAAATGATTTCCATCTAATGATTCAAGTAAGAATAATACAAGTTACCAAATAATGATCCAAAGATAAAAAGATAAGTTACACAAACAAAAAAATGTGATCTTTACAGTCACATATTGATGAAATCCAAGGGAGATGAAACTAGGAGTGAAATATTTGAGGTCAAGAGTGAAATGAAAGAGGATGGAAACTAAGAGGGGAATAGTCAATTGGGATTATAACTTTACAATGTATAATTATATTTTATTATTTAAGAGTTTAAGGGTGATGACAAGAGGACTTGTATCCACTATAGATAGGAAAAAAAGAGAAGAATCACATTGGTTATGGTCTTATTGGAATGGGTGCACATGCACGTACGTGTATATATGCATGTAGGTATATGTATGTATGTATGTATATGTTAACGGATTAACGGATTGGATTTCCATGATAATCCAATCCAATCCATACTTTAACGGATTTGAAAATTTTCAATCCAATCCGATCCATTAAAATGATAAAACCAAACCAATCCAATCCAATAACATCGGATTGGATCGGATTACGGATTTTACCCGATCCGTGTGCACCCCTACAAAGCCTTGTTTGGCGATGGTGATATGGTTAAGGGCATGATGCATGTGATGAAACTCCTTAGAAAGTCCTGTAAACTATATTTAAATTGTATCTCAATGAAAATGTAGCAAATCTATTTAGATGAGGTTAGCATAGTGAATATTTTTTGGAGTTCACGGAAGGATGTGACCGTAAACCTGGCACTGACAACACCATTTTGGCAGTCACTGCAATAAAGTTCGAAGTCCGTATCTCCATGGTGGATCAAAAGAATATCTTGAGTAATGAAATGATCTTCTAGGATATCAATTTCTGCTCATCTGCAGAATAATCGGCTACTCTTTCTCTGGTTTCTTGATGATAGGCCTAATTCTTAGCTCTCTAATAAATCATTTTCCGAGAGGCAGCAAAAGAGCAATAAATGCTTCAAACACATGAATGTAAATAGATTTTCCAAACGCTTTTATTATTGTAATTTTAACACTTGAAATTGCATTACATGAATTTTTCCTACATCATGACATTAAAGTTTTTGGGTCGTATTTATTCAAAAAAAGTTTTTGGGTCGTAGTTCATCTGAAACTAAACTTTAGACCAGTGAGGCCACCAAAATGTCGTTCTTCAATGTTTTTGGTTGCTGTAGTGGTCTTTTCTTTTTCTGACTTTTCTAATTGGGGGTCACCAAAACTTCAATATTTGTATGTACTCTTGTTCAATCCTTCAACTTTTTGAATATTGTGTTTTTCTTTTCTTCTTTAACTTCCACTACGTCATGTATTTCTTGATTTATTGGATGAAGTTTCTTTGATGAAAATGATCTGCATTGCACTCTATTTTTGTTTGATGAGGAGATCTCATTTCTTAGGCATGACTTAGATTTTTGAATAGGATTATTATTTTAGTATAAATGATATTTTAATCTGTAGCGAGTCGTGAAAAAAATGAAACTGGATAATTTGTTGATTTTTTAGTCAAACTTTAATTTTAAGAACTGGCATCAAGTGTGCTTAAGGAGGTTCTTAGGTTAGTCAGAATTGCTTGCTGCCATGCCCTTCTCGCAATGGAATTTCCTTTTTTACTCTTTCATGCTCATAAGAACTCCAGCTTTCTCCCCTTATTTTCCTGGCCGCTACTTGCAGATTATTCTCCTTCCACTGCATCTTTAAGCCTCTAGAACCTTATAAACTTTCTTTTATAGTTGTTTTGGTACTATACTTTGCTAAGTTAACTTAATAGATGAAGTTTTTTTTAAATAAAACAATGAAGAAGTGTTTTGAGTCCATTATTTCAAGTTGTACTAATACTCTCTTAGAGCTACATTTTTGCTTTAATGTAAGCCATCCTTGCGTTTTTTATTATTTGAATTACTTGCCACTTCCCTCAGTCATTTTCTATGTTTTCTCCTAAGCCAACATCATGTCACATTTTCATACCTGCATTTTGTTAAATCTTGCGCTCACTAGCCAATTGAGTTCAATTTCTTATGCCGTATCTCCGTGTTTTGTTTGGTTTTCAGGGTTAGTTTATTCAGTTAAACATCATGAATATTGCACTTTCGATTCAAATGGCTTGATGACTTTATTGAAATAAGTCATACCATTATTATGGAGATTGTGATGACATTTCCATGAATTGGACATCTAGAAATAGATTAACAATAGACATCGGTCAATGCTCCCTTCTTAGCTTCGGGTCGGTGTTAATAGGGACTTTCTTAGAGCACATTTTAGGATGGGGGGATGGGTTTCATTTTCGAAAAAATAAATTTGGGCCAAATGATAAAATGTTGCTTGTGTGATGTATTTGTCTTTCATGCACGACTCAGGTACTCGTGATAAATGCTGCAATTCATCATACATTTATGCTTGTTTCTATTTTCTGAATCCACTGATTGTGATATCCTTGCTTGGTTTTTCACAATGCCACCGTTGCCATGTAACGAGGCTATTGCCTAATAAGTCATTTAAAATGCAATTGTCCATTTCCACTGAACTGGCATAATATTACATTAAAATATATGGTTTTCCTTGAGTTGATGATAGTCTCTCAATTGAAATCTTAGATATGCGGCATACTCTGTTGAGATATTAGTTATCTTTCTTATTGTTTTCATATTATCTATTCCTTTTGTATTTATCTGGTAATTTGCCCAAAATGTTTCTCTCATATATAAGAGAACCCTAGGACCTTCCAATAATGCAATTCATTCTTTCGTTTCTTCATGTATCATAACGACGGTCCTAGACTGGAGTTCCCGTATCTCACCCAAGCCCTAACCCTATCCGCCACTCCTCCTCCCCCTCGGTCGCCGCCCCCGGGCCACTGCCCCCAAGTCGTTGCCCGCCCTGGGCCGCCGCCTCACCCGGCTGCCGCCCCTCTCCAGCTGTCGAAGCCATGTGCCGCCAGGCCCAGTATCCCCCGCACGTGGGTCCCTGGCCGCAGTAGACCCCTCCTCGTGCCTCCACGCTTCTTCGTACACCTCTGCGGTTCGAACTGCAGTCTGAAAAGGTTTGATTTTGATCGGAAAACGTGATTTCAGACCCATAAATCGCTTTTTCCGATTGTAGCGCGCAACAAAATTTGACGAGGATGGTTGTATGAGTCTACACATACAACCGATCCTCCGTATGATCGTGTAGACTCATCCATATCGGTCTACTCCCTAGTCTTTATCGGTCTACTCCCTAGTCGAGTTCCGTTGTTTGGCCCTTTTATCATCATGTTAGAGAAAAAAAGGTGATATATTTTCTTCGTCTGGTGCCTTCAAGAGCTCGGCTCCCATCGCAAAGATGGATGGGATCGGCTATGAGTTGTGGTCCATGCAGTTTCTCACACTCATGCAATGCAAAAACAATGAGCACATCTTGACAGATCCAGAGCCAACGGATGAGACCGAGGCCAATGCTTCTTGGAAGCAAGATGATGCATATGCACATGTTTGGCTGTGTGCTACCCTCACCGCGAAAATAGCTAATGATATTCTGAATCAGCCCAGCACCAAGGTGATGTGGGACACTTTGGCATCCACCTATGCTCAAGCGAAGAATGAGATCAACTGGTCAAAATTCTTCAGCTACAGTTCGATATCTACAAAGCCAAACAGAATAGCTGTCCTCTGCACGTGTACTACTCTTCACTTCGTGGCATGTTTGAGAAGCTTCTTAGTTATATGCCTATTACAACATCTTTCGAGCAACATAAGGCATATAGGAACTCCACGATGGTTGGAGTTTTCATGGTCAGCCTTGATACAAAGTATGATGCGACGCGTACACAACTTCTTACTGGATTTACCATACTTCCCATGGAGGAGGCCTATAGTCGCCTCAGCCGGATTATCATGCCTTTTACGACCACTCCTCAACCCTCTTCAGCGATGACCGCTTCTCATGGTCGAGGAGGGACAATCCAACCCAGAAGACGCGCCCTTTGTGGTAGAGGCAGTGAACGTCAACGTTGCCCTTGTATCTATTGCTGACGGTCTGAGCATGCAATGGATACATGCTACTAGAAGCATGGATATCATGCTTCTGGTCGTATGACAGAACAGATCGAGTCTTCAGAGACTAGCTTCTTTGGTTGATCCTCGCCTGGATGATATTGTCTCTCATATTCGGGAGATAATGACTTCTGTTGCAGGCACCACCACTACAGATACTGCAGCCGCAACCAGAGCCTCTTCGAGCTCCTCAGGTATCGCTTACGCTTTTACTGGCAATAGTGGTGTAGATATGACAGAGTGGATTATGGACTCTGGTGCTTCCCACCATCTGTGTGGAGAAAGAAGCAGCTGAGGTCCTACAGGACCATACCTCATGGTAGATGGGTTGTCATTGCTAATGGAGACCACAGGGGGAAGTGCATTTGATGTCGTCCATGCACCTTCATAATGTTTATATGCTCCTGACTTTCAGATGAATTTACTTTCCATTTGTCATATTACTAATGATCTGCATTGTCGTGCCATTTTTGACCATTCGTCTTTTGTGTTTCAGGACATATTCATGGGCATGGTAATTGGATGTGGCCGTGAGCAGCGAGGGCTCTACATATTGGTCTAACCTCCTCATGCTAGTGTTTCTGCTATACCACTAGACCAATCTCCCATATCTGTGGCATCTTCGTTTTGGCCACTTTCCTCTACAGAAGCTGTGTCATGTTCTCGCTCAGATTTCCACGAGATCCTCCTTCCAGTGTGAGGCATGCCATCTTAGTAAGCATCATCGTTCCTCCTTTCCATCCCGTCATAGTCGGAGCAATTCTCAATTATTTGAGCTCCTTCATTTAGATATTTGAGACCCGAGTTGTATTAGGGACATCGTTTTTACTTGGTCGATGTCGATTTTTCTAGAGATTCCTGAGTCTTTTTATTGAAGAATAAGTCTTGGATCTGTTATCAATTTTATTAATGAGATAACGAATATTTTTTCTGCCAATGTCAAATATCTTCGTTCTGATAATGCCTTAGAGTTCTGCACCTTACAACTTTATGACTTTCTTACATCTCTTGGCATTGTTCACCAGAATTCATATGCTCATACATTCCAACAGAACGGTATTGCCCAGCACAAACATCGTAACTTATAGTGTTCAGGAAAGCGACCGAGTAAACCACATACTCGACCTCATACTCGTACTCGGTAGTATTGCCGCTTCGAGTATATGGTGAAGCGATCATGTATGCGGGTTGACCCGCATACTCGGTCGAGTATACCCCCTATGCGGCCGCCTACTCGATCACTTTTCAATAAACATTTTTTTATTATCCGCATAATAACATAAATCACATACTCCCCGTATAAAAGCACACTCTTCCGCATAAAACCCCATACTCTTTCGCATAAAATCACATGCTCCCCGCATACTCTCCCGACTGAGGATATTAACATAATATTACTTTTTTATTTATATTTTTAATAATAAAATTACCAAACTGCATAAAACCGCATACTCTCCCGCATACCGCATACTCTCTATGCATACCACATACTCTCTATGCAGTAACCCCTCCGACTGAATACCGCACATCCTCTTCCTGAACATTGGTCACTTATTTGTTGTGACCAGAACCTTGTTGATACAGAGTCGTGCTCCTCATTGTGTCACCTTCCTCTACAGAAGCTGTCCTCCTTCAAGTGCGAGGCATGCCATCTTAGTAAGCATCATCATCCCTCCTTTCTATCCTGTCAGAATCGGAGCAATTCTCAATTATTTGAGCTCCTTCATTTAGATATTTGGGACCAGAGTTGTATTAGGGACATCGTTGATAAAAAAATAACAAGGAAATTAGTCAAGGGCTTATCGACAACCTAAAGAAATAGAATATATGCAAAGTTTCGCCAATATTTCACCATTTCGGTGAAAATATGAGAAAAATAAAGGTGCCTATTTCGTTGATATTTCGTCCATTTCATTGATATGTTGGCAATATATTGCTGAAAGGCTAGAAAATGAAAGGTTTGGGTTTTGACTTTGCCACCTCGGTAAAATTAAAATTTTGGTAATTTTTTCCGAAATTTCGGGCCATCTCCTAAATTCCTAATATAAGCCATCAAAAATAGTGGGAGGAACTTCTTTATGACTTTCAGAGTCTGCGATAAATTCTTCTTCTGCAAAAAAATACCAATTTCATCATGGATTTAGTTTATCTTGAACACTAAAGTGGAGAGCTGATAAAAAACGATCAACAAAAAAATGTTGTTGAAAGGATTTAAGAACTTTTTTGTTGACATTTAGATTTAGTTTATCTGTAATTTTGAGCTTTTCTTATTCAAGTTAAGTGATATATGTACTTTTAAACAGATAAATTAACGCCAGAATAACAAGTTGGAAATCTACATAGAAAGACAATTAAAATTCACTAATGTAACTGATTTGTAAAATAGAAGGTAATGTCCGATTTGATTTTGATCAAGTAGAAAAGCATTGCATTTTTCTTTGCATGGACATACATTTGTACAACAACTTTATTATTATTAGTGTTCATACACCAAAGGCTCATTATTTTCTGACCATATCAATGAGGTGCTACTTGAGAGATAAAAAAATAATTTTTTTGAATACAAATAGATGTTGAGTACTAGAGAGACTGTAGTGAGCTGTTATTCTCGGTTGTGAATGTGAAGCTTGAAGGCTACAACAACAACTGAAGTATTAAGTCAATGGAAACATCACCAATGACAAGCGACAAGGGAGAGATGCGCTAATGCTCGCAAGAAAAGGCGAGAGACGACGAATGGATGCTGGGAGAGGGTGAGGGGCGGTGATTGGCTATAGAGAGAGACACGAGTTGTGGCAAAGAAAGGCACAATCAACGACGAAGAGCCTAACATGAGCTGTATAGAGTGATTAGGTTTCAATCATGGGAGAGGGTGTTGTTATGTAGGGGCATGGTTTAAGTCGGGGAATTATGTTTAATCGGGTCAAATAAAATAGGGGGTTGGTTTAATCTATATGCGATTGAGTAAGCGGTTGCATATGCGATTTAGTTAGGCCACACACTCGTCAAACTTGCATATACACCTAGTATCATATATGTAGTTCGATAAGGTCATTGCATACACATATGTAGTTGCATGGTCTGCCTTTCTGAATACTGAAAGGAGTTGTATGATCCATATGAATAAAATCTAGTTTGACACCTATGATTCCATTCTTCTGCAAAAGATCATGTCAACAAGATATTTCCTCTGAGATATTACTGGTCCTCCTTGACTATATGCTACCTCCAAATCAATGGAAACATCTTAATGGGCCCATATCCATGGCATCCACTCCCTACTCATCATCACAGTTATGACTGTCATTGACGGACCAATTTAGTGACCGTATCTATGATGCCTCTACTCTTCCTCTTAGTAAATAATGAATAGTTTAAGGATCATTTAGCAAAATCTTTCCTCCCTAGTTACTCAGAGAACTTCTAATGTATGCTTAGGGACTTTGATTGAGGTCATAGATGATCTTCACTAGTAAACCTTAAGAAACCCCCATTTGACTTAAATTCGGGTGATTTCTACAACCTCGAGATCCTCGTAGAAGGGCACTCTCTTCATCTCTAGTCTATGTTAATGTTTAGATAGGCGGGCCAGCCGGTTGCATATGCGTGGTCGGAGATTCTACCAAATCGCATATTCATTGTATATGCGATTTTGGCGAGTATGCGGTTGACAAAACTGCATATGCGGTAGCCTATTGGAAAGACCCCTCTGATGCAGAAAGGAAATTTGCAGTGACGGAAAATAAATATGATGGTGGAATTTTTGGTGGATAATAAATTGGATGGGAGAAGGAGAGAAGGCGCGTCGGTTGCGCGAGATTTGAGGAAGAAGACGCGCGTAGACCGCGTCGAGGGAGAATGAATAGAGAGAAGATAGAGATAAATCTCAATTTTTTTATATTATCTGAACTCCCTTAAAACAATAGACTATCATCCCTTTATATAGGAGGGATGAGATTACAAAAATAGAAACCAAAATCAAACTTCAAATTAAACTTATCCTAATTTAACTCTAACCGACTAACTAATAAATTCAAATCTCTAATTGACTCAAACTAACTAATTTGAGATCACACGTGATCTCTTTATTTAAAATAAAAATGCGACGACTCAATTATTTGTAAATAAAATGAGACTCTAATTATCAGACGAAATTAAATAAATAAGACCCTATTTATTCGTTGCACGCTGCATCAGTTCTCCTCCGCTTGAAAAATTCGTCTCCCGACGAATGGCTTGATCTTCGATGTGTCGTTGGAGAATTTGATCTTGAAATTGTAGTTTCAAATTCCCCCAATTAGATCCTTTTCAATATTACGTTTGTAATTTCTTTCCACTGAGGGGTACGATTGCAAATGTTCTACCCCTTCATTTGAAACAATTTTGTAAGAGGATCTTTTGAATATCCCCTTTGAATAAAAACTTTTGTAAGAGGGGCCTTCCCTGCAATTTCTCCAAATTAATTCCCCTTCCCAAATTTCATGAGATTCGATTCGTGTAGATAAAGAACCCCGCGTTAGGGTTCTTTTTCTTCTTATACTCGGCAACGGCGGCGCTATCCGCAAGGGAGCAAACAGACATCGATCTTGAGGATGCCGTAGTATGGCCTTGCTCGATGGCAGCGATAGTTGCGGGTACATCAACGGCAACACAAAGGGGAATTTCAGGGACGACAATCGATGTGGGGGCGGTGGGCAACGTAATTGGAGCCGGGTGGGGGCAATGCAAGCAAGGGGAGGTGTTGGCGGGAAGTTATGGTGGGGCTGGGCAGAGCAACGAAGGTTGGGGAAGGCGGGGACGGAGATGCAGCGGGGTAAGGGAGCATGCGATGGTGCGAGGCCAAGGGAATCTATAGGAGGGGGCAACGGGGTTTGCACTGGTGGAGCGGGGGTGGTGGGAAGAGGTTCGGGTGCAGCGGGAGGTGCATGCATGGCTGGAGGGGGCGGCGGTGATGGGAGGTTTGCCGGGGTGTTGAGGGCAGCGGGAAAGGGTGCTGGCGGTGTGAGGGCTGTGGCGGGAGGGGTTGGCAATAGGGGTAGGGCAAGGGAGGTCCGCGAGGGGGCCGCGGATGAACTGTAGATCGGTTCCTGTGGCTTTTGCAAGTCTGAAATTACCTGGACAGCGAGTAGATCGATATTTTTCCCTCCTGAAACGGCCTGGATAGCGAGCAAATCATCATCGACGATATTGTTTTCGCCTGACACAGTCCGGACAGCGAGCATGTCGTCGTTGTTGTCGTTTTTTCCATCCACAACGATCTGAACGGCGCACTGATCATCGCCGACGACAAGATTTTGTTCGTCGTCAACTTGTACCATAAAAATATCAATATTGTACCATGAGTCTATCCATTGTTGAACCTTGATGCTTCTCTGGAGGCGCTTCTTGAATTTTTGTTGACGTGAACACGCATGTGATCCACGTGATAGGGTTGCTTGATCGAGCTTCATCCTCCAATATGCGACATGATCGTCGAATCGTGAGAACGATTCAACTTCCATGCTCTGATATCAATTGATGCAGAAAGGAAATTTGCAGTGACGGAAAATAAATATGATGGTGGAATTTTTTTGGTGGAGAATAAATTGGAGGGGAGAAGGAGAGAAGGCGTGCCGGTTGCGTGAGATTTGGGGAAGAAGAAGCGTGTAGACCGCGTCGAGGGAGAAGGAATAGAGAGAAGATAGAGATACCAATTGATGCAAATAGGAATTCGCGTGGTGATGGGAAATTAATTTGATTGTGGAGATAATTGGTGGGAAGAAAATGGAGGGGTTGAGAGGAGAAAGCTCGTCGGAGAACGAGAGATTTGAGGAAGAAGAAGCGCGTAGACCGCGTCGAGGGAGAAGGAATAGAGAGAAGATAAAGATAAATCTCAATTTTTTTATATCATCTGAACTCCCTTAAAACAATAGACTATCATCCCTTTATATAGGAGGGATGAGATTACACAAATAGAAACCAAAATCAAAATTCAAATCAAACTTATCCTAGTTTTACTCTGACCGACTAACTAATAAATTCAAATATCTAATTGACTCAAACTAACTAAATTGAGATCACACGTGATCTCTTTATTTAAAATAAAAATGCGACGACTCAATTATTTGTAAATAAAATGAGACTCTAATTATCAGACGAAATTAAATAAATAAGACCCTATTTATTCGTTGCACGCTGCATCACCCTCCCTCCAGGCTTCAGATTCAGATGTTGCTGGCACCCTTCAAGCTATTGCTATGTAAAAAATGAATGTTAATTTATTTAATTGCTATTGTAAAATCGTAAATGTTAATTTATTTAATTCTTCAAATGTTGTTGTCTGTTTTGCGTCTATTTAATTTGCTCTTCTTTCGTGAACAATTATCCATTAGTTGCAAAGTTGCAAAAATTGGTAGTCGGTACTCGGTCGGGTATGTCATTGATTAAGGATTAATCGGTAGTCGGGCGACTAATCGGATTTAGTCGGGCTTTAATCGACTTTGAATTTCTGTAATTATTTTAAATATGTAAATCATTTTTATACACATATATTCTATATTTACATAGATTTTTACATTTTTAAGCTATCGTACTGAGATAAGTAATTGAATTTAAATAAATTATTAAGCGTATTAGGATAAATTTGCTTTAAAAAAAGTAAAAATTAAAACTATGGCATCTCCAAGCAAAAATATGGTTCAACTCCCCTCTCTGTGGGGGTTGCGTTAGGTAGCCGACAACCATCATAAGAACTAGTCGGATCTTTCAACTTGGATTTGAGAAAGAATCCATGTAGAAGACCTTACTTAAAGTGGAAGAAGGCTTCGCCATCTCCAAACAAAATTAGGCCGACCAACCAGCTTAGTCAGAAATAGTCAATACCCGATTGGCCACCCCACTGACTAGTATAGTCGGACCTACTAGTCGAGATCTTGCTAGATATGTTAACTGTGATAATGAGTAGGCATACCTTCTAAGCCATCGACTAAGTCTCCACCTAAGGTGCGACAGATCTGCGAAAGGACAGATAATATTGATAATGAGTAGGCATACCTTCCGCCTATCTGCTTACTTGCTTCAGACCGCCTGACTGAACGAATACCGAATACTAACTTTTTGAATCTTGGTCTACATAATGATCAACACATTCCTTTGCACATCCGTGGAAAGAATGATTCAAACAATTCAAAGTAGAGCCACCAAAGTGAATGTGTCAATAATTTCTTTCTATGTATTCATGTGAATCCTCCGACGATGAGTTGTCCTTGTGTCTCGAACCTTTTCCATCCAGGATATGCTTTGTTGCAAACATCCATTTGGAACCAACCATCCTACTATCGTCTTGTGGATCCAATGAAGTCATGATATTTCTAGATTTTAATGCAACCATCTCTTCTATGTCTCCCTTCCACTAAGGCTGAATGATGATCTGAACTGTGACATTGTAATCTGTACAATTCATAAACCTTCTGCAGACTTTCTGTAATTGTCATTGAGATAGGCCAATGGTATCACCTTGGAAAGAGGATGCAAAGTGCAATTGCGTGGCTTCTTCCAAATATTAATTTGAATAGAAAATCATCCAGAATATGTCTCCTTACCCATAGAAGGGTGACTGACAACATTATTAAAAGGGAAAAACTCAGGATTATGAATGACCTTTGGTGGAGACTTAGTCGATGGCTTAGAAGTTATGCCTACTCATTATCACAGTTAACACATCTAGCAGGATCTTGAATATCTTGTTAACACGTTCTTTACATCTAATCGATGTAAGGATTAATAACTGTGCACATCAAATGAAAGAAAGATCTTGAGAATCGATAGTTGATCCACCAAATAGAAGGTTTAAAAAAATTCATCCCTTAACCCATATCTAAGTGTGAATCCTTTGATGACGAGTCATCATTTGTCTCAAAAATTCCATTTGGATTATGTTTCCGATGTTTACACCTGTTTTGAGCCATCTACCCTATATTCATTTGGTGGATCTAACAAAGTCTAGGTATAATGCAATCATCTCCTCTACATCCTTTTAACGAGGTTGTACTAGAGCTTGAGGGCGTGGCTATGTTATTTGTATAATTGATAAGCTCCTTGCATATCAAGATTTGAGAATAACATCACATTGGAAAGATGATGCAAATGGCTTTTTCTAAATAACAATCATGGTGGCAAGGGCATTTAAAACATTTGTCTCTTCACCGGTGGAAGGACTACTAACAATATCACCGGTGGAAGGACTACGAACAATATCAGAAGGGAAAAGTTCAAAATCTTCGATTAACTTAGGTGATGACTTAAATTCTCAGAAGGAAAAGTATGCCATTTGCACTGAAGAGTATCAATGTCATGTAGAACATCTGTCTTCCCGCCAGTAGAAACATGACTAAAATATGTTAGAAGGGAGAAGCTGTGTCATGAATTACATCAAGTAATGACGTAGTCAATTGCTCAGAAGGGAATCTACGATGTTTATACTGAATCTTAAAATTTGCTATCATTTGATATTGGGAAATCTATAGTATCTTAAGGGAATGGAACATGAGACACCAAGGGTACCATCTCAAGGGCACCTGAGATAGGACCAATGGATGCTCGATTCTGTGCATTAGAGAAGAATGAGTTAGCCTTGAAAATTGTCACATCTACACTAACATAATATCGGCGACTTTTGGTTTAGGGTTAAAACATCGGTAGCCTTTCTGTTTTCTAGTATATTACAGAATAAGCACACTTAGTTGGTCGTGAGGCGATCTTGTCCCTTCTATTCTTAATATGTTGCACAAAGACAACATATCCAAACATTTAGAGAGATATATTAAATATTGGATAATTAGGATATAAAATCTGAAGAGAGAATTTCTCATCACTGAGAGAAGACGATTAATGAGGGTTGACATCATGATCACGACTCTTCACTAGGATGAGGGAACATTTGCTGGGATAAGAATAGTTTTGGTGACCAATGTTATAAACATGTAAGACGGGCTGAGAGAATATTCCTCTGTATTAGGCGTGACATTAGCTTTGCGACGATCAAGACGCAATCTTCAGTTTTGAAGAGGAAAGATGGATTTATCAACTTATACTTATGTGTAGATACATAACTACTAAAATCCCATTTCAAATGTCTTCGATTTATAAAGGATTTGGTTATCTATTTCTCTTTGTTGTCCTCCAGGTTCTTGTTTAAAAGAAAATTAAGAGTTTCATGCTTTAAAATCCCAGTTCTTGTTTAAAAGAAAATTAATAGTTTCATACTTTATATTGATAAAATAAATAGAGTTGGATGATAGTTTATACTAAGAAACTTTGTCCAACAGATAGAGAAAAAACATGCAAGGATTATATATTAAGTTGGACATAAGATTTATTCTAATTATTCAAGAGCCGAATGTAAAACACGCGTACTCACTAGATTAAACACTTGATTGTGATGATCGACTTAATGCGCATGAGGTGAGCTAGTTGGTTTGCTGAAGAAGAGTTGTGCTAGTTGAGTTGCTTAGATGTGATATTGAAGTGACATTGTATGCGGGTCTGCTTCGCCCATTTGCACTTTTGTCATTTGTTGTTTCGTAATGTTCTTTGTGGCTTGCTCTTGCTAGCTAGCTTGCTTTGTTCTAAACCAAAAATTTCTTCTGCCATCTAGTAACTTTCTCTCTATTTCTCTAATACATTAGTAAATAACTACACTATTTTGAATTAACTGCTTTTACAGTATAATCATAGTGCTGGTTGAGTTGCTTAGATGTGACACTGAAGTGACATTTGATGCAGGGTCTGGTTCGCTCATTTGTGCTTTTCTTATTTGTTGTTCCATAGTGTTCTTCGTGGCTCTCTCTTGCTAGCTAGCTTGCTTCGTTCTAAACCAAAACTTTCTTCTTCCCTCTAGTAACTTTCTCTCTAATTTATTAGGATAAGTAAATTATTTTGAATTGAATGCTTTTACAGTATAATCATAGTTTGAGTTAAAGTTGACCAATGTTTTGAAATTCTATCAAAACAAAAGGATGGATTTTTTTTGCATTACTCGTGATGTGGGAATCGTCTTGTAGGGGATAAGGGCTACTGCAGACTTTAATAATGATATGGAACATGTAATTGATGTGATATGAATATGGCAAAAATATTGATCTATTTATTGATATTTAAAGTTATATTCCTGGCCCTACATGTCAATATCGTTGGCATTTCACCAGCATGGGGAAATGAAATATTGTTGACATGTCGTCGATATTTCATCCAAGTCACCCACCAATGGGGAAATGCACATGAAATTTGATTTTTTTGGAATTAAGATTCTCAATGTGTACTGATCAATTGATAAGATATAACCAAATATATTTGCTAAATAGATGTCTCGATACAAGTTTTATAGTGTATTATCATCATACTCATAATCACAGCACAATCCGATTCCGATATGCAATAGTGAGTAAGACATGCAGTACAAAGTTAGTCATGTAGAACACATAGATAAGTCAAAATAACTAATAACACATGCTCACAAGCTCAAAATTCGTAATATATCAATACCATAACAAGAATACTTACTATGTAAATAGATTAAAGAGAAATTCGTCACTTGTCATAAATTGGAAGCAAGACTACAACACCTATATTAAAAAAATCTAAAATCTAAAACCTATATTGAAAACATGCACACTATATACTATATTAACTACATATACAATGTACTTGTTGAAAATCTCAAGACACCTTAAATTGTAACATGTCTGTTCAATCAGACACATTTTAGATCCTATTGTTCTACCTTGAATGTTGGTAGGTGAAGCCCGTTTTGTAGACTGGGGTCTCGCTTTAATGAGAAGGCAACTCGGGCGAAAATGGGGCCTAAATTGACCACATTTCCTATCAAAATTGAATGAAGTTGGCGATATATTGATGATATATTGTCTGTTCAGTGATACTTATTCAAAATAGAAAGTTTATATAGTCTAAATTTCCTAAAATATGACCTTGATTATTATGTATCTTGCCCTTCAAACCCAACTAAGGCAGTGCTTTAGTGCTTCAGTCTGCCTTACTACCTTGACCAACATAGGCTTATGCCTTAGTACAACAGATTGAGGTTATCGTCTTGATGCAGTTTTGCCTAAAAATTGCCTCGAGGAAGGCAGACATGCATCAAGGCTTGTTTTTGTAAACCATGTTTGAGATCATGTATTTGTCAATGTTTTTATATTGCAATACCATTCTTGTTTTGAGGCACACACGAGCAAGGTCTGAAAAATGAAAGTGGGAACAAGGTGGTTTCATTGGATTCGAGACAGTTGGGGCACAAGCCTTAGTTTTTTTTTCAAAACATTTGTAATTTAGCCAATAACATTGTATTAAAATTAAGAAAATTATATTATAATACAAATTTCCAAACATGTAAAAACTCTATAGACCTAAAAAAGAGACCTGGGAGAAGGCGACGTTGATTTGCATAGGTGGTGGTGACTGTAGGTGGCCCCGGAGCCTTAGGAAGAGGTAGCGGTAATTTGAGGGGGCGAGCTAATTTTGCTAAGTTTACTCCTTCCCCCAAACCCAACCCTACTGTTTCATACCATGCACGCGAGGTTTGATGAATAATCCCTTAAGTATTGAACAATTTTGTAGTGGCACCAAACACATTGTCTTTATTTCATTAACGGACCGAATAATTCTTGAATATACATCTGATTAATTTTTCATAAGGAAAATCCATGACAAACAAGTAAAATCATTCACAGTGCCAGGACAGTCGTGATAACAGAAGAACACAGAGGATTGGAAGCATGAAAAACCCCTATGATACTTTTCAAGCTGACATGTTTTTGCACACTCCTTTGGTTTAGTGGAGTCAATAAAGGTGGTATACTTTGGTGTTTATTGATAGATGGATGGCTCATATGTTGATTCTATAAAGAAGATGAAGCAGCAGAAAACTCGTCAATCGTAGCTGAAGCAATAAGTGGATCATGAAGAAGGTGGTTCCCACTTTCTTTACACCTTGATCAATCGTTTTTCATGTCATAATATCTTGAATATCAAAGACGCATAATCAAAAGTTGCTCCGCAATGTATAACGTTTATCTGGCTAACATATATCATGCTAATTAGAAAAGCAAGAGCAAGCAACTCTTATGATAGGTTAAGGACGAGGATACAAATTACCCAATCCTTTCCTACTACTGTTTTTAGTTGACCATCTGGAATATATGGATAGTCCTTTTGGGGTGATCTGCCTGACCCCGTCAAACTGTTTCCTGTATCTACACAGGTGACGAGAAGCACCGATATCTATCAACCAATCAAATTGAATATAATGATAGAGTAAGCATATATACCTGAAAAGGTTGTGGACTGTCTTAGTTAACATGGATGAAGTCTAGGAGAAATGTTTGAACATCTCGTTTAGATTGACATGAGATTTTATCTGAGTATGTTTGAGTGTGGATGCAAAAGGTAAGGTTACTAGGGGTGTAAACGGACCGAACCTGAGCGAACCTACATTTTTTTAGGTTCGGTCCGTTTAATCGAGCCTAAACTTGTGTTCAACGGTTCGTTTATTTTCGAACCGAATCTGAATCGAACCTCTTTTTTATCGAATCGAACCTAAGCGAATATCGAACTTGAGAATTCTCTAATAAGAGGGGGTGAAAAGAAAATAAATGGAAACATATATGTCCTTAATTAGAATAAATATTCATTCATTTTTTTCTTTATCTAACTCTTCATCTTTTGAAAAAATTAGATTAATAAGGATTCGATTCGTCTCTTTGAAAAAATTATAATTATAGTATATCTTTATATTTGTTCAGATGAGGATTAGAAATAATATGGAGATATGTGATAAGTAAGGTTTATACTTGTTATGTTGATTTGAGGATAAAGAAGGGAAAAGTACTAGACACATATATGATGGATGTTATAACCATGATGCGACTATTTATTTTGTGACTGTAAATATTCACTTATCTCCAGACAAAGTTCACTTATCATGGAACAAAATCCACTTATCTCAAAATAAGGTTCACTTATGTGGATAAAGATTTTTTAATATGTGTATATATGTGTGTGGGTGTGTTTATCGAGCTTTTAAAGAATCCAACATGAGCGAACCTACGATTTCTAGGTTCGGTTCGTTTATTTAATCGAGCCTAAACTTGTATTCAGATTCGGTTCGTTTATTTCTGAACCGAATCTGAATCGAACTTTTAGCGAGTCGAACATGAGCGAACATCGAACTTGAGATTTTTTAGACACCTACTTGTTAGGAAATTCCTCTTGACATTTTAGGTGAGAAGTGGGAGAAGTTGAAAGATTATTATCGTAGGAAAGTCCATTTGACATTTCAGATAGAAAATGATGAAATAAGAAGGCAATTCTTGCAAAAGATTTTGGGGACTTAAGGAAGCAACTCAATTGTTTGCTTTCTGTTTCAGTGTTTTGTACGTCACTGTTTTCTTTACTAGTCAATCCATTCATTCCTTCTATCTATATCTACTTGACGCAGATAAAAAATCGGGAAGGGATGAGAAGAGAGAAGAAGATTGCGACGTGCTTCGTATGATTGGGAGCGGAACGAGGTGGGAGGAGAAACCCTAAATTTCTGGGAGAAGGGGGATAATGGTGGAAGCTCTCTCCAAACCAAAACACACAATTTTAATTCATAACATGATCTGCCATACAATAGATTACCATCCCCTTTATATAAGTAAGAGGGGTGTGATTACAAAAATAGAAACATAGTAAAATTTAAATCCTAACTCATCCTAATTGACTCTACCCGACTCTTATTAACCCACTAATTCATTTAATCTACAATAAATATTGAGATTGTAGTCAATCTCAATTTATTTAACGTAAATAAAAATAGATGAACAAATAAAAGTAATCAATTAAGGACGGAAAATCCTAATTTGAAAATCCCCAAATCTCCAATTTGCTTCAATTTAATTCGATCTATCAATTTGTAAATAATTAAATCCATTCTCCACCATTTGAAAAAAATCATCTCCTGTTGAATTACTTGCTCTTCGATTCTTCATTGAAGAATTCAATACGAAATTGTAGCTCCAATCCCCCCAATTTGACAATTTTGCCTTCCTTTCATCATTACGTTTATAATTTTTTTCCACTAGAGGATATGGATGCAAATCTTATACTGCTTCACTTAAACAAACCTCATAAGATAAGTTCTCCAATTTGTTCGTTAGATAAAAACTTTTGTGAGGAGGGGTTGCTCATAATTTTTCGAAATCAACCCATCCCCACTTATTTTAGGGGATCCAACGCAAGAGAGCTCCCCAACTCCCTTTAGGGTTTGGCTCTCTCCATCCAAAAGATGGTGGAGGTGACACCATTGGAGTAGCTGGCGGTTTGGTCGACGCGTGCGACGACAACGTTGGTGACGGGAATGGAGGCGCGCAGATGGTTCCAACGTCATGGTGATTGAAGGTGCGAGAGGCTATGACGGTAACGCTCGAAGTTCGCATAGTCGTGGTGGCGACGGGGGAGGTTTCGACAAAGGGGTCTCGTGATCGTGTGGCGTCGCTTCCAATGGTGGCGATAGATGCTATGCAAGCTACATGCAAGGCGGCGATGTCCATGCGCCAAGCAGTGGCATCTCCCTTGGCGAAAGAGATGGCGAAGGTGATGGTGCCAATGGTTTCAAAGGATCTCGTGGAAGGGGTGAATCGAGAACTTCAGCGTTGGCGACATCGTGCCCTAGGTTTAGGGCTTCGATGTTGGAGGATGAGAGGGAGGGTGGGGTACTGGAGGGGATTTGATACACAGTTGGGCAACGGCGATGGGGGATGTAGCTTGGTCAATGTGAGTGGGGGTAGAGGATGGTGTTGAGTCTATGGTCATTGACGGAGGGCCTGGGGTGGTGGGAGAGGTTGGTGGTGATGAGGGGGCCGACGAAGGTGGTGACATGAAGGCATCTTGGGCAACAACTATGGATGAGAATTAATCAAGAACTTCGGCTTCTTCGTCCTCCAAGCTTTCATCGTAGATATGCTCTTTTTCTTCTTATTCTTATGACGGAGTTTTATCATCCAAATACTCTTCAGGTATGAAAATACCTTTGTTTTCTGGATCAAAATCGATTGTATCAAAGAGACGACTATCTGAAATTTCTTGTTGACGTAGGATTCTTCCATGAACTGTGAATCCAACCATGCTTATACCTTGACGCTTGATATAAGACGTTACTTGAACTTCTTTGAACGTGAACATGAACCATGTTCGAGACGACTCAAATCGAATTGTAGCCGCCAATATACGATCGGATCGTCGAATCGTAAGAACGATTCTGTTTTCATGCTCTGATACCAAATGATGCAGACGGGAAAATCGGGAAGGGGTGAGAAGAGAAATTAGAATCGCGACGCGCTTCGCTTGATTGAGAAAGGAACATGGTGAAAGGAAAACCCTAGAATTTTGGGGAAAAGGGGGATAATGGTGCATGCTCTCTCCAAATCAAAACTCACAATTTTAGTTCATAACATATTCTGCCATACAATATACTACCATCCCCTTTATATAAAAGGGATGGGATTACAAAAATAGAAACATATTAAAATTCAAATCCTAACTTATCCTAATTGACTCTAACATATTCTCATTGACTAATTAACTAATTTAATCTACCGTAAATATTGAGATTGTAATCAATCTCAATTTATTTAACGTAAATAAAAATAGACGAATAAAGGAAAGTGATCAATTAGGGATGGAAAACCTTAATTTTGAAAATCCCCAAATCCGCAATTCGCTTCAATTTGATTCGACATGTCAATTTGGGAATAATTGCATCACTACTGGGGATGTGACCATAACATATTCTGGTGCAAGCTCTCTCCAAATCAAAACTCACAATTTTAGTTCATAACATATTCTGCCATACAATAGACTACCATCCCCTTTATATAAAAGGGATGGGATTACAAAAATAGAAACATAATAAAGTTCAAATCCTAACTTATCCTAATTGACTCTAATCGATTCTCATTGACTAATTAACTAATTTAATCTACCATAAATATTGAGATTGTAATCAATCTCAATTTATTTCTGTGCTCACCTGTCGAACTCAGTCAACTACCGTCTCGTACCCTCGTCACTATAAGCTCGCTGGTGGGAGTGGGAACTCAACTATAAGGGAAGTGAATATGTAGGTTACGCACTCCGAAATATGGGCCTCTCATCGAGGGTGGACTATTCTCGAGAAAAAGGATTATCTCCTCTGACAATGGCCTGTGAGAATGCCAGTGCCCAACTTGTTTTATATAGTTTCGGGGACCAACGTAAATAAAAATAGAAGAATAAAGAAAAATGATCAATTAACCTTAATTTTGAAAATCCCCAAATCCGCAATTTGCTTCAATTTGATTCGACATGTCAATTTGGGAATAATTGCATCACTACTGGGGATGTGACCACACATCGAGTTGAAGACGAGGTAGATGTAATGCCATTAGAAGATACACCTGGGTAGAATTTGAGTCCTAGTGTTCAGCTATCAGTTTCAAGCTTATTGATGTCCTTACACTATCTGTTTGTTTGAAGTTCAAAGTTGAAAGCATGCTGGTTAGATTTGTTGCATGTGATGCTGCATCGATTGACATCCAGACAAACAATGTTTCAAAGCTTGCTTACTGTGAGCAGGTATTGGTTTTCTCAAGGCTGGCTTGATTATCTCGGATAAAGGCTTGCCTGCACTTTTGACTTTTGTTCTTTCCTTTGTCATGGCCGTCCTTTGAGTTCTAATAGCTGCTTAAACATGATACTTATACACGATACATGTGGCGAGTAAACATATGCTCACATTTATAACAATAATTCTTTATTGTAGACTTCTTTGCTTCAGATTCTTTTTGAAATTTAAATATCTTATAGCGGAATGCCCACATACTGACAAAATTTCTTTATTTTGCACCTTTCATGTTGGTATATGTTTATAATCCATGTGCTCACATACTTTTTGAAATGAGTTTATGTTGTTTGTTGAAAGTTTGATGATAACCTTATACGTAGCTTCAGATTCATTCTAGTATCTTCTTTGTGTGTTTATATACTAAACGTGTATCACTATCTTATTTTAGTTGGTATTAGCAACTTACTATTTTCATTACTTTATCTTTCCCTATGTAGTTTGATCTATCAACTAGATCTATATTGATTTTATTGCTTTTCTTTATTTTCTTTATTTAATGCTTGATTTTCATAAAGCAGATTTCTCGGGACTGTATAAAACACTGTATGAGTCCCATATAGTTTCTTGGAGTTGGTACTTGCTTGGCGGTAGAAGTCCCCACATATTATTTGCTAATGTTTTTTTTTGCATGCGTGGGATCCTTACTTGCAGATGTCTTGCAGAGGAGCATGCGAAACTTAACGAAGATTCTTCAAAGACTTCTTTTAAAAGTTGTGGAAGACAGTTTATCTGAAGATTTAAGCTCTAGTTCCATTAGCGCTATTGGTTTTGGTACATCTATATGCTCATAATATTTGTGCAATTTCGTTTCTCTTCTTTAGCAACATTTAATATACTTTGACATTTGTAATAGCCCTTGACTTTGTGCATCTTTATCCTTTTTTACATCTATTAGTTTGACTTGAACTTTGTTTCACATTTTTGTCTTCTTTTTTGCATTTTAACCTATTAGATCATTGCAATTTTAAATATTTTTATATACAAATGTGGCATTTTGTTGGTGGCCTGGAATTCAAATGGTGATAACTCTCTCTATCATTCTTCCATTATTTTCTTTTTGGTATATTTTTATTTTCTAATAGACTTACAATTAATGACATTATTCTTGATTAAACATTTTCTGTTTCTTCTGGTCGTTTTCATTGCTGCTATTGGATGGGTGACTTTTACTACCTCTTTTCGTGGCTGAACTATATCTATGTAGGTGGATTTTGTTTAGCTGCTACTTGTGACTGTGCGCTTCTGTTGTTAATTTTGATTCTTTTTATAATTTTTATTGTTCGCACTTGATATGATTTTGTCATTGGCCATTGAAAGGGAGTAAAAAAGACTGATATGTAAAAAAGGCATACTTTATGTTGTAGAAATATTTACGTATTTTTACATTATATATGTACTAGTTTCATCATTTTATTTCTCTTTACCTATTTTATGAAATTTACCCATAGGACTCTCCTTATATAAGAGAGCCTAGGGTTCTCAGAAATAATAATCTATCATTTTCTCCCAACATGGTATCAGAGCGGCGGTCCTAGACCGGAGCTCGTATACCCTAACCCTAACCCCACCAGCCGCCCTCCTCCCGGCGCCGCCAACAACGCCACCCGCCACTCTCGGTGGCGCCGCCAACCCCTCTTGGTGCCACCCTCCTCCCCGCACACGTGCATCGCCCTCCTCCCCGGCGCCGCACCCCCTCCCATCCTTCCTCTCCCGGTACCGCAAGAGGCACGCGTCAGCGCCGCCGGTCGCACGCGTGCTCCGCCTCCTCTAGGCGTGTGTAGTTGCATCTCGAGTTTTCTTCGGCCGATGGATTTGATTGCATAAGTCTATATATGCTATCGAATCCTCACATGTTTGTGTAGACATCTTTGGTCTACGATATCCCTGTGATCTTCGTTTGGAAATATGCCAGACAATAAAGTAGATGTATCCGCCACAGGTGCCTTCAGAGGTCCAGCACCAATTGTCAAGATGGACGGGACGAACTATGAACTCTGGACCATGCAGTTCATGAGTCTCATGAAGTCGGACGACAAGAAGTATATTCTTACCGGTGATGAACCGATGGAGAAAACAGGGATTCACGCCTCTTGGGAAGCGGATGATGCATATGCCAAAGTTTGGCTGTCAGGTACATTGACGATCGAGATCGCCAATGACGTGTTCCATCAGCCCACGACCAAGGCCATGTGGGATATTTTGGCTGCAACCTACTCCAGGCACGGAATGAGACCAAGATACTCCAGTTGCAGCATGATATCTTCACGATCAAGAAAAACGGAAGGCCATTACACTCACTGTACACATCCTTGTGCTGAATGTTTGAGAAGCTTCACAGCTTCATGCCTCTGACGACCACTCCTAAGCAGCAGAAGACTTACAGGAATGCTACCATGGTTGGTTTATTCATTGTTGCACTTGATCCTGATGCTGCCCGCTCTCAGATCCTTGTGGATGCAACTATTCATTCAATGGAGGAAGCTTTCCGTAGACTTAGCAGGATCACTATTACGACTGCTACTACTGGTCAGACCTCTTCGACAATGGCATCATCCAGAGGCAGAGGTGGTTTTTCATCCTTTCGTGGACGTGGACCCTGTGGTAGAGGGGGTCGAACCCGTCAGCCCTATGCTTATTGTCATCGTCCTGGCCAAGCATGGTTTCCCAGCATCAACGAGAGTAGCAGAACAAGTTGAGTCCCCTCCACCTACGACTTCAGATCAAAGATTTGATGATCTTGTCACCAGACTTCGAGATATCATGCCTCCTGCCTCATTTCCAGGAGGCCATTCAGATGTAGCAGCTTCTGCTTCTGCTAGTACATCCGCTTTTACCAGTACATCAGGTAGCCCCATATGCTTTTACCTAATGTCATGATCTGAGATTAAAGAATGGATTATGGACTCTAGAGCAACAAACCATTTATGTGATGACGGAGAACAACTAACAACATACAGGCAGGTCCCTCCAGGTCAGGCCATAGTGATAGCCTATGGGACTCACTACCCGATCACATGACAGGGGGAGAATCGGGAGATTACCTTGACGCCTTCAATGCGTCTACAGAATGTGTTATATGCTCCGAATTTCTCTATGAACCTATTGTCTATTAGCCAACGTACAAAAGATTTACACTGTTGTGCTATATTTGACCCATCTTCTCTTGTTTTCAGGACATCCTTACGGGCCGCGCGATTGGGTGTGGCCGTGAGCAGGGCAGATTTTATAGGCTAGTTCACACACCTTTCGCAGGAGCTTCCTATCAGTCAACCGGATCAGTCTCTCCCTATACGTGGCATCTTCGTTTTGGTCATGTCCCTCTTCAGAAGATATGTTACATTTTGCCGCAGATTTCTCCTACTTCCTCATTTCAATGTGAAGCATGTCAGTTGGGAAAGCATCACCGGTTAGCTTTTCCCAGTCGTCAGAGTCCGAGCTGTAGCTCCCTATTTGAGTTGTTTCATGCCGATATCTGATGTCCAAGTCGTGTTTCCTGATCATCAGGGACACCGTTTTTATGTGGTTGCAGTAGATGATTTTTCTCATTTGTCGTGGGTCTTTCTATTGAAGAATAAATCTGAAGCGGGGGATGTAATAAAAAACTTTATAATGAAGTGTGCAATGTCTTCTCTGCGTCTGCGAAGTTTGTCAGAACTGATAATGCATTGGAATTTTGTACTCGTTCTCTTTCACAATTTTTTATCTTCTCGTGGTATAATTCATCAAACTTCTTGTCCTTATGCATCTCAGCAAAATGGTGTTGCTGAGAGAAAGCACCGGCATTTACTTGATGTCACTCGGACACTTCTTATTCAGAGTCGTGCACCTCACTCGTTTTGGGGTGATGCGGTTCTTACTGCATGTTACCTTGTGAACGTATGCCTTTGTCTATCTTGGGTGAGAAAATTCCTCTCTATGGCTTTCCCTGAGAAGGAGTTGTTCTCTCTTCCTCCTCGTGTCTTTGGTTCGGTTGCATTTGTTCACCAATTGACTCCAGGTCTTGAGAAGCTCTCTTCTAGAGCTGTCAAATGTGTGTTTGTTGGGTATTCTAGGACACAAAAGGCGTATCGGTGCTACAATCCATTACGGAGGAAATACTATATTAGTGCTGATGTCATATTTTTTGAGTCTGTAATGTATCTCTCCTACAGGTGACATGTTGGCTTCTTCAGAATCGGATACCAAAATCTACATGCCACCTCCACCTCCTAGTCCGTTGTATTCTCCTACTGTTACACCACCACCATCGTCACCACCGCCACCTCCACCTCCGCCACCACCACCACCAGTTCCCTCTACACAGCCGCATGTGCAGTCTGTTCCACCCTTACCCAAGTACTATACCCATAGGTCAGCTACTGCTCATGGTCATGGCCAATCATCCAGCATGCCCCATGTATGTCCTGATCACATGGTTTCTAACGATGGGCCTGACAAAAAATTTGTACAGGGATCAGTGCAGGAGGAGGTTCTTGAGGACATGGACATACCCATTGCTATTAGGAAGCAAAAGCGTACCCGTGCTTCGTATCCAATTGCTTCACAAGTGTCCTTTCATTGCCTGACATGGGATTTTCACAACTTTGTAGTTGCTCTATCTACTAAAAAAGTTCCACGGACTTATCAGGATGCATTGAAAGATAGCCGCTGACGTTTAGCTATGGAGGAAGAGATGGCGGCCCTGCAATCACATGGTACCTGGAGCTTGGTGTTTGCTCCTCCAGGTGCCTCTATTGTCAGTTACAAATGGGTATTTACCATTAAATATCATGCCGATGGGGGTCTTGATCGGTACAAGGCAAGATTGGTGGCACGAGGGTTTACTCAAACCTATGGTGTCGATTATTTGGATACATTCTCTCCTGTTGCTCGTCACTCTACTTTACATGTTCTGCTATCTGTTGCTCTGGTACGTGACTGGCCCTTATTTCAGTTAGATGTTAAAAATGCATTTTTGTATGGAGATCTACAGGAGGAGGTATACATGCAGCAGCCTCCGGGGTTTGCTGCTGAGGGGGAGTGTCAACAGGTTTGTAGACTCCATAAGGCGATATATGGCATTAAACAAAGTCCAAGAGCTTGGTTTCATAAGCTCTCAGATCTGATTGAACGACGGGGGTTCAAGAGGTCAAATGTAGATCATTCTCTATTTGTGCAGAGAACATCTAGATGGATAGTTGTCATCATGGTTTATGTGGATGATATAATTGTTACAAGAGATGATGCGCAAGGAATAAAGATGGCAAAAGATTTTTTGGGCAGTTAGTTTGTTACTAAGAATTTGGGCACCTTACGGTATTTCCTAGGGTCGGAATTTGCTAGGAACGCACAGGGGCTTGTGATGACACAAAGGAAATATGTTACAGATATGCTTGTTGAGACGGACATGATTGGGTGTAGACCATCTACTACTCCTATGGACCCTAGCATGAAGTTGTACGATGGGGATACAGATGAAGTCGATAAGAGGAGATACAGAGAGATGGTGGGAAAACTCCTTTATGTTACTATTACCAGACCAGATATTGCCTTTGCTGTGAGTCGGGTAAGCCAGTTTATGGAGCAACCCCGACATATACATATGGATGCTATACACATGATATTAAGATATCTAAAATCGTCTCCAGGAACGGGATTGCTTTTCAAGAAAGGAACAACTCTCACTGTATCCGCATGTGTTGATGCTGACTATGCAGGGTGTCCTAAGGACAGAAAATCCGCGTCAGGCTTTGCAGTATTTGTTGGCAGTTCCCTTGTTTCTTGGAAAAGCAAGAAACAAACCGTTGTAGCTAGATCAAGTGCTGAATCTGAATATAGGGCCATGGCACAAGCGAGTACCGAAATGATGTGGGTTTGAGCAATGTTAGCAGATCTACACATAGAAGCTCCTCTACCTATGCTGCTACAATGTGATAATCAAGATGCTCTGTTTATTGCAAACAACCTTGCATTCCATGAGAGGACTAAACATATTGAGGTAGATTGCCATTATACAAGAGATATGATTCAGAAGGGGTTGATATCTACATCACATGTCAGTTCAGGAGAGCAAACTGCAGATATATTTACAAAAGCATTACTCAGAGGGCCATTTCTGAAGTGTTCGTCCAAGCTGAGCATGATTGACATCTGTGCTCCAACTTGAGGGGGAGTGTAGAAATATTTACATATTTTTACATTCTATATGTACTAGTTTCATCTTTTTATTTCTCTGTACCCGTTTTATGTAATTTAATTATAGGACTCTCCTCTATATACGAGAGCATAGGGTTCTCAGAAATAATAATCTATCATTTTCTCCCAACATAGCATAATGCTGATGCGAGATTATTACTTTGATGAATCCTCCGAACAACTCAAGGAAGTATGTAGAAAAATCATTGTTCCTATTGCCTAATTTGTACAGATAGTGGACATAGTGTATAGAAGTATGTATCCTTCCATTGATTTTTTTTTAATTTTGACCCAAGATAGATCTGAATGGAGGCGAAAAATCCATGTAGCCGACCCTACTTAATTGTGGGAAAAGGCTTTGTTGTTGTTGTTGTTGTTAGGGAATAAACTTTTTGAAAGAACTTATTGAATTTGGCTACATCATCTTCTAATAAATATGGAAATTGCCACACAACCTTCTTACAATTGTATTATCTTAGATGGTTATCCAGCTCTCTGTTTATGGACATGGCATTCATTCTCTGTCTAGAAACAATATCTAGCATCTTGCTGCACTACTTTTAAACCTCCATCTCGAATTTGCACGTTTGCTATCTATCGTTGCATCACAACATATCATTGCATCACAACATTAAGTTTTTTAATTCCTTGTGATTATCTAGCAATGATATTCATATTTATTCAAAGCTGTCCTATGGACTATCAAATTTCTTCGGTGAATACCGTGTCTGCTCTTTGAGCTTAGTTAATAGTTAATACCTCAACAACCAAGTATTTTCACCGTTTTAAGTGGGACCGGCTACATGGATTTCTTGCTTTTAGATGTATCTAATTTAGGCTTTACCCGAGCTTAGAACATACGTTTCTTTGGTCTTGCCATTCGCTATAATGTTGTCTAATTTCTTACAAATTGAACTGAAACACTAGATGGCTGTTTGCACGTCAGAACCACCTTAGATGATGTGCTCGTTTTTTTTAATATACATGTGCCACAGTCCAACCTTTTATACAATTTACTTTTGTTGTGAATGTAACCACTGTCTGTGGCCACACATCCACATCATTTGTCATTCCAGTTATAGACATCTGCACATCTATAGTTAAGTGCCCATTCGTTGCATAAAGCATTGCAGGTCTCATTGCATTTTCGTAGTTTTCTTTGATTTTCAAAAGTATAGTCTTATCACAGAGAACAAATGAAAACCACCAAACATCAATTCTATTATTCTACAAGTGACATCTCCATCAAGTCCTTTTTCCTTTGAAAGTTTAAAGTTTACCTCTGACATCTCTAACATGTTCTTGATCTAGAATTTTGTATACTACACCTTGGTTCTACCGAATCAGAAACTTTACATTGTGGAGAGTAGGGCTGCTAATCGAACTGAACATGTTCGTATTCGATTAGAGTTCGTTCGATAATAGTTCGAAAAATGTTCGTTCGTTTCTAAATGAACTGAACATGAACTTCAAATTTTAGTTCGATAGCTTAACAAACCGAACATGAACATAACATATGTTCGTTCGATAAAAGTTCGAGTTCGATATATGTATAT
This sequence comes from Ottelia alismoides, assembly GCA_037367405.1. Taxonomy (NCBI): domain Eukaryota; kingdom Viridiplantae; phylum Streptophyta; class Magnoliopsida; order Alismatales; family Hydrocharitaceae; genus Ottelia; species Ottelia alismoides. Next base: position 183,425 of record JAZKJV010004654.1, on the reverse strand, counting down.
ATGTGTGCGTATTTGCATGTGTAACTTAGTATTTATACACTTAATAAATTTTGAGATTAAAGAAATTACGGTATTTATTGGACTTTGTACCACTTTAATTGAATAATTTCTTATTTTTACTGCTTATCGAACCTTGTTATCGAACTCCCGTTTCGAACTTGTTCATGTAAACAAGTTTTAATTAAGTTAACTTGTTAACGAACTGTTATCGAACCGAACTCGAACGTTCGTTTTCTAAACGAACTCGAACTCGAACATATCCTATCGAACATTTATCGAACCGAACTCGAACTCGAACTTTCGAACTTCCTTATCGAACCGAACTCGAACATAGGTATGTTCGTTACAGTTCGGTTCGATTAGCAGCCCTAGTGGAGAGCTCCTCCGGAACTCAAGCTTCCTATTGACTCTCTGACTTGTATCCTCCATTGAAACAGTGTCATGGCTAACAACATGCACTACACATCTTCCCATTTATGTGCTTTGTTAGTTTGTCCATAATCAAGGGAGAAAGACAAGAGTCAAGGTTGATACTTGGTACAGACATTGGTATCAGTGACACGGCCGTCAAACATGATTTTCCTCAAACAAGCTGCTGTTTTGGTCATCTCTTATTTGCTCACAAACAGAAGGTCGATACTTGGTGCTCAAAATCTTGCACATGATCTCTCTAAAACAGCATGAAGGCCCTTTCTTATTCAAGAAACTTCCATCAACTGTCTCAGGTGTATGTTGCCTTTGCATCAAAACATCTAGTTTTTTGGTTCTACGCTGTCTCATCTCTCGTATTGTAGTCATGTGTATCTTCTCTATTTCCTATGACTGTTTATTTCCATTCGTAGTTGGGATTTCTCTTCTTTAGGTCACTGCATCATATCTTAGACATTCTTCCATTACATTCTATTCTATCTTTGTGAAGCTTTTTATTTTTGAGTTCTTTAGACAACGGTATCAAATTAACTTGACTTGTGAAGCTGAGAATTATAATATATCATGTCTACTTATTTTTGTTTGTATATTCTCTGCCGTCCTATCTTTCAACATGGATTTGAGCAAGAATCCATATAGCCGATCATATTTATAATGGGAGAAGGCTTAGTACATTTTCATTATATTCTCTACCATCCTATCTTTTGATTGGAACATTGTCTGTTTACATTGATTTTCTTCGAATTTTTTTATGGTAATTCTGCAATTTGCATGATTATGAAAGTAATAATGGATTTTCTATTTGAAACAATTTATCTCACATAAGAAATCGAGATTGCTACCCATGGGGATCATCTATCTTAAGAAAAGTCACGACGCTGATGTCTTGATTTTTCAGTAGATTTAGCAGATATGTTCTTAAAAATCCTATTTCTGCAATCCTTACGGTATTGATATTGAACATTATGAGTAACTTTGACTATTCCTCGGAGTCGTCCTATGTGATATTTTGTTCGCTTATTGTGTTCTGAATGATTATGCGGAGCTGCCATAAGATCTGCAATGCACATAGCTTGTCTTAGGTGAGGAAGGCTGATCGATCTTGATCAAATCCCAGACCTTTGTGCAGGTTGTCTGTGGCCCCGATGGGGTCCCATCCATTTCGTGTAATATGCACTGTTTTGCCAGGAATATAAACCCCCTGTCAAGTGCAGGGTGAACCACCATCCTATGAGGTTCGTCGATTCTTTGAAGTCCTATGCAATTTGCATGCTGTTTTAGCTAAGAATCTGGTCTATGCCCCCCTCTTTTAATAATTCCTTATCACTTGCTATATTCTGAGCCATGCTCATCAATAGGACCAATGAGCATATCAGATATTCCTACGCCCTTTTGTGGTTTCTCATGTTGTGAGTTTGATTATAGGGTTTTTAGTAGTTGTGCCCGTCGGCTTAGTTGCCGTCCATCTCCATCCCACATGGGTGTTAACTTTGGAGATACAATGGTAATTAAATAAAAATCGAGGGTAAAAAGGTTTTTTCTTCTAATTTTCTTCTTCATCCTTCAACTCATCCTCCCCCTCCAGCCCTTCCTCATGCGACCACCTCCTCGGTCCTCCCCTTCCAGCCTCTTCTCGATTTATACCACGAATATTTTGCTACAATGTCTGCTCATCTAGGTAACTCCCTCTTCTTCCTCCATTACTCTTCTTTCCTACTCTTATTTTCTCTCTCCTCATTGCATCTCCATTCGTTCACCAAATCATCAAAACTTTTATAATTTTAGGGATAAATCATTCCTTTTGATCTCAAATACGATTTTTCTTATTTTTTTAGTCACTTTTTTGAATCGATTAATCAAACATTTGAGGTCCCTAAACAAATATATGAAAATTGCATATTGCAAAGGTGACATTTTTTCCATCTGAAATACTCTTCAGTCCTTTGCACCCACTACACTTACCCATCACCATCATCACCACACTTTTACCATTCCACACACATGAAACCATCATAACACGCACACACACACATAAACATACAACATATCAGCAGTTGTTATTGTGTTTTCCACTTGGAATCCATCAAAGTTGAGCCCCTTTGCTTGAGATGGAGGTCGGGGGAGTTGGTGGAGGAGGTTGGGGTGGAGGGTTGGGCGAAGGAGGTTGGGGTGGAGAGCTAGATGGAGGTCGGGTTGGTGGGCTGGGAAAATGAGGATGAGGAGGTCGGGGTGGTGTGCTACGTGGAGGAGGAAGTTCGGGGGGTGGAGGAGGTCGGGGTAGAGGGTTGGACAGAGGAGGGGGTCAGGACACAAGGCTTGGTAGAGGAGGAAGACAATTATACCCCTCTTAATGGAACCATGGTTTGACGATGGTTTGAATAAATCATAGTTAAGTTCAATTCATTGATGGTCAAGCTAATCGAAAGGTACAAATGATAACATTGCAAGAAGTCCGGACGCAACCAATAATGCAAAATAGAAGGGTATAATTGATATTGTAATATCTCAGAGGCTTACAACTGATAAAAATTCTTGATTTTAAGCACAACACAAGCTGTACGTTACACAAGGACATGAATCTAGTTTCTTCGACACTTATTTATAAAGAGTAGGGATACGAATAGATGTGGATGTATCCTTATCGGATCTGCAACCATATCCATTTTATAAATGTTTTGACGTCATTAGCCTTATCTGTTTTAATATGGATACAGATATAAATGTTTATTTCTATATATTATGTAACATGATATTAACTTTCTTTTATCATATTTTATATAATCGTGAGAAAATAAGTATATTTATGTTATTTTTATTACATGTGTAAGCTATCCAAGTATATTCGATTTGTGTCTGTTATTTAAGGATATAGTAATGTATTTTTTTAATATTTTTCAACATCCGCAGTCGGTTTTTCGTATTTATATGTGATCGTTTGCATCTCTAATAGAACGTAAATATGTAGCATACCTGCGCTTCGTGGCGAGATCAAATGGCAACGATGAAATTTACTAAATACTACAAAGTTTAATGGTAAATAAATTTAACAATGTAATTATTAAAAATGTATGTTATAGATGTTGATTTTTAAAAGAGAACTGTATTGAACGTATAGTTTAAGTAATTTTTTTGGGAAGCAAATAATGGTGCACGAAAGTGTGAATATGCATCAAGTCAAAAGGTGAAGTTAACCATTTATGTAGGAATTGTCCGAGAGTTAAATAATAAAACAAGAGAAAGTAACTAAAAATAATAAAAAAGTTATAAGAGAAATTTTCTTATAACTTGTATATTTATAAAATATTATGTTAATGCATTTATATATTTGATTAAGACTATTAAATAGATTTTACTAAAAAAATTAATGGATTAAAATATTATTTGAATTTATACTTTTATTGAAATTATTATAATAAAAATATTCATTCATTTTTTCTTGAAATATTGTATATTTTCAATATTAGTTTTGATTAAATTAGTATTTATACAGTAATTAACCGATCTATGATTACCAAAATATACTTTAGTAATTCATAGATATATAAAATGTATAAGAAATAATGGAAAAAGATTCCAAATCAATTTGATTGATGGGTATACTTAAAATGAAATCTAATATTTATAAGTCACTCTTATTTAAAAAAGACGAGGAAAAAATAAGTTATGTATGTATTACATTTAAAATTTTTTACTATCATATAATTTTAGTTCATTGAAAAAATTTTAATTACTAAACTATTGATATAAATTTAATTCTATCATTATCATTCATAAGTTAATTTTTATTATTTATTATTTACTGGATTATTTGTATTACATAATAACTTAAGCACCAATTTGAAATTATTTTCAAATTATATTTTTAAGTACTTTATTACAAGATATATATATATATATATTTTATGTTTGTTTTAAATTATTTTTAATTAGTATTGTACTTCATAATTAAGTCCGTTTTACGCTATTTTTTAATTAGTATTGTATTTCATAATTATAATGTCGCATATACGTATAATTTAATTTTAATACAATAATAAAATATCTACATGGTTTTTACCCACATTGATTATAAAATCTGAATTTGAATAAACTACTAAGTTCGAAAAGAAATTGTAATTCTGAAATAATGGTGAGAGAAAGAGGGGATAGTGGGTAAAAAAAGAGAGATGGAAAGTGATGTATTTGTTTTACTACAATAATTGATATTGTAATATCTCAGAGGCTCACAACTGATAAAAATTCTTGATTTTAAGCACTACACAAGCTGTACGTTACGCAAGGACATGAATCCAGTTTCTTCGACACTTATTTATAAAGAGCAGGGATACGAATAGATGTGGATATATCCTTATCGGATCTGCAACCATATCCATTTTATAAATGTTTTGACGTCATTAGCCTTATCTGTTTTAATATGGATACATATATAAATGTTTATTTCTATATATTATGTAACATGATATTAACTTTCTTTTATCATATTTTATATAATTGTGAGAAAATAAGTATATTTATGTTAGTTTTATTACATGTGTAAGCTATCCAAGTATATTCGATTTGTGTCTGTTATTTAAGGATATGGTAATGTATTTTTTTAATATTTTTCAACATCCGCAGCCGATTTTTCGTATTTATATGTGACCGTTTGCATTTCTAATAGAACGTAACTAGGTAGCATACCGCTCTTCGCAGCGGGATCAAATGGCAACGATGAAATTTACTAAATACTACAAAGTTTAATGGTAAATAAATTTAACAATGTAATTATTAAAAATGTATGTTATAGATGTTGATTTTTAAAAGAGAACTATATTGAACGTATAGTTTAAGTAATTTTTTTGGGAAGCAAATAATGGTGCACGAAAGTGTGAATATGCATCAAGTCAAAAGGTGAAGTTAACCATTTATGTAGGAATTGTCCGAGAGTTAAATAATAAAACAAAAGAAAGTAACTAAAAATAATAAAAAAGTTATAACATAAATTTTCATATATTTTGTATATTTATAAAATATTATGTTAATGCATTTATATATTTGATTAAGACTATTAAATAGATTTTACTAAAAAAATTAATGGATTAAAATGTTATTTGAATTTATACTTTTATTGAAATTATTATAATAAAAATATTCATTCATTTTTTTCTTGAAATATTGTATATTTTCAATGTTAGTTTTAATTAAATTAGTATTTATACAGTAATTAACCGATCTATGATTACCAAAATGTACTTTAGTAATTCATAGATATATAAAACATATAAGAAATAATGTGAAAAGATTCCAAATCCAATTGATTGATGGGTATACTTAAAATGAAATCTAATATTTATATGTCACTCTAATTTAAAAAAATGAGGAAAAAATAAGTTATGTATGTATTACATTTTAAATTTTTTACTATCATATAATTTTAGTTCATTTGTAAAAATTTCAATTACCAAACTATTGATATAAATTTAATTCTATCATTATCATTCATAAGTTAATTTTTATTATTTATTATTTACTGGATTATTTGTATTACATAATAACTTAAGCACCAATTTGAAATTATTTTCAAATTATATTTTTAAGTACTTTATTACAAGATATATATATATTTATATTTGTTTTAAATTATTTTTAATTAGTATTGTATTTCATAATTAAGTCTGTTTTACGCTATTTTTTAATTAGTATTGTATTTCATAATTTTAACGTCGCATATACATATAATTTTATTTTAATACAATAATAAGATATCTACATGGTTTTTTACCCACATTGATTATAAAATCTGAATTTGAATAAACTACTAAGTTCGGAAAGAAATTGTAATTCTGAAATAATGGTGAGAGAAAGAGGGGATAGTGGGTAAAAAAAAGAGAGATGGAAAGTGATGTATTTGTTTTACTACAATAATAAAGTATCTACATGAGATTTTACCTACATTGATTATAAAATTTGAATTTGAAATAATTACAAAGTTCAGAAAAAATATAACTCTGAAATAATGGAGAGAGAAAGATGAGAGCGTTGGTAAAAATGAGAGATAAAAAATGATGAATATTTTCTTAATATGATACTGAAATAATGGAGAGAGAAAGATGAGAGTTGGTAAAAAATGCGAGATAAAAATAGCGAATATTTTCTTAATACGATACTATTTTTTTATAAAATTAGATTTTTTTATTAAAATTTAAATAAGGTTTTTTGTTTGATTATATTTATACAATATATTTTTAAAAAATGTAACCCAATATACGCATGCCATTCTTTTAAAAAATTGTAAGAAAAAATCATATAACTTGTATATTTATAACTATTATGCTAACGTATTTATACATTTTACTAAGAATTTTAAATAGTTTTTTAGATTAATGGATTAAATTATTATTTGAATTTATACTTTTATTGAAATCACTATTCTAAAAATATTATTTTTTAAAAAAATATATATATTCGATATTAGTTTTGATTAAGTTATTATTTATATTGTAAACAATCGATCTATGATTGTCAAAATATACTTTAGTAATGCATAGACATATGAAATGTATAAGAAATAATGTGAAAAGATTTCAAATCCATTCTATTGATGGATATAATTAAAATGAAATATAATATTTATATGTCACTCTAATTTAAAAAAAGATGAGGAGAAAATAAGTTAATTTTTATTTTTATTATTTATTGAATTATTTGTATTGCATAATAATTTAAACATAAATTGAAAATTATTTTCAAATTATATTTTTTATTGCTTTATTATAAGATTTATATATTCATATGTAAGTTTAATTTAAATTATTTTTAAAATCATATTATATTTCACAATTAATTTTATTTTAAACTATTTTTAAATGATTATTGTATTTCACAATTTTTACATCACATATAAATATGATTTATTTTAGCATAATAATAAAATATATGTGTGTTTTTCCCACATTGATTACAAAATCTGAATTTGAATAAATTATACTTTGGAAAAAATATAACTTTATATGAGAATTAAAAATTTTAATTTAATAAATATAACTAATATATATATAAATACTAATATAATAAATATAAAGAAAATTATGATATTTATAATTTTAGAGTTAACAAATATATTAGAGGAGAGAGAAAAGATGAGAAAGGGAGAGAGATAGTGAATGGAGAGAGGGAGAAAGAGGGAGAGAGAGGAGGAGATAGAAAAGATGAGAGAGGGGGAGAGAGATGATGCATTTGAGCGAAAGAGAGGAGAAATAGAGAGGAGAGAGGAAGAGAGAGAGAGAGAGAGAGAGAGAGAGAGAGAGAGAGAGAAAGAGGGAGTGAGTGGAGAGAGACAGTGATCGAGAGAGGGGAAGAGTGAGGGGAGAGGGAGAGATGGGAGGAAAGAGAGGGAGGGAGCCACGCATCAGTGGAGGGAGAAAAGAAAGAGGGAGTGAGAGAGTGAGTGGAGAGAAAGAGAAAGAGTGATCGAGAGAGGGGGAGAGTGAGAGGAGAGGGAGAGACGGGGGAAAGGAAGGGGAGGGAGCCACGTGTCAGTGGAGGAAGATGGAAGGGGGAAAACTGGCTTTTAGTTAGGGTTATTGATGTTCACACAAAGATACATATCAACTTTAGAGAAGTAAACTTGTCGTGCTCATTCTCCTATTTTTGTATTCCACCGGTCATAACAAGTGAAATATTACATTATTTCTTCCTCTTTGCCTTCGGTTGCCACGAAGCTACTGTAAAATTCAAATTCAAAAGGATTTTTACCCCAGGACCCTATAATTTTTGACAATTACTTTCTCGACCTTTGAAACAACCTGATTCCTCCCTTGATTCTGTAAGCTTGCTAATCCTTACCCCACAAACCTCGTGTTTACTCATTCATTTACCTGTTAAATGTAATCGAATTCCGTTAAAATGAGGTATATATTGACCTCTTTATATAAAAAAATTTACAAACAATGCAATTCTCCTATGTACATCCCATTCCTCTCCCCCTCCCCCTCCTCCCCATGCTCCTCCACCTGCAATCGTAGCAGCTCCTCCACCCACAACCGTAGCTGCTCCTCCAACCCCTCTCTCCCTACGCACCACCTGCAGTTGTAGCTGCAACTGCTCCACTCGCAGTCGCAACTTCTCCTCTGTCCTCCCCATACCCTGACATCCTCTCCCCTGCCCCCTCCCTCCTCTGTTTCGTCCGCTGCCACCTGACCTCCTCCTCTCCCCATCCCCCCCTGACCTCTGCCTCTTCCTCCTCCTCTGGATGACCATCCATCTCCATGCCCAATTCCCACGTCTTGCGGGTGAGCATGCGGTCCTGATCGCAACAGGAGTTGCCCCCTCCATCGCCTCCCCCTCCTCTCATTGTTCCTCCGACCCTGCCACCCCCTCCCCTTGCTCCACCATCCCTGCCACCCTCCTCCCACTCCTCCCCTTGTTACTCCGCCCCTGCCACCCTCTTGCCTACCTTCGCCTGCAACAGGAGCTGCTGCCTCCCTGACCTCCCCTTTCTCCTCACGGTCCATGACGAGGGCATCCTCCTCCGTGACCTTTGCCTCTTCCTCCAAGTCTGCCACCCTCCAGGTCTGCCGTGATGACTCCCGTTTGATTTGGTAGAAGAAGAGGATGAAGAAGGGAGTAGGAAAAGGAGAGAGGGAAATTGAAAATTCACCGCCCGATTTTCTTTGGTTAGATTAAGTAATTGACTCCAATAAAGTTAAAGTTGACGGTAGGGTTCGTGGGGTAAGACAGAGCAAGTTTAAGGGTCCAGGGGGAATTAGGTTGTTTCAAAGGTCGTGAAGAAAATTGACAAAGTTTATAGAGTTCTGGGGGTAAAAATCTCCCTTCAGAACATCTAAAGTTTGGCATTCTCAAATGGACATTATATCATCGTTGAAATTGTCAAATTTGACCATTTGGGCACCAAGTTGAGATCTCAACAATCTGCTACGACGATCATTTAAATTTAGCATGGCAATAAATGTGTGATTCTGGTTGTTTTCTTATTTCTTAACCTGTAATTTTTGTATATTATTGGCATTATCGGACTCAATGAATGCTTCTGGTTTAGAAGTCGATGTTGACGTGACGTTGTACTGGTTGGGGTGTAAATACAGATGACAGAGGTGTGGTATATGAGTGTAAATTAAAAAAAAGGTGTTTTTGGTATATTGCGAAGCTTACGCGTATATTTTAGTAATGGCGCATGCTTGCAATGGTACGTGCATAGAAACATTTTCAGAAGATCAAACCTTAAGCCCGATTGCAGAATTTGATGATTATTTTAAGAGGATGCAAGATAAATTACATGTGAAACTTAATTAATTTAGATGAACAAATTGGGAGAAGATTGCAACGGACATGCTAAAAAAAGCAACGCTGAGGATGGGGAAGTATGTGGGATGGCATCGAAACAATGGATAAACTTCGCTTATCCTTTATCACACCTTAGTGATGGAAAGGTACTTTAAAGGGTTATAAGAGGATCCTTAGAACACGATAATCTGCATTATAAAACAATATGATGTCGGGGATTTAGTTTTTTTGTATGTAAGTAGCAACTATAAACCGTGCTTCGTTTCGTTGCAAGCAAAAAAAATTGTTGCTCGCCTTTTATTATTACATTATGATGGATAGACGGTATGCAAATATCAAATTATAGATTGATTTTATTTTGTATCTACACCATCACTATGTTTACATTCTTACTCTTTTTAACATCTGTCCCTCTCCATGATTTGTGATGTCAGAGTTAGTAAAATTACAAAGGCTATATTATAATTACAAATATTACAAAGGTTGCAATATAATTGATTAGGCTTTAAGGGTCATGGTAAAAATCCATAAAGTACTAAGGGATCGTTTGGTTGATGGTGTACACGGGTGTACACCGGCATACCCCTCGTTCCAACCTTCCCAACCTGGGTTTTGATTACTTGTATTGACCCTATACTTTCTTTGGTATAATGGTTTCTAACTATGTTCAAATAAATTTATTACCATAAAAAACATATTATACTTAATAAAAAAATTAATAACGCATATTCAATGTCACATCACATCACAATTATCATTCAAACCCTCCCAACCCTCCAAACATCTGCTATTCACAGAGGGATATCCTAACCCAATCCAACACAATTACCAAACAAGCCCTAAGGGACAGTGTGAAAAGATCTCCATGTTCCTGATATTCCTGATCGGTCTTGACCTGTCCTTCAAGAGGATCCAATTGTAAATAGAAGAACAATTCATTCATATCAGCCATAGTTGTATCCAATTTGTGACTATTAAGTGGTGTAGGCATCAGATAATGTTATTTTATAAAATTATAAAAAAATTGGTTTGCTTTCAATCTAGCCCTTAAACCTGGATGTCTCAAAGATCAGAATAATATTAATTTCTACTTCTGACACAAGATATTTTATGTATTATAGATTATGGATTTAAAAATAAGACACGAAGGGATATATGTAAGATGTTGGTCCTCCTATGCCCCTATTTCTTCTGCAAAGTATACGTAGAATATGGGTTTGGATGATTCGATATCAATTTTTCTGTGTGAAACAAAAGGATACTTCTAAAAATATATAAAATGTGAGAAATTTTTAAATGAAAATCGTCTGATGGTAACAATGGCAACCCCTTGCTTGACAATCAAGAAAAATGTAGCGAGTAAAATTAAAATACGACATATAAAAGTCTTATCTATGCATTAGAATATTGGGATATTTATACAAATAAAGCTGAGTAGTTTTGTAATTACCCCAAGAACCATCGATAACCACGAATTACACCCATGATATCAAATAAGTGCATTGTTTTATACCCATAACCCTTCGTTAGCTTAGTTCATTAACTCAACCAAAGGATTGAGTTAATCTAATTAATCCACAATCTAATGATTGAAGTTAACCCAAAGTAAAAAAAATGGATATACAAACCTATTGTCAATATAAGGTGCATGACAAAAATATATATAGCATAACTAAGAGGAATGAAATGATATTAACCCAACCCAACTAAGGTTGCGGATTATCCCCCTTCATCGTGTCCTCCTTCCCTTCACAGTTGCTTACATTGGACTCCGCCTCCTACGATCCCTCTCACTTCTCCTCTGGACCCTTCTCCTCGATCTCCTCCAAGGACTTAAGTAGTACCTCCATGCAACCATTCACCTCCTCTGCCTTGGAACCCTTTGTTGGGTTACATCCAGTCCCAACTAGAGGATGCAACAATTTGCCCCTTTTGCAGGGACATCCTTGCAATTTCTCCTGTAAGTTGTAGCCCCATTCGGCAGCCTCATCTTCTAAAACGAAGCCCCATTCATATCATGTATTCCCAGTTTGAAACAGGGAGGAGCAAAGGGTTTTTTTGATCCCTTCACTTCCTCCATGCGAGAGAGAGATAGGTCGAGAGATAGAGGGAGGTTGCAGCTGGGCTCCTCCTCTTTTCTCCTATCGACACAGGCTGCAACATGGGCTTGGAGAGCAGCTTTGGCTCGAGAGGAACATCAGCTAGGGCTGCGAGTTTGTGGGCAGTGGCTTGGTGAGCTCGGCAGCAGCAACAACGATCGGTCGAGCTCGATTGCAACAACGAGGAGGTCGTATTGTGGACGACCTCAAGGGAGCCGAGCATCGATTTGGGTCTCCATCCGGGAGCCCACATGGAAGCCACTTCACCTTCTTGGTTTTGAGCACATCTTTGGTATTTTGGATACCTAGTGATAGTTAGTTACTTGTACAAAACTATTGGATTGTGCTTGTGGCTTGTATCTTGATTTTGTGGGTAACAAAATTGAGAAGAACTTTGGCTTCATTTGACCTAGTGGAATCGTTGCAAGTCTTGCTCCATGATTTTTCTCTTTCTCACACCGTGTAAGGTTTTCCACGTAAAAATTCATTGTCTCCGTGGTTGCTTGTTGTGATTGCTTGTGCTAGATTGTTTATCATCGTTGCCATTTGGTTCCCGTGTGTGGAACCCATATTTGTGGTGTGCCATCTTTGCTGCAGGACATGGATTTAGAGATACTACTCATCACTATCCCAACAAGTGGTATCAGAGCACATGTTGTGCAAAATGGGCAAAGATGATGAGGACACGATGATTAAGCTCACAAGTAGCAACTAGCAGATTTGGAAAGCCAAGATGGAAGACATTCTATATTGCAAGAACCTCCACGATCCGGTGGAGGGAAAGAGCATCAAGCCGGAGAACATGTTTGCAGGTGAATTGACAAAGTTGAATCGAATGGCCATTGTTGGCTTGACATTTTTGTATTCCATCATGTGGCCGAAGAGACAAATGCAAAGGAGTTGTGGGACAAATTGTCTAAACTCTATGATCAGAAGACCACAACCAACAAAGCTTTCTTGATTAGGAAGCTGGTGAACTTGAAATATAAGGATGGAACCAAAGTGGCAGAGCATTTGAACGATTTCCCAAGCATCATCAACAAGTTGAGTTCCATGGGTCCGATGCTTGATGACGAGTTGCAGGCACTTCTCTTGTTGGGTTCATTACCAGACAGCTGGAAGACCCTAGTTGTCACTGTGAGCAATTCTGCGAAGGATGACAAGTTGACCATGCCCGTGGTCAAGGGTCGCCTCTTGAATGAGGAGATCAAGCGTCGCTCATCCGAAGAGACCTCCTCTTCTTCACATATGTATGCAGTCGAGAGGTGAGGAGGATCCAAGAGCAGAGGACAATCACAAGAGAGGCAGAAATCTAGAGACAAATCCAAGGGCAAAGGAAAGTGTCACCACTACCAGAAGCCCGATCACTGGAAGAGAGAGCAAGCTGAAACCAAGAAAATCAGAAAAATGAAGATGGAAATGTAGCTGCAGTTGTGGATGATGACAATGCAAATGAGGTGGTTCTCACCATTCAGGATCAGTGCTCGCATGCAGGGAGTGATTTGGAGTGGGTCATTGATGCGGTCGCCTCCTATAATATAACTCCACACAGAAGTTCTTCATCATTTACACCAAGGGTGACTATGGGCGGGTCTTGATGGATAATGAAAGTTACTCTAAGATCGTGAGAATTGGCACCATCTCGAATCAAACTGATGTTGGGTGCTCAATGACTCTGCATAATGTGAGGTATGTTCCTGATATGCGGCTTAGTCATATCTGGTTCACAACTAGATAGTGAAGTATACCATCTGAAGTTCGGCGACAGCAAGTGCATGATTAGCAATGATTCTCTCATCATGGCTAGAGGCAGCCTGTGTTGCACACTCTATATGACTAGAGTGAAGGTCACGGAAGTCAGTTTTCATGCTAGTGAGGCAGATACATCAGATTTGTGGCACCTTAGACTTGGGCACATGAGGTAGAAGGGTTTGCAGCTTAAGAGAGAGTTGATGACCTACCACAATGACATCACACTGTCTCCTTGTGATGCATGTGAGGTTGGGAAGAGTGGGAGTGCACCATTCAGAGTCAGATCTAAGGTGAAGGGAGGCCTTCTATAGTTGGTTCACTCGGATGTTTGTGGTCCCATGGACACAACCTCCTTGGGAGGCAATAGGTATTTGCCACTTTCATTGATAATGCATCTAGGAAGGTGTGGGTGTATGTGATAAGGACGAAGGATCATTTATTCAGTTGCTTCAAGAAATTGCATGCCATGGTTGAGCGAAATAGGAAAATTGCTTAATTGTTTGCGTACGGACAACGAGGTAGAGTACTCCTCCCTTAGCTTTCAGGGATACTGTGTAGAGCACATCATCAGGCATGAGAGGACGGAGCCAGGAACAACCCAACACAATGGTCTTCCTGAGCGGATGAATAGGACCATTGTTGAGAGAGTTCGTTGCATGCTGAAGAAAATGAAGTTGTTCAAGACCTTTTGGGCTGAGGCGATTCACACCACATGCTACTTGATCAACTGATCTCCATCGGTTCCTTTGGGATTCCATATTCCATAATGTGTTTGGATAGGAAAGGACCCCTCATATGCTCATTTGAGGGTGTTTGCATGCAAAGCTTATGCGTTGGTACCAGACACATGGATGTGATTTTTATAAGAATCAGACATTGGCTGAGGACAATACTGAGAGTGGTGATGCAAATGAGATTTTCATGGATGATAACCATGACGAGGACAAAACCCCTCTCCAGTACAGGTACAGGTGTAGAGGATGGACATCTAAAGCATCACGAGCCAAATGCATACCCCATTGATGCAGGTTCAGGGGACCTATGGCATGGGGAGCAACCTCATCTACATGTCGATACAGCAGAGCCTCAGGTCAGGAGATCTGAGAGAGTATGTCAACCATCATCTCTTTACCCCCACTTCCCGATATGTGATGCTTATAGATACAGGTGAGTCATACACCTTTGAGGAGGCACAAATGCATAAAGACAAGGATCATTGGTGCAATACAATGAATGAAGAGATGTTATCTCTCAGGAAAATCACACTTATGATCTTGTTGAGCTTCCTAAAGGCAAGAGAGACTTAAAGAACAAATGGGTTTACAAGATGGAGTTTAATGATGGTGGCAAGCATGTTAAGTACAAGACCAGATTGGTGGTGAAAAGTTTAGCCAAAAAGAAGGAGTGTACTATGATGAGATCTTCTCTCCATTGGTGAGATGAATTCAGCTAGAATGGTGCTAGGACTTGTTGCTAGCATGGACCTTGAGCTGGAGCATATGGATGTGAAGACGACCTTTTTTCACGGTGACTTGAAGAAAGAGATCTACATGGATAAGCCACATGGATTTCAAGAGAAAGAAAAAGAGCACATGGTTTGCAGGTTGAGAAAGAGTCTCTATGGCTTGAAGCAAACCCCGAGACAATGGTACTTGAAGTTTGATGCTTTCATGGCAAAACAAGGATTCAAGAGGACTACAACCGATCCGTGTGTATATGTTCGTCGTCTTCCCAATGGCAGGTTCATCGTTCTTTTGATCTACATGGATGATATATTGATTGTAGGTCATGATTCCAACTTGATTGTGAAGTTTACGAGAGAACTCTCCAATGAGTTTAAGATGAAAGATTTGGGCAAGGCAAGCTACATCCTTGGGATGCAGATTACTCGAGACAGGAAGAAGCGCATGTTGTGGTTATCACAGGAGAGCTATGTTGAATACGTGTTGGAGTGGTTCAACATGAAGAATGCGAAGACTGTCAGCACGCCCTTAGTCTCTCATTTCAAGCTGACTAAAGAGTCATGTCCATCCACTTCTGAGGAGAAAACAGAGATGGCTAAGATCCCATACCAGTCTGCAGTTGGAAGCCTCGTGTACGTGATGGTTTGCACTAGACATGACATAGCCCATGTTGTGGGCATGGTGAGCAGATTCATGTCCAATCTGGGGAAGGATCATTGGGAGGCAGTGAAATGGATCTTGAGATACTTGAGCGGGACCTCAACTATGTGTCTTGTGTTTGGAAGATCAGATCCCAAACTATGTGATTACACTGATGCCGATATGGCAGGAGACATGGACCATAGATAATCTACCTCATGGCACATTTTCACATTTGCATGGAGAGTCATATCATGGCAGTCCAAGCTACATAAATGTGTTGCTCTCTCGACTACCGAGGCAGAATACATAGCAGCAACAAAGGCTAGGAAAGAAGTGTTGTATTTACAACGCTTTCGTGGTGAGTTTAGATTGGATGACAGTGAGCTGATTGTGTTTTGATTCATGAAGTTCAATGTGATTTAATCTCAATTTCAGGTCCATATGCAATTTATACAAAATACAAAGCGATGCTATGCTGTATGCATTTTTTATTTTGTTTTTATGCAATAAAGAATGAAATTAGAGTCAATTTGAACACATCATTAAAAATCGGTCATCAAATCAAGCAAGACAAGTAGAGCATGGTCCCATTTTTCACATAAAAAATCACTTAATTTAAAACAGTTTCAAACGGAACAAATAAGTATGCTAGAATGTAGAGGACAAAATAAGGATCAAAACGACACTAAAATCATGCAATTCGGACCTACGATGCTCAAGTTATGCTAAAAACAGTGCACGCGCATAGTGGTAATAAAAATGCAATAAAATAAAGGGATAAATATTACATTTAGGTCCCTAGGAGGACCTAAATGTAAATAATAAAAATCGCCTGGGCCCAGTTGTAATTTTTCCATTGCGCGCAGGGGCATATTTGCAATTCTTCAAAACATGGAGGGGATCCCTATAAAATACCCAGACACGCACGTGAGGCATGTGCTTGGGGACCAAAATGTAATTCCATAAACTTCCGGGTCTTTTTATGCAATTTACCCAGCACCTCACGTGCTCTGCACGTGAGGGGCTAGGCTCGGGTCAGCTCATGTGGCTCGGGCCATGTGGCTGCATGTGGAGGCTTGAATTTTAGGCTTGGGTCACCCGAGCCTGTTGGTTCGGTTCGAGGCTTGGGCCTCCACGTGGCTTCATCACGTCCGTCCGATCAGGAGGATCGGACGGTATCTGCTTCTCGTGCTCCTCCGCAGGTCGCCGGAGGAAGCGGGGCTCCGGCGACCTACCCTTGGCTCCGCCTCGACTCGCGAAGCCTTCTGATGACCGTCTGGACTTGCTGGAGGTCTGGCGGAAGTCTTGGAGCCACGACGAAGCTCCAAGGCTGATCGGAGGTACTGCTCGAAGAAGCTTCGCCAGCGGAGATGAAGTTGAAGGAGCTCCGACACGATCTCCGGCCATTGATGGATTTGAAGCCTGAAAATGTCAGTGTATAGCCGAAGCGTGCTAGTGCGAACGATAGGTGAGTGAGTGAGGGCCTTGGAGGCGTAGGGAATGGTGGCCGGAGACTTCTCCTCCGCCGGAGCGGGGGAAGAAGGGGCTCGGAGTGAGGGAGGTTCTGGAGAAGGGAGATGTGGTCGGCGAGGATGCGGGTCAGGTGGTGAAGTTGTCTAGGATGTCGGAGGCGGGTGACGATGACTGTAGGTAACATGATAAATAAGAGAAATTTAGACGAAAAAGTCTCCTCGTCGGAGCGAGGAGTTGGCGGAGGTAGCGGCTTGGGCTGAGCACCCTAGAGGCGCTCCGGTCGTCGCCCAGCTGGTCAGCCTTCTCCAGCGAGCTCGGAGGTGCGCGTAGACACCAGGACACGGCGGAGCGCTGCCGTGGGTCAACACCAGGTTGAAATCGTCCTTGCCTCGACATTCCGCCCCTCCGCTGTCACCGGAGGGGCGGAGGATGCTAGGTTCAACCCAATAACGGTGGACGAGGTGATCGATGGCGGAGGAAGGGGTTTTATAGATGGAGGTGTGCAGCGGTTTTAGTGGTGGAGGGCCATTTTGGAGCGAGGGTTTAATGGTGTGGGAGTGATGGCGAGGAAGGGATGCGGTTACGCGAGGGTGGCGGAAGACCTGGCTATGTGAGATGACCGTTAGGAGAGGGAGAGGTGGCCGGAGGTATTGGCCAGAAAAGGAAGGGGGCGGAGGATGCGCGAGGGTTGTAACGCCTGGGAGCAGAGGCTTCAGAGGTAGGAGACAATGGTTGGACTGTTGGATCTTGATCCAACGGCTGGGATGAGCTTGCGAGCGGAAGGTTCTGGTTAGATCTTAGATTAGATCCAGTGACGGGGAGTTAGGCGCCGATGAGTGGTCCAGATGAAAAGTTGGATGAGATCCAATGGCGAGGGGTGAAGGGATGACGTGGGGAAACGAGAGGCGTAGGATGAGAATGAGATCGGACGGCTGAGGTTAAGAGGTGACGTGGCTAAATGAGGGACGTTGGATGGAACTAGAATCAGACGGCTGAGGTTTAGGCGCTAATGTGCGGTCGGGATTTGATCTGAGAGTTAGATCAAGGGCTGAGAAGTGAGGCATGATGAAGGGCTCAGATGAAGGCAGGATTGGAGTGATCCAACGGCCCAGGAGGCCGCCGGGTGGTGAGAGATGAAGCGGGCCACGTGGGCGGCCCAGAGGGCGCCACGTGGCCCAATCAGAGTAAATTAAAAATAAAAACAAAGAAAATTAGAAAAGAAATAGTTAGAGGCCGAATTTAGAAAAAGTCAAAACATGAAAGTTGCTCGTCTCGACGAGATCTACAACTTTCTTGTTGGTCAAAAAGCCAAAAGAGGTCATCTGTACAAAAGCTATTTTTGGGGGGTATTTTTAAGGGGATAAAAACACCAAGTTGTTGTTTTGAGATTTTTTTTTGTATTTTTTATCTTTTTAAGGGTCAGTGATTTATAGACAAATTATCTACCTAATTTTTAGGGGTTTCTAAGTGATAAAATAGATACAGAAAAAATAAGGGAAATTAAATACAAATAATTATAGGTTAATTTATACACAATATAGTACATGATAAAAACAAAGAATTAGAGGATATTTTTATTGGCTTGTTTAAGCAAGGATTTTAATAAGTGGCTTTTAGCATGATGAATACGAGATTCATCAGATAGCCAGAGCGCTATAGACCTGAGAAAGAGTACCTTGCACCATACTCGCACAAAACACATTGATGTGAGATACCATTGGTTGAGGGATGCAGTTGACTAGAAGCATCTCATGTTGAAGAAGATTCACACTTATGAGAATCCCTCAGAGATGTTGACCAAGGCAGTCACTCGTGACAAGCTTCATCTCTATAAAGTGCTGAGCGGTGTCACTTCTTCTTGATCTATCACTGGGTCACACCTCCCTGTTGAGACTGGATGGGGAGGTTGTTGGGTTACATCCATTCCCAACTTGAGGCTGCAATAATTTACCCCTTTTGCAGGGGCATCCGTGTAATTCCTCCTGCAAGTTGCAACCCCATTCGTCTACCTCGTTTTCCAAAACGAAGCCCCATTCATTTCATGTATTCCCAGTTCAAAACATATAGCAGAAAAGGGGTTTTTTAATCCCTTCACTTCCTCCATGCGAGAGAGAGAGGTCGCAAGAGAGAAAAAGGGAGGTTGCAGATGGCTTCTCCTCTCTTCTCGCATTGACAAGGGTTATAACTTGGGCTTGGAGAGGAACTTTGGCTCGAGAGGAACATCAACTAGGGTTGTGAGTTTGTGGGCAGTGACTTGGATGAGCTCGGCAATAGCAACAACAACGACTGGTCGAGCTCGATTGCAGCAACGATGAGGTCGTGTTGTGGACGACCTCAAGGGAGCCGAGCATCGATATGGGTCTCCATCCAGGAGCCCACAGGGAAGCCACTTCACTTTCTTAGTTTTGAGCACATCTTTAGTATTTTGGATACCTAGTGATAGTTAGTTACTTGTACAAGAACTTTCAGATTGTGCTTGTGGTTTGTATCTCGATTTCGTGGGCAACAAAACAAGAAGAACTTGGGTTTCATTTGACTTAGTGGAATCGTTATAGGTCTTGCCCCATGATTTTTCTCTTACTCACACCGAGCAAAGGTTTCCACATAAAACTTCATTGTCTCCGTGATTGCTTGTTGTGATTTGCTTCACCGTTTCCATTTGGTTCCCGTGTGGGGAACCCATATTTGTGTTGTGCCATATTTGTTGCAGGACATGGATTTAGGGATACTACTCATCACTATCCCAGCACCCTTTACCCCCTTCGGCATCAAGCACTCCGCCACATTGGCCGGAGTTATCTCCACCTCCCCATTAGCTCCTCTACTCTCAGGAACATGGTGTGATCCTCCACACCAAGATAGTTCATGGAAAGCACCTTGAAGGCCTCGAAGCTGCTGTTGGAGAGCTTGATGTGCTTGCCCATCCTCCCCTTCCTTATCAGCACCTGGTCCGGCTTCTCCACGTGGTTGGTCATGAAGACTATGATCTTTCCCTGCCACAAGATGATCACAGTCCATCAGTGAAGTTAAACAACCATGACATCTTGGAGTGCTAAGTTTTGAAACCAGTTCCGTCGGTCAGAAGAACCAGACGCTCATGTCAGAAGACATTATCTGCAACTTACTACATCTCATCAACAATACCAGCCCAACCATTGCTTGCAAGCTTCTTCAGGTGCTAGTGGGGCTTACCAGTTCTCCTCAATACATTGAAAACATAGTATTAGCGATCAAGAGCTCTAGTGCTACCCTCAATTTGATTCAATTCATAGAAGCCCCACAGAGAGAACTACCCATGGTGACCATAAAACTTCTACGAAATATATCACCGCACATGGGTCGAGAGCTGGTTGATGCCCTTGGTGGTCTAGTTAGGTTGGCAGTTTGATAAAAGTTATAGAAGAAATCAATGGAATCTTTGAGGAGGAAACGAATCCTCTGCTGCAGGGTCCGCTGCAGCAGACTCTGTAGTAGAGGCATGGGCTGCTCGATCTTGATCGAGTGGTTCCCACAAATTCGTACTGTAGGACCCACAAAAAAAGTGTGATTTCGTGGGAACCGCTCGATCTTGATCGAGTGGCCCACGCCTCTACTGCAGAGTCTGCTACAGTAGACCTTGCAGTAGGGGATCCTCTCCCCTCTGAGGAAAAAAGTGGTTGCAATTGAACTCCTAGCAGAATCTTCCCAAAATTGATCTAGCCCTAACCCGATATCTCTTAAAGGAAGGGGTTTTCCATGCGGTCATCTTGAAGGTACAGAGGGTCTGTAAGAGGAAGAGTAGGGTTGGATGGTATGTCAACCCTTTTCTTGAACGCCTCGTTAATGTTGTTTCAAAAGTCACCTTTGATTTGGATAAGGAGCATGATGTCTTATTTTCAATCGAGAACAATCTCATAGCCTTGTTCACAGACTTGTTTTAGATAAACAGACTCAACAATGTACAGATGGTGTCGGTAATTGCACTAGAGAATCTCTCACAAAAATCCAAGCTTCTCAAGAGAGTGCCACAAGAACCAGAACCTTGTTGTGTAATTTTTCCTTATCTCTGCATGAAGCCAACACGTATAGGTCTCTATCAAGTTTACTATGAATTCTGCTCGGCGAGCTTTTATCTCTTGCAAGCAAGAGCAGTAGAGAGATTGGTTCTGTGCCTGGACCACACCAAGGAGAAGGTGGTGGAGGGTTCCATTATTGTGTTATGCACGCTCCTTGATGATGATGCAGATATTGCCGACCACCTCCCTTTCCTCCTCCAGCCCCCCCTCCGTCGAACACCTCCCCTTCCTCTCCCTCTGCCTTCCCCTCCCCCTCACGCGAGCAGCAGCAGTTGATGTTCCTTCCCCTTCCTTAGCCTTCCCCTCCCCTTGAGCGAGCAGTAGCACCAACACCCCTTCCCCTCCCCTCGTGCTAGCAGCAGTAGCAGCTGCTCCTCCCCTTCCCCTCCCTCTGCCTTCCCCTCCCCTCGCGCGAGTTGCAGTAGCAATGACACATGGTTGAGATGGAGGAAGATGAAGTGGAGGTGATGGAGGTCCAAGAAAGAGGGAAGAAAAGGAGGAGTGGTATCCCTTGTAAATAAAGTGAACTCAAAGATGGATTATATAACAGATCCATCATAGACGGAGAAATGATTGGAAGTTACTCCTCATGGTTATGTACGTAATTAAAAACTATTCAGAGTTATGCTATGTAAGATTTAAGGATGACTCAATGTCCTAGGTGTAATTCGTGATTATCGAGGTTTCCTTGGGTAAATACGAAACTACTCAGGCTTATGGGTGTAGATATCCCATATGCAAAATAGTGAATAAGTTAAATATTCGAGATAATTTATGATCTAATAAATATAAATCAATCCAAAATCACTCAAAATTATTTTAATATAAAGTATATATAATAAAGAAAATTCAGAGATAGGAGACTATATTTTTGAATTTTAAATTAATTTTTATTATTTTTATAGGATTTTTAGGGTTTCATTATTTTTAGATTTATATTTTTTATTTTTTTAGGATTTTCAGATATGTGGTAGAATATCATATAATATTGATAATATATTTTTTGGGGGAATTTTTGAAAATGATTTTATAATGTTTATGGATTTTTATATTTAAATAGAATGAAAATGCTTGTTTTTGTATTTTAAATAAATTGAAAAATTAGATAAAATGCCACAATAATATTGTGCATAAACAAGCATGATATCAGGCACTTAATCTTAATTTTCGTAACATTTTTCGAGCAATAAAAATATTTAAAATGAACAATATACGCAAAATAAAAATGTTGCAGTTATATAGATCTAGTTGCAATTTATAAAAACTTTAAATCCATTTAATAACAAGTCCAATAAACGTAGGGGTACATGCATAAAAATTACATAGCCAAGTTTTAATATTTACAAGACTAAAAATAACCTAAAAAGTATGGGGCCCCTCCTATCTCTGACATCCATTCTCACTTCTGAGAATCTCAATCCCTTTTTGAGACCCTTCCGCATGTGTCGTACCTCGTCGGAGGAGGCTTGGAGGTTCTTCTTTCGATTCCTCTCCCACGTGCCTCAGTGAAGCTCAAACCTGTACCAAAAGACTAGGGTCTCGAGAATTATGCTCTCGACCATGGATTGAAGCTGAAAGCGCAAGAAATGGAGGTGGTCGGCGTATCTCCAATGAAGGTGATGGATGGTTATTTGGATCGCTTATCGGAGCACGATTAGATTGAGATGGGCGAGGAAAATGATGGAGAAGTAATGGAGAATGAGATGGCATGGTCAGGGAGTCGAAATGAGGGTCGGAGCATGGTGAATCTTGTGGTCGGAGCCTAGTGCTCTGACAAGCTACGAGTTGGAAATTAAACGCTAAATAACACGAAATAACATCAAATAATATGCGAAGCTAACCTAAGGAATTAAATGCGATGCGAAAAACCTAAGTAAATTGCTCGTACATGGTCTTAGGGACCAATGAGCAGAACTTCTCCTGAAGCGAACTCCAGCAAGGTGTATCGATTTCCCCCGGCCACCTTTGTCCACACTCACAGTAGGAGGGTGAAGCTGCAGTCACCAACTCACTCACTCTTATCTGAATTGGGGTTACAAGGGGCTAGACGAGGATCAAAAGGTGAATAATGGCGACATGGTTCATTTATATAAGTGTTGGTCTGCTGGCTTAGGAAAGAGGTAGCGTAAAGGGTGATGGGGGTTGGTGGATGTTATATGGATGGTGTGGAAAGAGTAGAATTTTGGAGAATAAGGGAACCTTGTGACTCTGATAGAATCAGGGGGAAGGATGTACAGTTGACCATAGGTCAACATAGGAAGGCATCTCATTGGTCCACATAGGACCATATGAGGACAAAACAGAAATGAAATGCTTTATTAACTTTATAATAAATAATAAATGATTTTATTAATTAAACTTAACACATAAATATGGTTCTAATTTTATAAACTATTTTATGACGGTTTTTTTATTTTTACAATCTTATTTGGAAGATGTTAATATTTACATGCATATATATATGTATATATACTTGTATTTAGTGTATTTTATTTTAATTTTGTATTTTTAATTCTTATTATCCTATTTACATATTTTACATATTTATAATATAATAAAATATATATTTACATATTTTTATTTTAATTTTTTGAATTTATTTATATACATAAAAAATATATGTATATACATTATAGGTATAGTATACCTATACATTTTATTTATTTTAAGTATATTTTCATGGTTTTATTTTGTGTTTGTATTTTTAATATGTTTTAAATAATATGTATAATTATTTAAAAATATAAAAAGAGTAAAACTATAAATAATAAGATATATGAATATTATATACATATACACAATATAACAATACCCCCAAAAGCCAGCTTTTGTATCTTAACTCCATTTTTTTATGAAACAACATTTATTAGATGGATAATTTATTTGGAATACAATGGAAGTGAGTTTGGTGCATTTCGAGTTGATATGAAGAAGATATTGACCTGTGAAGTTTAGTTGCACTGTGCGTTATTTCTATTGGCAATTATTTTTATAATTTTCTCTGTATTAATATGTATAAATTTCATGTTGAAAATTTTATTATTGAGGCATGTAAAATGAAGTATAAAATAGAGCAAAATGGCTATTTTTGGAGCAAAAATTAGGGTTTTCTATAGAGTATATTGCCTTTATCTCCCCCTACTTTGTTCCTCATCGACCAAGTCAATATTAACTTGGTCTCAGGATTTAGGATCATTTAGTATCTTTGATACTTCATTTATTTTTCTTTTCTTTATTCTTTTATTTTGGATTTAATGTAGGTAATTATGTGTTAATAACAATTAGATAAATAATGTTAATTTGTATAAGTTATTGATATTTACATGTATTTTGATAGGGATTTAAATACAAAAGGGAAGAATAAAGGTAGATGAATAGTTATTCATCACCCCATATATTATTACCTTTGCTAGTCTCGAGCAAACACTTATTAGAAGAATAAGTGATGCAAAGAAGAGAAATAAAGAAAATGAAAATAAAGAACATAGAATGATTATAAATTTTAAACTTGTCTTCACAAATCAAACTTTGGAGCTCAGTTAAGACATTTGGATAGTTCGTTTGTTCGAAACCTTATTGGGAATAAGATCTAAAACTTAAGTTTGCCTCAATATCCCCCGAGCTTAGGCGCCTCACGTGCAGCGCATGTGAGGTCCTGGGAAATTTGCACGATGGACCCCGGACTTTCAGCTAATTACAATTTGGTCCCCAAGCACGTGCCTCACGTGTGTGCCTAGGTATTTTATAGGGAAGCCCTCCAAAGTTTCAGAAATTATAAAAATGCCCCCGCGTTGTGGAAAATTTATGAAGGGGCCCAGGCTGTTTTTGGTATTTGCATTTAGATCCTTCCAGGGACTTAAATGCAATATTTATCCTTTTAATTTCTTGCATTTTTATTACAATTATGCCCCTGCATTGTTTTATTCATAACTTGAGCATCGTAGGTCCAAATTGCATGATTTTAGTGCCATTTTGATCCTTGTTTTGTCCTCTACATCTTAGCATAATTAATTTTCTCATTTCCCACTATTTTAAATAAAGTGATTTTTTATGTGATAAATGAGGCCCTGCTCTTCTGGTTCTTGCTTGGATTTGATGACCGCTTTTCATGTTGTAATCAAATTGACCCTGATTTCTATTTCTATTAGGATGCTCATAATTGTCGGGTATATTTGTGATCTTTTAATTAGCATATAAATTCTCGTGCATTATTTTCTTGCATTCTCTTATAATTGCATAAAACCAACAAAACATTGCTTGCATCTTAGTATTGCATTTTAAATTGCAGAGCTCATCACGTGGACCTAAAATTGAGAAATAATTCATACTTGTGCCTCATGAATCGAAATTTGATAAATAAATTAAGTAGCAGTGCCCTTGCGTTCGACCTTGGTAGACTTGCCAAGTAAAAATATTCCACAACATTCAAAGGACTGTGGTTTTTGCTGAACCGAATTTGCCTCCTATACTACGACAATCTAAGATTATTAAAGAGGAAAACTCGACGTTCATCACATACTCAGACATATAGTAATACATTTGTCTCCGGTCAGAGGATGCGTGCCTATATCATGACAACATACGACATAGGACTTTGGTTATCTCGATCTCATTAAGTCAACTCTTTGACCTAACTTATCTAACACTTCTGAATCTCTATTCCTATGCAGAGGACCTACATCAAGAGGTCGGTTAGATATAAGCCTTTAGAGAAAAGATTGACATCTCCTTCTCAGGCTGGAGATCCTCTCTTAATAATCATTCGACGGTGCTTGATGAGCCCTCAATCTAACTCTTTAGATATTCATCATAGCACCAACCTCTATGATTCAATAATTGAACCAACATCTGTATGATCATCAAGATGGCCATGGTACATCACCCTAATTGTACTAAGGGACCTATTATGCAAATTGCTTATTCTTCATTTCAGATCAGAGAATGATATTCACAATAACATTTATTACATAATGGCTCGTCGTGGGCTCACATGTCCAATAAGATGATCTTGTGAGAGCCAAAACTGTGAGAGCATGAGAGCAGTGAGTCTGGACCATTAGATTCTACTCATCACACACTTGTCGATTGGAGGAGAAGAGAGATGAGCTGAATCTAATGGTCCAAACTCACTACTCTCATGCTGTCATAGTTTTTGGCTCTCACAGGATCATCCCTCAATATTCATATATCATATTCTTTATATTTTTACTCTTCTTCTATTTTTAAATAATTGTAAATATTATTTAAAACATATTAAAAATACAAACACAAAATAAAAACATGAAAATACACTTAAAATAAATAATACATTAAAATATATATATAAGGATACTAAACCTGTAATGTATATACATATATTTATTTATGTATATAAATAAATTCATAAAAATAAAATAAAAATATGTATTTAATTATATTATAAATATGTAAATTATGTAAATATGATAATAAATATTTAATATACAAAATTAAATGTAAAATACACTAAATACAATATATACGCATGTATATGTCTGTAAATATTAAAATCTTACAAATAAGGTCGTAAAAATAAATAAAAATCATCATAAAATAGTTTGTAAAATTAGAAACAATTTTTATGTTTTATATTTTAATTAATAAAAATATTTACTATTTATTATCGAATTAATAAAGCATTTCATTTCTATTTTGTCCTCGTATGGTCCTACGTGGACCAATGAGGTGCCTTCCTCTTTTGACATATGGCCAACTGTACATCCTTCCCCTCTGACTCTGTCGGAGTCATGAGGTACCCTTCTTCTCTAAAATTCCACTCTTCCTCCATATCTCCTTCGCGCTAGCTCTCCACCTCTATGATCACACCATCACCCTCTTCCATGCCATCCCTATAACATCCACCACCATCTCCTTTCACGCTACCTCCTTCCCAAGACAGTTGACCACCACTTATAGAAATGAACTACCTCTCCATTATTCATCTTTTTGATCCTCTTCTTGCCCTCTGTAACCCTAATCCAGATCAAAGCGAGTAAGTTGGTGACAACAGATTCACCCTCCTGGTGTCGGTGTTGACAAAGGTGGTCGGAGGAAGTCAATCCACCTCGTCGGAGTTTGCTTCAGGCAAAGTTTTGCTCCTTAGTCTTTAAGATCGGGTATGAGCTATTTATTAGATTTTTCATATCACATTTCAATCCTTAGATTAGTTTCGCATTTTATTTAATGTTATTTCATGTTTTTTAGCATTTAATTTCCAGATCGTAGTTCGTCGGAGCATTAGGATATGGCCACGACATTCACCATGCTCCAACCCTTGTTTCGACTCCCTGACCATGCCATATCATTCTCCGTCACTTCTCCATCATTTTCTGTCAGCCATCTCAACCCGATCGTCTTCCGATCAGCGATCCAAATCTCCATCCACCGCCTTCATCGGAGATACATCGACCACCTCCATTTCTTGCACTCTCATCTTCAATCCAAGGTCGAAAGCATAGCTCTCGAGCCCCCAAGTATTTTTGGTGCATTTTTGAGCTCCAGCAGAGGCACCTTAGAGACGAATCGAAAGAAGAACATATCCCAGGTCCTTGAGAAAAAATGACCTCCAGGCCTACTCCGATGAGCTTGGAGCTTCTTTAGTTGTCTGCATACATAGAAGGGTACCTACCACTCAATGAGAATGGACGTCAGAGATGAGATCAAAGCTTAATAGGGAAGAAGTTCTTCCCCCTCCATCACCATCTGATTGAGGTCACCCCATATCTAATTTGTGTCGTTCATTTGAGGCCAATCGCTGCCTTCTCTAGGCCACATGATTTAAGTGGCATGACATGGTAGACCACGTGATCCCTGCACACACCTCCTAGGGGTAATTGCATAACAACCCTCCACCTTTTTATTTATAAATAGCCTTGTAAATATTAAAACTAGTATAATATTTTAGGTTATTTTGCAAACCAAACCCCACACTTTATTATAATTACAACAAGGTCCTCCAGCCTCATTGCAAATAGGTCCTCTCGCCTCACGTGTAACGACAAGTAAGGTTATGTAACTTTTGCACATGTATCCCTATGTCTACTGGAACTATTATTAGATGGATTTAAAATTTTTATAAATTGCAACTAGGTCCCTATAACTGCAACATTTTTATTTTGTGTATGTTATTTATTTTAAACATTTTTAATTTCTATAAAAATGTTAGGAAAATTAAAACAAGTGCCTGATACCGTGCTTGTTCACGCATAATTTTATTGTGTCATTTTAACTAATTTTTCTATTTCTTAAAAATATAAAAACATGCATTTTTGTCTTATTTAAATATAAATCCATAAAAATATAAAATCATTTCCAAGAATTCCTAAAAAATATATTATTGATATTATATATTCTACAACATATACAAAAATCCCTAAAAAATACAAAATATAAAACTAACTAAACATAAAAAACCCTAAAAACCCTATAAAATTATTAAAAAATTTTTAAAAATCCAAAATATATTCTCATGTCTCTGAATTTTCTTTATTATGTATACTATATATTAAAAATAGTTTTGAGTGAATTTTGAAATGATTTATATGTATTAAACCCTAAACTATCTCGGATATTTAACTTATTCATTGTTTTATATATTTAATCACTTTAAAATGCCTAAAAAGTAGTGAAATTCTACCAACATTATCAAAATAGAGAGAAATATAAAAATAAAAAATATCCTATTTCTCTTATTATGAGTATATTTTGATATAATTAAAAATATAATAACATATATATATACTATTTTGAAATGCTCTTCGTTAGTCCGCTGATCAAACACAATCAGCAGTTGTTGTATTGACTGAACATAAAAGACGAATCAAACAACAATTAACCCATAGATAATGATAAAGAAATGAAATATGTTTGTGGAGTTCAAATTTGTCATAACTTTACAAAGATATATATAGGTGTAAGTATGTAGAGTATTGAACTCACGGAGCAAACATGATGGATTGAGCAAATGAATACAAAATATTCCTTCCCTTGTCTTTTTATTTTATTTTTACGGGGTTTTAATTACATATTTTTTTGTGTTTTGAATTATTATATATATATGTATTTATGTTTTTTCATTTTATGATTTTAATTTATTTTTCTTTTTAAAAGATAATGGATAGGTATATGTAATAATATGTATAATATAGATACTATATATGTTATATAGATATAAAATCATGAAAATGCCCAAAGGTGCAATCCTTTTTTATTTTTTAAAAGTATTAAATAAATTTATAAGTATTTTTTAATAATATTAATAATATTAATAATATAAGTATATATAGTTATATATATGCTTTTATATTTTAAGATATTGCTATAAATACTAGAAAATTTCAAAATAAGATATTTTTATCTTTTTATTTTTTCTTTGTTTTAGTATTTTTCTTATATTTTTGCCTTTTTATGTATTTTTAATTGATTAAAAATGTCAAAATAGTGACTAATTATAAAAGGATGTATTATTTTGGAATTTAAAAATAGATAAATATCTCAAAAATTTCCAAAACATATTTTCAATATATAAAGTATAATATAAAAAATTTTAGAAATAGAAATAAATATTTTTTATTTTTATGTAATATTTACTGATTTTTATAAGGATTTTAAAGATTCTTTTTGTGTTTTTTCCTTTGTAAATTTTAGTGATTTTTGGGTTGCAGTTATAAAATACAGTAATAAAGATACTCTAAATTTTTTGGAATTTTTGGAAGTGATTATATATATTTTTGTATTTTTAAATGAAAATAGAAGAAAAATTTACTATTTTTATATTTTAAAAATAGAAGAATATTTTTAATTGCCTCAAGAAAAATATATGTGATTTAAATTACTTCCAAGCATAATTTTCCAAGATTTTTAGATGCAAAATGCTATTTTTAATAATGAAAATACAAGAAATAAAAATAATTTCACTGGTAGGGACCTAAATATAATTTATAGAAAGTATTTATTCATTTCAGAACACACAACGTTCAGGGGCATACAAGCAAAAAGCTCAGATATTTGAATATAAAGTGCATTAGCAGGGGTATATTTGCAATATTAAAAAAGCTATAGGTCCTCAAATTTTCACAAAAATATTATACTAGAATTTAAAATTACTAGACTAAAATGAAATACACAAACCAAGAAGGGCTTAGGTGCAAAATGTCTAATCTCCGCATGCAGACAGAGACATGAGGTGACGTTGATTGGACCTAAATGTAAATATTAAAAACCTAGGGTTCATATAAATTACAAAAATAAACGAACTGTAGGGGAATGTTTTTTGATATAAATAAATTAAAAAACCTAGGGGGAAGAAAATGCAAAATACCCCCATAGGCGTTGATCAACGTTTGTGGCTTCTTCACTTGGACAGGCGTCGTGCTCTGGACGATTGATGATGCTTTGTTTGGATGGCTACGATTAAGTTCTTGCAGAGGATCTCACGGTGGACAGTGCCTTCATCCAATGGCATCTTGAGCTCTTGGAGGCGGATCTCGATAGAAAGGCTATGGTCGCCCCTGGAAAAACAGGGACAAACTCACGATTGGATAAGCTTCAATCCGAGCTGCTGGGCTACTCCAAACACCAGAGAACGTCCCAAGGGTTACAAAATGAGCTGGAGGCTTCCCGAAGCTGTCGAAGGTGCTAAAAATATTCAAGACCCAATGATGAGGTCCTGGATGCTCCGTGAAGCTCAAGCTCCTGGAATACCTCATCTGGATCCAACTCTATCCTAGATAGGCTCCTAAAAGCTCTTACCTGCATATAAAGAAAGAGGGGTCGAGGGCAAATTGCCTCGACCCGTTATTGGGAGAAATGGCAGCGAGACTAGGTGGGGCGGCGAGGTCCGGTGAAGGTGGTTGAGGAGGACCTCGACTCCCTGATCGAGGGTCGATCATGGTGAAAGGAGTGTCTGGGGAGATGGATAAGCATAGGGGGTGAGAGGGAGGTGAAATGGGTATCGAAACAAGGCTGGATACTACGGAAGCTGTGGCTGGAGCAGAAGCTCCGGCAAACTACGAAATCAAATTCCATGCTACTATAGTCAATGAAAACATAAACTAAAAACTAGAAACCAAAAATACATCTAAAATCTACCTAGAAAGAAAGGAAAAAGGGCCAGCTCGCACCTGCAGACCAGGGAGCAGAGGACCATCGGCAACGGAGGTCCAACGAGGTATATGGATTTCACCTATGCTCTCGTGCACTGCAAATTGATACAGAGCTTGCTATCACCTTGTGATGAATCTCAGATTCATCATGCTAAAATCTACATATTAATTCCCAAGATTAAGCAATTCAATAAAAATCACAATTAGATCACTAATATTGACTTGTATTAACTTGTGAATATCTGTGTATGATTAACCTATTTTCTAACCCTAATTTATTGTATTTAATTACTAATTCTTTTTCTTTTATTAAAATCCCTAAATAATTATATTATTTTTTATTTATATTTGTTTTGGTTTAAAAAGAATTAAAAACACAAAAAATATTAAATCATAAAAAATGGTGTTTTTACCTATTAAAAATGCTCCCACCTTTGTACAATTGACCTCATTTGACTTTTTGTTCAACATGAAACTTGTAGATCTCATCCAGCTTTACAACTTTCATGATTTGAGTTTTTCTTAATTCATTTCTAATTATTTCTTTTTGATTTTTGGTTTTTCTAGGACGACCATGTGGCGCTCTCTAGAGCCGCCACACGGTTGCATCCTCTTTCTGCAACTCAGCCTTCTTCTTGGTCGTTGGATCATCCAACCCACCACTACAAGAAAATGCAGATTTTGCGACTATAATTGTAGTAGCAACGTAGTGGCAGAGTGGTCGTAATGTGGACGCTAATCGTAGTTGCGACTACATGTGGTAGCAACGAGTGTAGTCGTGTAAAGACGGGTCTCAAACATGTTGCGACTACGATGTAGTAGTTAAATTAGTCACAGATAGTCGCAACTAGTCGATATTAGGTCATGTGGTGGTTGTAAACTTAACAAAGTTGCAACTACATTGCCACTATATTATGATTACTTGGGCACCACATGGACAGAAGGGCTCAATGACCATATGATGCGCGCTTGGAACTACAACAATCCTCTGTCACCATGTCGGCATTACATTGTGACTATTTTGCTAATGCAGTGGTAGCGGAATAGTTGTAAAGTAGTCGCAAACTCTGGTTAATATGAAAAAAAATACAGGCATGTTACATCTAACATGTTCCTCTTTCGAAGTCACAACCTGTTAGCATTGAACAATATATAATATAATACATTACGTTCTTTTTAAACTACTAACCAAAAACCAATACACACACACACTAGAAAACACAATTCACATAGAAGTAAAAATTAAACACATATCTTGCAACCAACAATGCATAACTTCTCAATAGTTCATGTGAACCTGCATTGACTATCCATATTGCAAATCAAAAGGTAGACTAAAAAAGTTATAAAAGGATTTATAAGTTCTAGACAATACATATGGTTTTGAAACTACAAAGTTCAAGAGTATAATGCAACTATTACTATATAATATGATGTTCCTACTAAAATTTCCTTTTCCTCCATTTGTTAAACATGCTAACATTTTGGCCTTATCCTTCGGATCTTCCTTGTTCTTCTTCTTATTCTCCTCACGTTCTGAAATGACAACGCCTTTTCTTTGTGATACTCTGTATGTTGTAACATCCTCCTTGGTATCATCATCATCGTCGTCGTCGTCATTCTCTTCCTCTTTATTCGCCTCCTCCGCTTCCTTTTCCTCATGACTAGGTCTTGCTTGCAGTTTTCTACAAAGAACAAAAAGGAGGTTTTAAATGATATAAAGATAACTAAATATTAAGTTTAAATCTATTATTATATGATAATGAGAATGTTAGGTAAACCTGAATGACTAATGGCCTCCTTTAATGAATCCATACCAGAGTACATGTTATCAACCTTCATCACCAACTCATGCACCGACTACGTAAGCTGTCTAAACTCAGTCTGGGATACACGAGACTGAGATGGTGAAATATTTCATGTTGAGGGTGTTGCACAAAAAGTAGAGGTTGCATTGGAACTAGTAGAGGATGTCAACTTAGGTGTCAAAATATCTAAAGTCTACCTTCTGTCGTTGTCAATCCTAATTTATGAATGATACTTTAACGTCAAACTTTGTTATTTCTACATACCATTTCATTCCTGACAGTTCCAAATCTCTTTGATCCACTAGTAGATCTGATAGTATGTTTTCCTCTGTTCATTTTCCCTGCTTCAGACCTCTTGTGAACATTTTCATGAATGAAGAGGTCACAATAACGACTCCACCTCGCCGGAGTGCACCATGTTGGTCTACATTCTTTTGCCCTCTCCCAATCTTCTACATCATCAAGCTTCTTGACTACAGATTTTCTTACCATGTATACATTGTCCTTGACTCGATTCGTTGCTAACTTTATCAGGGCATGCCGATACATTTCTCTTGTATGACCAGGTGGTAGCGTAAACGAGTTTTGCAATTTAATTTTTGATTACAAATCATCATTATGAAAATACAATTTAAATAGGTAATATTTAATAAATCGTACATAAACACCATTCATGATTCGGTCTTGTTCTTCTAGAGTCATGTGACTCCATCTGTAATCCAAACAATCTTGCATTGCTCGGAATGCCTTGCTAAGTGCTTGTGCCACATCATGTTGATGATCGAGTGTGTACATGAATTCCAGAAAATCAGTACAATAAATAAACAAGAATACATGTATAATAATTCGAAGAAGTGTTTGTAAAGTAAATACCCATCTTATAGAAATTACAATCATCTCCGAAAATCTTTTATTTGTGGAAGTTCTCGATGATGGGGAGTGTCATGGGGCTGGAGAAGGCCCTGAGTGATTGGAAGACTCGAACCAAGTGGAAGAGGCTGGGGAGGAACTTAAGACTGGCATGGGCTATGGTGATGGGTAGAGGACTGTGGAGTAGGTTGGCGAGAACGTATTACACTAGGAGGTGTCCCTGCCAAAGGAATGTAATGGGATACTGCTGCGGGACATCCACACCAGTCTCAAGCATATAAGAAACAAGCCTTGCGACGTCTTCATTTTGTAAAAATACCGTATTAGTAGATGAACCATACTATCGACGTCTGGGTTACGACCATCGTCATAATGTGGTTGGCTCCCACTCTCTCTGGAACCTCGTCCACGCACCATAGGCATTTCTTGTAGAAATTGATATGTCAATGCATAAAAAATTCAGAAAGAGGCATTAAAAATAAAGAAATATATAATACTCATTTTTAATCAACTCTCATCATAAATGATTCTATGGGTACAATGCTACCATAATTATAAATAATATCCATTTATAAACCTATCATAATAATAAACTCACATCATAAATAATATCCATTTATATTTTGTATCAACCTACCATAATCACGATATTGAATTGGATAGTTCTTGGTATCTACCCTTTGTCCATTTTATGATTCTATAAAATATTGATTCTTGGACAACATTGTCAGAAATTTCCAATAAGTTTTCTTATCGTCCATTCTTTGTTGTGATTGTGGACTTTGAGAGGTTTTCGAAGAAGCTTGGTATTCATCATTTCATGATGTTTGGATGCATCAAATGGAAAATAAAATCAGTTCTTGACATTCGTCTTGTTA
The DNA here is from genome assembly GCA_037367405.1 of Ottelia alismoides. Lineage (NCBI taxonomy): Eukaryota > Viridiplantae > Streptophyta > Magnoliopsida > Alismatales > Hydrocharitaceae > Ottelia > Ottelia alismoides. The sequence goes on along the minus strand of JAZKJV010004654.1, from coordinate 148,553 downwards.
TAAATCTGTGATGGGAATTGCCATGAGAATAGATGTACATAAGTAGGTGAATTCTAATATTTTTTTGGCATGCTAAGATTGACAATATACTAATGGACATCCTATTTAGTCTTGCATCGGACAGAAGTGCATGACACCACACACCCAATCCCTTCCATCATATCTGATCTAACACTAAATCAATTACCAATAAGTGTTGACAACAAGAGATACTAAATTACAAGTTAAAACAAAACCTATCACTTGGATAAATTGAGAATTCACACATCATGATAGAGCTCAAGTAAATAATCAAGCAAATGATTTTTTCTTTGATTTTAAGACTATCCACAAATATAAGAAGATGTTGCTATAAAACATCAATATATTATCCATTGAATCATTTTTTCATGGTACTATACCATCCATGTATATCTCACGACACCATATAACTCGATACATGAAAAGAAAAGAGCAAATTCGTGCAGCACTGTAAGAAGAGTTTATGTAAGAGGGATTTAAGGGCATCACATGAACTTAATGAAAAAAATAAACTATTGCAAGAGTGAACATTTCATAAATTGAATGATGCACATCATCGAAGGAGTTAGGTCACCTCTCCGAAGAAGACGACGGCAAGACACGGCTAGGAGGCTGTAGAGAGTGGCGGAGGGCCTGCCGTAGGGAGGGCTTGCCGTAGGGAAGCCTTCGTACCGGTCACGCAACGACTAGGCCTGATGGAGAGGAGCGCGGGGGAGGAAGGGGCCGTGCGAAAGGAAGGAGGGATCGAGGGATTCGATTTGGGGGGAGGGGTGGTGGAGAAGAGAGAGGCCGTGGGAGGTGGATAGCTGGGGCTAGGGGGAGGAGGTGTTTCGGCGGAAGGGGGCGTATGGAAAGAGAGTCGAGGGTTTTGGGGGGGAGGGGGCGGCAAGGAAAAAATTTGGTGAAAAATTTTGCACAAAATTTGCGACTATGTTGCGACTACAACGTGGTAGCAACGTGGTCGCCATCAGTTACTGCCACAAGTAGTGTCTACATGTAGTTGCAAAGTTCGCATTAGAATATAGCTACTACAGTCTAGTAGTATAGTAGTCGTAAAATAGTGGCAATATAGTCTGCGATGACATTACCACTGACCGTAGTAGCAACAATGTGGTTACAAAAACAACATTTTCTTGTAGTGCGCTCCCATCTCAACCGTTCACCTCTAGATTAATCTTCAACCGTCTGATCTTCCCCTATCTAATCTTATCCACCCATGCCCGCTCTCTTCTAGACCACACGATCTCCCTCCTATCTAATGAATGTTGTATTCATCATACTAAAATTCAGTTATTAAACGTTTTGCTTAATTAATTCAATAAAAATCACTGATAATTCCTTATTATATTATACATATTATGTGTATAAATTAACCTATATTTATTGTAGTTAATTACTATTATTTTCTTTATTTTATTTCTCGTTAAAAACCCATAAAAATTAGGTTAATAATTGTCTATAATAGTAATGACCTTTAAAAGATATAAACAATACAAAAACATCTAAAAACCCTAAAAAGTTGTGTTTTTAACCAATTAAAAATACACCCATAATATACTTTTGTACAAATGACCTCTTTTGGGTTTTTATCCAACTTGAGACTTGTATATCTCATCGAGATCTTTAACTTTTATGTTTTGACTTTTTCCTAGTTTTGCCTCTAACTAATTCTTTTTTATTTTTCTTTTAATTTTACATTATTGATTAATCTGGAGCGGCCACGTGGCGCTCTCTGGAGCCGCCATGTGGCCGCCCCCTATCGTGTCACCCACCACTTCTTCTGGACCTTAGATCAAACCTCTTCTGCCCCTATCTCCACTGTTCCTTGTCCCTTTGCTCCGAGCCATTAGATCTGATCTCAGATCAGATCTCAGTCGTCCCCTTCTGCCTCACTCACAACCACTCGATCTTCCTAATATCCTACGACCGATTGCTCTCCACATCACCCGCTCACCCCCATCATAGGATAAACCTTCAGATTCCATCCTAGCCGCCCGCCTCCGCCTTTACCCTTGTTGTTAGATCAGATCATATGATCTGATCTAAGGCATCCATCAGCGCCTTCATTTGGGTTGTTGGATCAAAAGATCCAACGACTCTGTGTTATCTTCCTCCTCAAAATGCCTCTCCTGCTCCAGATGTTTTACCCTCACTAGCCACCCACCCCTTCCTATCTTGGAGCCTCCCTCAACCACGCTCCTCATCTCCTAACGCCCCCACCGCGTCGACCGTTCCTCCTCCATCCTCACGTGCCAACCATCACTGTACCTCCATTACTCACCCACCATTAAATCATTGCTAAACAACCCTTCTCGACATCGTGTAACTGGCGTCGACCTCCACTATAAAACCCTTCGCTCCGCCACCGATTACAACCATCCACTAACAAAGGTGGTTGCGACCCTGCCTCCTTTGCCCTCTGGTGACAGCGGAGGGCGGTATTGAGACGATGACGACCATATTCCCCGGTGTGATCCATGGCTACTCCATCCATGTGCACGCCGCCATGCTGGCGGTAGCCCAAGCTCCGTGCACGGCCGCACACGCCAGGAGATGACCCCCAAGCTCCTAGCCAGCTCAGCCCAGGCGACTTCCTCCGCCACTTCTCCTCACGGACGAGGTATTCTGACCTCTAACTTTCTCTTATTTTCTCTGAATTATCCCGACACCTCCGCTCCCTTCCATCATCCCCTGACCATCCGACCAGCTCCGCCATCCATCCTTCATTCACGCCAACATCTCCGCTCGCCCTTCCCCTTTCTCCAAAACCACCTCTGCCCCACCCCTTTCTTCCCGACTCCGCCGGAGAATGAGCCCTGGGCCTCCGCCTCCCATCACCCCATGACCCTCCGCTCACCTCACAAACTCACCCACGTCACTTCACGAATGCCTCGGCTATATCTGACACTTGCAGGTACACCATGTATTCAATGGTCAGAGCCTTCACGCCTTCTCCGATCTGCTGCTCTGCCACCGACGAGGCTTCATCGACTATCCGAGCTAACCACGCCTGGAGCCTCGTTTCACCTCCAGCTCCCTCACGGGAGCTTCCTCCAGCTTCATCGATCACCAGGAAAACATCTGGAGCAAGATGGAGCAAGCTGGAGCTCGTCGGATCCTTGCCTCCTCCGGTAACCTTTGGCAGACGACGAAGTGCAGATACTGTCTGATCGATTCGATCGGACGACCCTTGTGATGCCACGTGGTCCGACCTAGCCTCACACCGAATCTCCAGGATCGGGTCCACCGAACCTTGCACCGAGCCACCATGCACCACCACGTGGCTCGAGCCTGCTGCGTCTCCCGAGCCTAGCCCCCTCGCGTGCCCAGCACGTGCGGGGTATATTGCATGAAAAAACCTGTGAGTATTGCAAATTGCATTTTGGTACCCAGGCGTGTGCCTCAGGTGTGCGTCTGGGTATTTTATAGGGAAGCCCAATGGATTTCTCATAATTGCATTATGGTCCCTACATGCAGATGGAAAAATTACAATGGTCCCCTAGCGATTTTGTAAAATAACAAATAGGTCCATATAGGGACCTATTTGTGTTTATTTATCCTTTATTTCTCGCACTTTTATTGCATTTATGCCCCTACATTGTTTCTTTCATAACTTGAGCATCTTAAATCCAAATTGCATGATTTCAGTGTCATTTTGTTGCTTATTTTATTCTCTCTCTAATGGCATAATTCATTTCCTGTTTTGGAACTAAATGAAATACGAAGATTTTTTAATGTTATATAGTGTCTTTTGATCATTAATTCTCTGCCATTGATAGATACCTTCTCGTAATTTTTATGCTCTATTTGACTATGAAATTAAATCATAATTTGATTCTCATTTATGTGAACTTTTTAGGGTATATTTGTATATTATCTTTTGCATGTTTTCCTTTGTATTCATTCATTTATTCTGAACATGCATCATCTCATATTTAATTTCATCTTAAAATCCAACAAAAATGCATGCATCATTTTTGCATCATCTAATCTGCATGTTATTGTGTGCGTCTGCATGAAGGCCTAGAACTGAGGAAATAATCACACATTAAATTAATTGACAAATTTGATAAATATATTAAAGAGGCTCGTGTCCCTGTGTTCGACCTTGGTAGACTTGCCAAGTAAAAATACTCCACAACATTCAAAGATTGTAATTTTTGCTGACCAAATTTGCCTCCTATGCTGCAACCAAAGAGGCAATTTGTTCATCAAATGCATTTGATGAAGGCCAAATTTTCCTATTTTATAATAAGGGAATTCCTAACATAGGAGGAAAATTTGGTTCAGCAAAAATCACAAGCTATAAATGTTGTGAAGTATTTTTACTTGGCAAGTCTACCAAGGTGGAACACAGGGATACACGCCTCTTTAATATATTTATCATATTTGTCAATTAATTTAATGTGTGATTATCTCCTCAATTTTAGGCCTTCATGCATATGCACACAATAACATACAGATTGGATGATGCAAAAATGATGCATGTATTTTTGTTCGATTTTAATATGCAATTAAATATGAGATGATTTAGAATAAATAAATGAATACAAAGGAAAACATGCAAAAGATAATATATGAATATACCCTAAAAATATCACATAAATGAGTATCAGATTATGATTAATTTCATAGTCAAATTAAACATAAAAATTACTAGCAGGTATCTATCAATGGTAGAGATATAATGATCAAAAGACACTATATAACATAAAAAATCTTCATATTTCAGTTAGTGTCAAAACAAGAAATAAATTCCATTAGAGAGAGGATATAAGCAACAAAATGACACTGAAATCATGTAATTTGGATCTAAGATACTCAATTTATGCAAGAAATAATGCATGTGCATAAATGTAATAAAAATACAAGAAGTAAATGATAAATAATCACAAATAGGTCCCTGGAGGGACGTATTTGCAATTTTGCAAAATCGACGGGGGTCCATTGTAATTTTTCCATATGCGCATAGGGACCATAATGCAATTATGACAAATCCATTAGGCCTCCCTATAAAATACCCAGGCACACACGTGAGGCACACGCTTCGGGTCTAAAATGCAATTTGCAATACGCACATGGTCTTTCATGCATTTACCATGCCCTCACGGGCACGCGAGGTAGCCATGCTTGGGAGGTGCAGCAGGCTCGGGCCACGTGGTGGTGCATGGTGGCTTGGTGGACCCGAGCCTGAAGGTTCGGTGCGAGGCTCGGCCATGACACGTGGTATCACAAGGGCCATCCGATCGAATCGATCGGACAATATCTGTAGTTCGTCGTCTACTGAAGGTCACCGGAGGAGACGAGGACCCGACGAGCTCCAGCTTGCTCCACCTTGCTCCAGACGGTCGCCTGGTGATTGATGAGACTAGAGGAAGATCCCTCAAGGGAGCTAGAGGTGAAACGAGGCTCCGGGTGTGGTTAGCTCGGCTGGTCGATGAAGCCTCATTGGTGACGGAGCAGCAGATCGAAGTAGGCGTGAAGGCTCCGACCATTGAAGACATGGTGTACCTACAAGTGTCAGATATAGCCGAGGCGTTCATGAAGTGAAGTGGGTGAGTTTGTCAGGTGAGTGGAGGGTCGTGGGGCGACGGGAGGCAGAGGCCCACGGTTCCTTCTCCGGCAGAGTCGAGAAGAAAGGGGTGGGGACGGAGGTGGTTCTGGAGAAGGGGGAAGGGTGAGCGAAGATGTTTGCATGAATGAAGGATGGATGGTGGAGCTGGTCAGATGGTCAGGGGACGATGGAAGTGAGCGTAGGTATCGGGATAATTCAGAGAAAAGAAGAGAAAGTTAGAGGGAAAAATACCTCGTCGGAGAGGAGAAGTGGTGGAGGAGGCAACCTGGGCTGAGCTCTTAGGAGCTCGAGGGTCATCGTCCAGCTTGCGCGGTCATGCACAAAGCTTGGGCTACCGCCAGCATGGTGGAGCGTACATGGATGGAGTAGCCATAGATCACACTGGGGAATATGGTCGTCATCGCCTCGACACCACCCTCCGCTGTCACCGGAGGGAGGAGGAAGATGGGCCACAACCCCCTTTGTTGGTGAATGGCTATAAGCGGTGGCAGAGTGAAGGGTTTTATAGCGGAGGTTGACGACGGTTACACGGTGTCGGGTGGGGGGTTTGTTTAGCGATAATTTAATGGTGGGTGAGTTATGGAGGTGCAGTGATGGTTGGCACGAGAGGATGGCGGAGGAACGGTCGACGCGTTGGAGGCGTTAAGAGATGAGGAGCATGGTTGAGGGAGGCTCCAAAATAGGAAGGGGGTGGGTGGCTCGCGAGGGTAACGTCTGGAGTAGGAGAGGCATTTTGAGTAGGAAGATAATGGGGAGCCGTTGGATCTTTCGATCCAACGACCCAGATGAAGGCGCTGATGGACACCTTAGATTAGATCATATGATCTGATCTAATGGTGAGGGTAAAGGTGAAGGCGGGCGACTAGGATGGAATCTGAGGGTTTATCCTATGGTGGAGGTGAGCAAGTGACGTGGAGCACGACCGACCGTAGGATATTAGGAAGATCGAGTTGCTGTGAGTGAGGCGGAAGGGGATGGCTGAGATCTGATCTGAGATCATTATTAATGGCTCGAAGCGAAGGGATGAGGAACGGTGGAGATGGGAGTGGAAGAGGTTTATCTAAGGTCCAGAAGAAATGGCAGAAAAATCAATAAATGGAAAATTAAAGGAAAAATAAAAAAGAACTAGTTTGAGGCAAAATTAGGAAAAAGTCAAAACATGAATATTGTAGATCTCGATGAGATTTACAATTATCCCTTTTAAAGGTCCAGTACCATTATAGATAATTATTTTTGTCTCCGCTCCAAATGTTTTTGTATTTTTTATCCCTTTTAAAGGTCAGTACCATTATAGACAATTATTAACCTAATTTTTTATGAGTTTTTAATGAGAAATAAAAACAAAGAAAATAAAAGTAATTAATTACAACAAATATAGGTTAATTTATACACATAATATGTACCTTATCAATGATTTTTATTGAATTAATTAAGCAAGGAGTTAAATAACTGGATTTTAGCATGATGAATACGAGATTCATCACTATCCTACGGCTCCGCTCTCGCCATGTCGCCCCTTCATCCTAACCCTCAGATCGCTTCACATCTTCATCCCAACCGTCCTTTGGCGCCAACTCTCTAGCCGTTGGATCAGATCCCCTGATCTGATCTAGGGCCCTCCGCCCACACTCTAATCAAGATCGTTGGATCATGAGATCCAACGGTCCCTGCTTCATCCCCTACCTCCAACGCACCTCACCTTCTGTCGTTACACCTCACACCACTTCCTCCCCCTTTCCATTTTAGCTCCGCCATCACTACACCTCTCCACTCCCTAACGGCCCCTGCTTGCAGCCCTGAGATCCACCTTTCTTGCTCGCCCATCAATGCCTTCATTCCTCCCTCAAACGCTCTTCGTCGATCCTTGCAAACACCCCTGACCATCAATTGTAATCGACCATCGCCTCCTACAAATACCTCCCCTCCGTTGCTGTCACAACTCGTCCACCAATTCCCAGGCTTGGCCCAACTTCCACCGCCCCTCCGGTGACAGCGGAGGGGCAAATCTTAGAGGCGACAATGATTGTTCGCCTCCAGTGTTGACCCATGACCTCCAGGTCATGTCGGGGAACCATTGGCTCGTTGAGCACTCCACCGTGCATTATTTTTGAGGGAAATAAATTTTGACTTTTCTTTGTATTTTTATGTACAAGTTTCATGTTCAAATTTTATTAATTTGGGGAATAAATAATAAAGAATAAAATAGGTCCCAAAACCTATTTTTTGAAGAATAAAAATTAGGGATTTTGGTGTAGTTTTTAGCCCTTATCTCCGCCTACTTCATTCCTTGTCGACCAAGTCAATTCTTGACTTAGTCTCCGGGTTCATGGTCATTCAAACCTATGGTATTCCATTTCCCTTTCTTTTCTTTATTCTTTATTTTGGTATTAAATCCATTAAATTACACAAGATTTACAGTATAAATAATAAGTGTTATTTGAGCAATTTAATGCCATTTACATGCATTTAACTAGGGATTTAAGGCCAAAATGAGAGGATAAAGGTGATGAAATGGAGATCCGTAAACTATATATCCTTTATATTAATTATATTATTGATAATATATATCTTTTTTAAAAAATAAAAATAAATTAACAATTTACAAAACTAAAAAGAAAATATGTAATTAAAAAATCTAAAATAAAAAAAGATAAAATAATTAAAAATCCTTAAAAATTAAATATAAAACTCATATAAAAATAAGAAAAATCAACAAAAATAAAAAATTTATTATTATTAATTAGAAATATATTTTAATAATTAACATACACATGTTTACTCCCTGTGTTCGACCTCTACAATACTTATACATATACACATTCATTGTAGAGCTATAATAAATTTTAACTCACACTCGCATTTATTGATTGCTTTGTTATTCGTGTTTAACTGTTGATTGAGTGGAGATTGATCATCGCAACGATTAGGGTTGCATCCTTGATAGGAACTCTAGACCAATCTCTGTTCACCAAATGACGTCATTGCCGGGGAGCAAAGTTGTGTAGCTTGTATATAGTATGTTTATTTTCTTTTATTATTATATGCTTTTATAAATTTTGTAAACGTTATAATACATCTTATGTTTGACGTTGTTGAGAGGGCTCGCGAACCGAGGAAGGATTTCTTAGGACCTATACACCCTTACGAAGCGGAGATTGACTTTTCTAACCATGTCGATAGGATAGAGAAATAAGGAAAGCATACGACCAAGAGGAGCATATTATCATTAGTATAGCTTAGTTTCTATTTTATTTTGTGCGTGAGAGAGATTATTATTATTAATTGTAATAAGCCATGAGACTTTGGACATTCGAACTATTCGGGCCTATTATACCAAGTGTTTGTTCACTTGAGGGCCCGTGCAATTTTACAAGTTTTCATCACCTTCTCATATTTTATTTATCACTAATTTTCTTCTTATTTTCTTTGTTTTTCATGATTTATGTTTTTTTACTTTTTATATTTCGTGTCTTTGATGATTGAGCTCTTAAACACTTATGGTTGCTTGTTCGATAATATAGGTCCAAAGCCCCAATATTTGCATGTTCCTATAGACTATTGCCCTTGGACTTAGTCAAATCAACCTGGTTCTTAATGCTAATATCAATTCATGTGTCTAGGACAATTTTGTCGTTGCATGTACATATAGATTAGTTTCAATTAATGCACGAATTACTTTTATGTAGAGTATTGGAGCAATGTACACATTTCTAAATCGGTAAGCATTCATTGATTTGACACACATCGACTTTTCCGAATTCTCCCCCATATTTTCTTTAACCTAAATAAATTGAGAATCGTAAAATTCATTAGGCGATTATTAATAATACCGAAAAAAATGAAAATCTAAAAAGTAAAATAAGGAGACTGCTAAATAAACTTTGGCCATAATTAAAATTTGTAACAGACTTAATTGTATTAGGTTTATAAAGCCCACATTGTCTTCAGGTATACTCCAGATGGAGTGAGGCACAACCCCTAAGGATTAGAGCCTAAATCCCAGTCTATGGCTACCTTGATTATAGCCTGGGTCTGTGAAGTAATAACGCTTCTATCAGTGCGTGAGCGAGTAGGGCTAAGTTTGCTTACAGACTTAGTCTGAATTACTTGAGCATAGGAGAACTGCGATGGTGGATCCCTATCTCATCGTTCCACATCCTAGTACACCTACATGGGGGAATTATTTGATTCGCTACACCGGCTTCCACTCTATATTTCTTTAGCTGAGTAGAGGCCCATATCCAATATCAAGGGCTTTTAAAAGGTGCATACTGGTGGTTACAAAGTCAGCGGAAAGTACATGACACTTGTCTGGTAGTACTCACTCGCCTATAGGGGTAGTTCTAAGGATTAAGTTTGATAAGATTGCCTGGAAATAATAAATATAAATGTCAAGATAAATAAACGAATTTCCACAGCTTTACCTGTGTTGAGTTGGCGAACCCAATTTCTTCGGTATTTGTTTTGAAACTAAATTATTTTAAAGATTATAGTCCTGTGCACTTACGCTTTTTTATTTTTACTTCTTTATATCATTATTTTTTACTTTTCTCATTTGGGCATTTTTTTCATTTCATCTTCATTTTGTTTCTCGTATATCTTCGTGCTTATTATTCCTCATCTTACTCCCTCTTGTTTTCTCAAGATGGTTCTTGAATGGCTTAGTTTGGACTCCGCAGACGACCACATCAATTCCATGACTCCGATATTTCTAATAATTCAGGGTGATTCTAGATAGATAAATTTGGATCTTGCGAACCACTCTCAAACCTCCTCGTCTTCTTTATCTCAAATAAATTGAGATCACTCTTATCCCAACTTTCCTCCTTTGTGGATGGAGATTGATTTGTCTCCATACATATTGCCTGATTCAATAAAATTTGGAATTGACCCTAATTATGAAATCCCTCTTCATCTGGTGCACAATTCCAGACTGATCGGGATTCATTTCCTCATGCAGATCCGCAAACCTATCAGGGCTTGATTTTCTATGAGTCTGATTCAGAGATGGCTTCCAAAGAGAAGGCACCTCAAGTTGAGCAGAATGAAGTGAACATTCAGATGCTCGCCTCCATACATGCAATCCAGAATCAGCTGATTGCATGGGCCGAAGATCAAGATGCCTTTCAATAGATGCTATTAGAGCTGAGGAGAGATAGAGAGAACAAAGGATGATGAGGAGAAGAAGCATAGTCAGATGGATCTCGTAGAGGGGAAGATGATGAATGAAGAGAGGCTCCCAATCCTACATTGAAATAAACTTACAATCTTGGAGCTGGCCAGATGACTGAGTGGATCCAGATTCCACTGATCCACAGACACTTTGAGATGAAACCGTAGTTGTTATCTCTTCTTCCATCGTTCTACGAGAAAACCAATGAGGAACCTTACACCCATCTACAGTAGTTTGGTTGTATCTATTGCACTACTCACTACCCTAACATCATGTTAGGTATAGTCAAGATGACTGCCTTTTCCTTTAGCCTTTAGGATAAGGCTCTATACTGGATTAATCATTTATGAAAAGTGGTAGCGTCCTGGGAGAACTAAAGTCCATGTTCCTCCAAAAGTACTTTCCTCTTGGTCATCTGAACTAGATGTGTGCCTGCATCTTAAATTTCTCTCAAGGACCCCACGAGTCCATACATGATGCATGGGAGAGATTCAAGGATTTACAAGAAAAGTTCCCCCGCCATGACATTACGAGGACCAGTATGGTCCAACAATTCTTTGGGGGACTCAACCATGAAAGCCAAAGGATGATTGATGCCACATGTGGTGGATCTCACTTCAATGAAGATACCATTGTTTGGCGATTTTTTTGAAGAAATGGTTGAAAGAAAGATCGTTGTGTCTTCATCTCGCACTTATCAGAAACAACCGCAGATCCACCACAAGCCCATCAATATGGTGACATTGCATGACGAGGACATGGATGAGAGCTCCAACTTGAGTATCATAGGGAGTCTCCTGTTCATAGAGAAACAATCACATAACCTGGAGAAATTAGCTGTGATTGAACAGAGAACCAAGAACATGGACAAACTAGACAAGATCACCGAGAATATGGAACTCTTGGTTAGCATGATCAACACCTGCCAATCTATGAGTGCATTAGCCATGACTCCTGTCGAGTTGAAGGAATCACTACCATCGTAGAGTCCACGACAGTCGTCATCCGTCCAACGCGTGTACTATGTGCATGCACCTAATCAGGCACCACCATCACCACAATGACAAATGATTGTATACCACCCAGATCCCATGACTTTTGTCAAGCCGTTTTTCCCATCTCCACCCCAAATTCATGAGGTGAATGACATATGAAGGAATGAACAACAATAGACCCATCCTGGCAGACATCAACAGGGTTAATCCTTTGCCATACAGTCATACCACCAATCTCATGGTGGGAAGTTTGTCCAAAATCAGCCTCGGTTACATCAGTCCCCACCACAAGCTCACACTTGGAGACATTCATATCAACAGCTGGCATACCGTGCAACCATATTATCATTACCCAGATGCTCAATATCAGAATCAATATCCCCCTCCTCCTCACTATTATGAACAACAGTATCCTCCTTAACATTATTTGCATAATAATTAGTCACAACCTCTACATCATCACCATCAATCTCAGTGTGGTCAGCACGCTGAATCATCAGAGGCAGTGCCCGTCAACCTGACTCTTAATTATTTGGCTCAGCTGGTGAAGAGCCTAACAGAGATGAGATAGAAGTTCGATGACCTTACTTCCACCAAAATAATCATAGCAACACAAGTCGAGGCCAACCCCAACAATTTCAAGTGTAAAGAAAATATAGTTTGTTATGTGTCCTCCAACTTCGATGAGTCAGGTATCAATGATTGTGTTATGTTATGGAAGAATAAAGAGCCAATTGGCGAATCATCGTCTTCTGCATCAACCGATCTAACAACTGAATCGAGTGACAAAGAAAAAGGAGGAGTCACACCAGATCAAAAGTACCAAAAAATGTACAAAAAGAAGAAGATCAAAAATAGAATAAAGGACAAGGCTGAACTGAGCAAGCCAAGGAGAAAGCCACAGCAACAACCGATCATGTGCCAACCGGCGAGGTCGAGTTTCCATATTTCTTCCATCTCCTATTTTGAACAGTTATACTCCTTCTAGTCAGTGATTTGTAAATGAAGATTCTGATGTATATAAGAACAATTCTTTTCAGTCTGTAAGTATTCCTTTTCCTGATGCAATGAAAAATTCCAAAAAATAGAAAATTGAAAAATGCATTATTACATCTTGCCATCATGGAGATATTACAAAATATCTTTCTTAGGATGCCATTGTTGAAAGTCATGGAATACATGCCTTTTATGAATAAATGACTGAAAGAGGCATGCTCATCAAAGTGTCAGCTCTGTAAAAACTGACATAGTAGATCAGAAAAGCACAACCCGACCATGGCTACCGTGAATGGGATCATTGATCTCCCAACCAAAAAAGAAAGACAAGGGAGTGCCTTGAATCATATGTGAGGTATTTGATAAGATATTTGAGCGAACTTTACTTGATAGCAGCTCGTCCATTAACCTTATGCCCTCGTCATTACTTCACGAATTCAGGATGGGTTTGCTTAAATCCACATGCAAGATCCTTTAGTTTGATGATCAATCCTTATACGGCCTAGAGGTTTACTAGAAAATGTTATCGTAACTGTGCATGACATGAAATCCCAGTGGACTTCATTATCATGGACATGGATTCCCCTGCACTGCTACTCCAGATCCTAATTATTCTTTTTCGATCATTCCTTCGAACAACTGAAGCAGTGGTTGATTACATGTATGGAAAGATCACGTTCTGCTCCTATAGTGACAAGGTTACCGTGGATATGATCACTGAACCAAAAGCCACAAAGAGTACATCTGAAAAAAGAGAGCTAGAACCGACTGCAGAAGACTGTGATATTGTCGAGCAAATCAGAGAACCAAGAGTGATAGAGGTAAGCATCACCTTATTATCAGCAGATGATGCACCAATTGGTTTAGTTCAGAAGTGTCCGAGAAACCGACTTTACTTGAATTAAAGCAGCTTCAAGCAGATCTTAAGTATGCTTTCCTTACGGGTGAGTTTAATATGTATCTGGTCATCATAAATAGTAGATTAACCACAAATCAAGAATCTCGCTTGCTAGAGATTCTAGAGAAAAACTTCAAGGCACTTGGTTGGAATATTTCCGATCTCCGAGAGATAAATCATCCCTTATCTTCATACCATATCGACTTAGGGGATGACTTTAAACCTTCCCACAAAGTCCAGAGAAGGTTAAAGCATGATTTATGGGACGTGGTCATGAAAGAGATAACGTAATGGTGTGAGGCTGACTTCATTTATCCTATCTCCGATTCAAAATGGGTTAGCCCATTGCACGTACTTCCGAAGAAATCCAGAATTATGGTGGCTACAAATGACTAAGGAGAGGAGATCTCTACCCGGGTACCTACTTCATGGCATATATATGTTGATTACATATGTTTGAATTCAGCAACCAAGAAGGATCACTTTCCTCTGCCTATTATGGATCAAGTGCTTAAGAGATTGGCAAGGAAAGAGACCATTTGCTTCTTGGAGGGTTACTCCAAGTACAACCAAGTGACAATCTCTCCCTAAGATAAAGAGAAAACCACTTACACTTGTTCGTTCGGCACCTATGCTTTCAAGTAGCCACCTTTGGATTTTGTAATACGCCTGCTACATTCTAGAAGTGCATATTGGTTGTTTTCATCGACATGGTTGGTAGATATCTCGTTCTATGGTGATAGTTTTGATGCTTGTCTTATGCACCTAGATTGAGTACTTATGAGATGTCGTGAAGTCAATCTTGTTCTATCATGAGAAAAGAGCCATTTCATGGTTTACTGAAGGAATTGTGCTGGTCCATGTCGTCTCCAAATGAGGCATGGAGGTCGGCCAAAAGAAGGTGGATGTGATTGCTAAACTCGAGCCACCTCATTTAGTGAAGAATGTGAGGTCATTTCTGAGGCATGTTGATTTTTATATAAGATTTATTAAGGACTTCAGCAAGATTGCCCGACCTCTCACAGAGCTTCTAGGCAAGGAGACACGATTTATTATTGATTAGAAGGTTTTACAAGCCTTTACTCAGCTAAAAGAGCTTGTCACCCAAGAACTTGTCCTGCAACCACTCAACTGGTCTCTCCCATTCGAGATCATGACATATACATCTAATTTCATCATTGGGGTTATGTTAGGATAAAGAAGAGAAGGATTTCCCTACGCCATCCATTATGCTAGCAGAACAATTGATGATTCACAGAAGAATTTTATAGTTACCGAGAAAGAGTTGCTTGTAGTTGTATTCGCCCTTGCGAAGTTCAGATCTCATCTTCTTGGTCCAGAGTTTATTTTTTATACTGACCACTCTGATATACAGTACCTACAGCAGAAGAAGGATGCCAAGTCACCTTTACTCAGATGGCTCCTTCTCCTTCAGGGATTTGGTTTTGAAATTAGAGATAAACCTGAAGCTAAAAATGTGGTAGCAGACCATTGAATGCACAAATAATCCTTTAAGCAGCATGCCAATTACAGAGACCTTTCCTGACAAATCTATTCTCAGTGTTGCTTGTCTCGCCTGGTGTGCCTATATTGTGAACTATCTCGTTTCTGCAAAAGTTCCACAAGATTGGACAAGAGTAAATAAGGACAATTTTTTGTTCGATATTCATTTCTACCAGTGAGAAGATCCATACCTTTTCAGTAAAAGTGTGGATTGCATTTGGCATCGGTGCATTCCATAGGAGGAGTATGCCAATGTCCCCGAGCACTGTCATAAGCTTGAATCTAGAGGACACCATTCTGGAAGCAGAACTACAATGAAAGTATTAAAGTTTGGCCTCTGGTGGCCCACATTATTCAAGGATGCTGCAATTATGTGAAAGGCTGCATTGATTGTCAGAAAATGAGAGGAACCCTCAATTTCAAAGATTTGATGTCCCTTAAGTTTGATCAGATATCATATGTTTTTAATATTTGGGGCATTGACTCTATGGGCCCATTTTCTAACAGTCAAAGATTCGAATATATCCTGATTACCGTTGACTATGTGAGTCATTGGTGGAGGCTATTCCCATCTGATCCGTTGATAGTCGTACCGTTTGTCACTTTATCAAGGACAGCATTATTTTGTGATTCAGGGTTCCAAAGATCTTAATTTCAGATGGGGATATCCATTTTATCTATAAAGAAGTCAAGAAACTTGTGAAGGAGTATAACATCGATCATCGTAATGCATCTCCTTACCAACCACAATCAAATAGCTTGTCCGAGTTATCTAATAAGGAGATCAAGACAATCTTGCGAAAACTTATTAGGCTGGATAGGAAGAACTGGTCTCAACTTCTTGATTCCATTTTATGGGCATACTAGACCGCCTACAAGTCTCCATTATGAATGTCTCACTATCGTCTGGTTTATGGAAATCCATAATATATGCTAGTAGAATTGATTCACAAATATTTATGGGTGGTAAACATATGCAATTTGGATTCACAACAAGGTGGTCATAACTGAAAGATAGATCTGAATAGACTACAGGAATTCAGAGACTCTTCATACGATAACAACCTTATATCTAACGAGAAAGTCAAACATTGGCATGACAAGCACATCGGACAAAAGACTTTCGAGCTTGGATAGAAGGTGTGGTTATTTGATGTGAAGTTGAAGATATTGCTGAGCAAACTTAAAAGAAAATGGATAGGGCCATTCATTGTAGAACTGTACATGACAATAGAAATATATTGATATCAGAATTGTCATTTGATACACAACCATTTATAGTCAATGAGCAGTTGTTGAAGCCGTATTTAGAGCATGATACATTCATGTTAGTTGTTGATTTAATTAATGTGATTTTTGATGAATATCTCCCATCTGCAACATCAGAAGATTCAGACGATGTCACCAAAAATATTTTTTAATTAATTCTTTCTCTTTTCATTCTTTTACAATTCTTTCATTCTTCCGATCATTTAATTCATCCCATTCACATGTGTTATACTTAGATGATCGGATCTTAAGTATAGGGGGATGAGTGCATTTGAGTTATTCTTCATTATTCTCTTGCTTGTCTTCTAACTTTTTTTTGTTGATAATTTGTTCTATACTTAGGGATATTTTACCATAAGTATAGGGGAGACAAGCAGAATCGTTGATTTTTATGAGTTTGAATCCTCGGTCATCCCCACTTTGTGTACAATCTGCTATACTCAAGATTAGTTGATCTTAAGTATAGGGGGACGATCAACTTTTCATTCTTTTATTTTAAGTCGTAGTATATGATTTTCTATACTTAGCACGAGTAAAGTCTTCTTTTTTCTCTTTGATCACTATGAGGACATAGTTCGAGTTAAGTTAAGGAAGGTCGTATATATGTATATATGTGTTAGCCATAACTCGTACTTTGTATTTTCCAATAATACCTGCTCAGCCTTGGCAGGGAGCTCAGTCGGTGACTGGAGGCACCGCTACGTGGTAAAGGAGCCGCGGGTCGACACTGGGCTAAATCCATCGTCGCCTCGACGTTCCGCCCCTCCGTTGTCACCGGAGGGGCGGAGGAAGCTAGGGTCAAGCACAATAATGGTGGACAAAGGTCATCGGTGACGGAGGGAGGCTTATATAGGTGGAGGATGGCTGGGCGTTATGAGGTTGGTGAGGCATTTTGCACGGGTGGTTAAATGACGAGGGAGTAATGGCGGCGAGTGATGATGGTCGCGCGAGGATGGCGAAGGGAAGGGTGACGTGGGGCGACCATTAGTAGAGGGAGAAGTCATTGGAGGTGCGGGCTATAATTGAAAGGGGACGGTTGACGCGCGAGGTAAAACGGCTGGGGGAAGGGAGGTTACTGAGGGAGAAGATGAACGACAGCCGTTGGATCTTGCGATCCAACGGTTGGGATGGGGGCGCTAGTAGAGGGTAGCGATCAGATCCAAGATCTGATCGAGCGGCTTGTGTTAAGTGCTATTCGAGTGGCTAAGATGAAGAGATGGGGGAGATCCAGCGACTAAGAAAGAAAGAGCAACGTGGAGTGTGGAAGGCCGTGGGATAGGAAGCGGATCAGAGGGCTGAGAGGAAAGGGTGACGTGGATGCACAGGAGGCGTAGGATATGCGCTTGATCGAGTGGTTGTGGATGAGGCGCGAGTTAGCGGTGGGGATCAGATCTGGGGGATGGATCCAAGGGCTGGAAGCGGAGCGCGGTGGACGGTGGAGATGGGAGCGGAGGCGAGTGGATCCGATAAATAGGATGAGCATTGGGTGGCGAGAGGGGAGGCGGGCCACATGGGCGCTCCAGAGAGCGCCACGTGGCCCAATCAGAAAAAATCAAAGTATAATTACAAAGATAAATAGAAAAGAAATAGTTAGATGCAAAATTACGAAAAAAGTCAAAACATGAAAGTTGCTCGTCTCGACGAGATCTACAACTTTCATGTAGGTCAAAAGGCAAAAGAGATCATTTGTACAAAAGGCTATTTGGGGGTATTTTTAGGGGGATAAAAACACCGGCTTTTATCTTTGAAATGTTTTTGTATTTTTTTAGTCTTTTTAAAGGTTAGTGATTTATAGACAATTTATCTATCTAATTTTTAGGGATTTTTGATGGTAAAATAAATACAAGAAAAATAAGGGAAATTAATACAAATAATTAAGGGCTAATTACACACAATATAAAAATATAGAATTGTTGATGAATTTTATTGATTTGATTAAGCTTGGGGTTTAATTTGTGGTTTTTAGCATGATGAATACGAGATTTATCATACCCTTATACTTAAACCATGCTCATCCTCGAGCATCTAAAGAATGAAGGAGTCGGATTAATTCCTGACAGTGTAAGTGAAGATTTCAAGGCTCAATCTTTCGAAGATCCTCAATTTAAGAGATCCTAAAATTTTGGGTTTATCCAAGCCTTAGTCAGAAGGAATCCAACTTATCTAATTATCAGACTCTCTTTTTGTACATATAGTATAAGGATATGAAATTTAGTGTACTGCATTTCATGAGAGTCGAGTCGATGCATCACTCAAAATTCCAGTCCCAAAGACTCTCCTCTAGACCTAATCCTCAATACTAGGGAATAAGTCTATTCTTGCTTCAGACAACCGTCTCATTAGTTTGTCAGACTTGAAAAGTTGATGGACGACCAGATGATGGAGGTAATGGGATTGTGTCTATTTTTCTCACCCTCACATTGGAATAAGGGGCCTCTCGAGTGCCTTTTTACTCAACATATGTAAATTTTTATACTGTTGATCAATGTGTCCGTCAAGGGAGTTGGAGTCGTCTGCACTTGTTTTTCTGGGAGTACACCGGGTGTGTCTTTTCAGAGTATCTAAGATACCTTCGACGCCCAGACTTGTATCGCTTACGATGCAGAGCCCTTTTTGTGGTGTCAGTTTGACTCCCTGGTCCTAATTAGTGCTTGGTCCAAGTGGACACTTTGAAAATGTTTGGGAGCGCTCGCCATTGGTGGAAGCTCATTTGTAATTTAACTTTGGTATGTTGGAGCTTTTCTTTGACATTTCTTTTCTTTTGTTGGCTAGCTCCACTGCTTTTACCAAAAGTTGGCGCACACTGATCAACAATTTCCATTAAGTTTCATCACACTCTGGCACATAGGTAAATATCAAAGAGATAGCATATGAAACTTGTTCACATATTGGATAGGGTTTTGCTGACACTCAGGTTTTCTGAAGCCTTCATTAACTTTATCCCATCCTCGAATATCATTAGATCGGGTCTAGACTCAAGTCTTTGATCCTAGTTCCTCAAGTGATATCTCAACTCATCTCCTCAATCATGCAGTTGTGGAAGTGATTGTGCTGATCATATTGTTTTGAAAGTAAAGATAAAGAGTGCAATATAGCGCTCAAATCTTTCAAACTAGGGAAGTGTGGAAATTTAAGTTTAAAACCCTAATGACTAAGGCATGTTAACTCAGACTTTCAAGATCACAGAAATCAAGTGTCCTCAAAATCCTCAAGCCTTGAGTGAGTGTGAATGTGTCAGGAATACACCAACTCCTAGGTTAGAGATTTTTTGTGTGATTTTTGGCTTTTGCAGATTTTTATGGGTTTTTATTTTATTTTTTTAATTCTTTGGAGAGACAATGACTGGCCCAGACTCAAATGAATAAAAGTATCCACTCTCAGCCAGTATGGGTGTAAGTACAAGCCGATAAACGGATCCGTGATCCTTAAGGACGGAGCCATATGCAGTGTCCTCTAAACCACCCACTTTGCTAAGGGAGACCGAGGTTCCCTCACTGAAAGTGTCTACTAATCCTAGTAGTCAAAGTCAAATTCCAAGAAGGGTTTTTAATTTTTAATTTTTATTTTTTTTTTGAAAAGGAATATTTATAAAAATTAATCCCTCAATTTTAATAAACAATTTTAACAAGGTTTTTACAACACTAAGTTCACAAGTTTACCAAAACCCATCCCGAAAATAAAATTTAAAAAGTTTTAAAAACACGAGCTAAGGCTAAAGTAAATATACATTAATATACGGTATACCCCCCTATACTTAAATTTTGCTATGTCCTCATAGCACAAGTGTCATGAAGCCAAGGCTCGATTCAAATATAGGGTCATATAGCAGAACTGAGGAGGAGGATCCTCCTATACTCAGGTTAATATTGACCTAAGTACAAGAAGACAGTACGAGTGAGGGATGAGCAGGCAGGTCCCCCCTATACTTAGGCTACAAATAGCCTAAGTAAGGTCTGAATTAGGGGGGAGTTGTTCTATGATACAAGGGTGAGGGGGAGGGGGTTCATGAAATATACATACACACACAAAGAGAGAGAGTGAACTATACAGGGGGAGATGGGATGAGATGTGTGAGTATGTGCAAGTGTGTGTGGGAGGGGGGGTAGATCATCGAGTGATCTACTTTTTTTTACAACATGCAAGAACTAGAAATAAATATGCACATGCATTTTTTTACAATATGCAATGCAGGCTATCTGATCTAAGACTCCTAAAATTTCTTTCTGAATTCTTCTGTGGCCTCTTCAGCGGAAGCTCCCAACTTCACGCCTCCATGAGAATCAAGCGTCCTTGATTTTCATGGGCCCTACCACAAAAGAGAAAAGTTAGAATTAAATCAGCAGATATAACACAAAAAAAAGATGATGCATGAAATGAGGACCTAAAAATTTTGAAATTATTCAACAAATAAAATCAAAATTCAATAATTAAGTTAAGTCGTGTCCCCGGCAACGGCGCCATTTGATGAACGTCAAATTTGCCTCTTTAATAATCTTAGATTGTCGTAGTATAGGAGGCAAATTCGGTTCAGCAAAAACCACAGTCCTTTGAATGTTGTGGAATATTTTTACTTGGCAAGTCTACCAAGGTCGAACGCAAGGACACGGCTACTTAATTTATTTATCAAATTTCGATTCATGAGGCACAAATGTGAATTATTTCTCATTTTCAGGTCCACATGATGAACTATGCAATTTAAAATGCAATACTAAGATGCATGCAATGTTTAGTTGGTTTTATGCAATTATAAGAGAATGCAAGAAAATAATGCACGAGAACTTATATGATAAATAAAAGATCACAAATATACCCGACAATTATGAGCATCCTAATAGAAATAGAAATCAGGGTCAATTTGATAACAACATGAAAAGTGGTCATCAAATCCAAGCAAGAATTAGAAGAGCAGGGTCTCATGTATCACATAAAAATTAACTTTATTTAAAACAGTGGGAAATGAGAAAATTAATTATGCTAAGATGTATAGGACAAAACAAGGATCAAAATGACACTAAAATCATGCAATTTGGACCTACGATGCTCAAGTTATGAAGAAAACAATGCAGGGACATAATTGTAATAAAAATTCAAGAAAATAAAAGGATAAATATTGTATTTAGGTCCCTGGAAGGACCTAAATACAAATACCAAAAATAGCATGGGCCCCTTCATAAATTTTCCATAGTGTGGGGGCATTTTTGAAATTTACGAAACTTTGGAGGGCTTCCCTATAAAATACACAGGCACGCATGTGAGGCACGTGCCTGGGGACCAAATTGTAATTAGCTGAAAGTCTGGGGTCCATCGTGCAGATTTCCCAGGACCTCACGTGCGTTGCACGTGAGGCGCCTAGGCTCAGGAGCTGCCTCTAGCTCGGGCCACGTGGGCGTATCTGGAGGCTCGGGTCGAGGGTTGGTGGAGCCAAGCCTGGAGGCCTGGAGAGGAGGCTCGGGCACCACATGGCTTGATCATAGCCATCCGATCCAGATGATCGGACGACATTTGTGCTTTCATCCTCCGCTGCAGGCCACCGGAGGAGGTGGGGCTCCGGCGATACGCGAAATGCTCCATCGTGCTCCAGAGGGTGGTCTGAAGGTCGACGAAGAGAGCTGGAGGTCTGGCGGAGGTCCCCGAGCAGGTGCGGAGCTCCATAGATGTCTGGAGCTGCTCGACGAAGCACGGTCGTCAGAGGCTGAAAGCTTGAAGGAGCTCCGACATGAAGTCCGGCCATTGAACCTGCAAGTGTTAGATTTGCATAGCCAAAGTGTGCAGGTGAAGTGCGTGGGTAGTGTAAGGTGAATGGGGGGCCAGGGAGGCGACGAGAGCGGTGGCCGGTGGCTTCTTCTCTGGCGGAGCGGGAGAAGAGGGGAGTCGGAGCGGGGGAGGGTCTGGAGAAGGGAGAGGCTTATATAGGTGGAGGATGGCTGGGCATTATGAGGTTGGCGAGGCATTTTGCACGGGTGGTTAAATGGCGAGGGAGTAATGGCGGCGAGTGATGATGGTCGCACGAGGATGGCGGAGGGAAGGGCGACGTGGGGCGGCCATTAGGAGAGGGAGAAGTGGTCGGAGGTGCGGGCTATAATTGAAAGGGGACAGCTGACGCGCGAGGTGAAACGGCTGGGGGAAGGGGGTTACTGAGGAAGAAGATGAACGACAGTCGTTGGATCTTGCGATCCAACGGCTGGGATGGGGGTACTAGTAGAGGGTAGCGATCAGATCCAAGATCTGATCGAGCGGCTTGTGTTAAATGTCTAAGATGAAGAGATGGGGGAGATCCAGCGGTTGAGAAAGAAAGAGCAACGTGGAGTGTGGAAGGCCGTGGGATAGGAAGCAGATCGGAGGGCTGAGAGGAAAGGGTGACGTGGATGCACAGGAGGAGTAGGATAGGCGCTTGATCGAGTGGATGTGGATGAGGCGCGAGGTAGCGGTGGGGATCAGATCTGGGGGATGGATCCAAGGGCTGGAAGCGGAGCACGGTGGACGGTGGAGATGGGAGCAGAGGCGAGTGGATCCGATGGTCAAGATGAGCGTTGGGTGGCGAGAGGGGAGGCGGGCCACGTGGGTGCTCCAGAGAGCGCCACGTGGCCCAATCAGAAAAAATCAAAGTATAATTACAAAGATAAATAGAAAAGAAATAGTTAGTTAGGAAAAAGTCAAAACATGAAAGTTGCTCGTCTCGACGAGATCTACAACTTTCGTGTAGGTCAAAAAGCCAAAAGAGGTCATTTGTACAAAAGACTATTTTGGGGGTATTTTTAGGGGGATAAAAACACCAGCTTTTATCTTTTAAATGTTTTGTATTTTTTTAGTCTTTTTAAAGGTCAGTGATTTATAGACAATTAATCTATCTAATTTTTAGGGATTTTTTATGATAAAATAAATACAAGAAAAATAAGGGAAATTAACTACAAATAATTAAGGGCTAATTATAAACAATATCAAAATACAGAATTGCTGATGAATTTTATTGGATTGATTAAGCTTGGGGTTTAATTTGCAGTTTTTAGCATGATGAATACGAGGTTCATCAATATGTACATTTGGCAGACCAATAGGTTGATGACCTAATCAAGGTATATACACAGGTGTGTTGGTGTGCATACAAGGGCATATGAGTAATACGATCTCTCAAAGGGAATCATACATGTTCATTTCCTGAACCAGAAGACATGATCTCACTCATGAGATATTGGGAAGAATCAAATTCCGCACGCGATCTCGCTTTGGAAGCTTGACTGAATTTGTAAGGATTGATATATACTTTTGGAAAGTATATGATCAACACCTAGGTATGATATATGTTTTTGGAAAGTATATGATCGATACCAACTCTCAATGATCAAATGAGAAACTTAATGATAAATCCTTGAAGTAAACAGTGTAAAATTGATCTTATACTTCGGGATTATTCTGGGTCTTCCAGTATGCAGGATGTACAGGTATTAGGAATACCTGAGGGTGATGTGATCATAAACGGTTGTATAACCATGATGCTTCCATTCCTAGGGAGTGATGAAACGGGTCTGGATTTTAGTGAATCCTCTCAGTAGAGAAGTGATCTGATCTTAGTCCAAATATTGGACATTGATCTGAATGTGATTCAGATGTAATGAGAAGATTAAATTTATGGTCTTTATTTAATCAAGCATCTATGGGAGGCCCGAGATCTGGATTTGAGATGTGATCTCAATATCCAAGTCATTATACGTGGAACAATACAATCACCATGTCCTTATCTCCAAGTATCTGCAGAGAAAACGCATTATCCTTGAAAGAGTTCGGGATAATTTCATTGTTGATATATGTATCCGAGCATTGAGAAAATGGATAATTAAATGTGATTTAATTATCATGAATAATATGAATTTGATTCATACAGAGAGTTATCTTAGATAATTAAATGTGATTTAATTATCAAAGATGTGAATAATGTGAATGTGATTCATATTATTTTGGCACATGAGAATAGAGATCCAAGATGATTAAATATGATTTAATTATCATGGATATGAATAATGTGGATAGCACTATCCATATTAATCATATATATTATAAATGTGATTCATAATATATAAGATAGAGCTATTTGTAATTTTTATTTGTTGCTTAAATGCTAATGTGAATTGGATTCACATTGGACATTATATTGAAAATGTAATTCACATTTTATTTTGGGTTGTGAATATGATTCACAAATTTCCAATGGCATGATTGCAATATTCACAAAATAAATTAGATTTATTTTTATAAATAATTTGCAACAAAAGTTGTTGCAAATATTGGAGAGAATCATGATATAATGTAATCTCATGTAATAAGGAAAGGAGAGCCACCTTCCATAAAGGAAGAGTAGACAGCCACAATTCCTATCAGGAATGTGGTGGTTGTCCACCCTCCTTATGGAAGGAGGCTTGCCTCCTTCCTATTTCTCCAATGGAGATTGATTTGATATAAATCAAATTATAAGAAATATATATTTGATTTTATTAAATTAATTGTTGTTGTGTTTTTAACAACAATATCATGGCCATTAAAAGAAACACCAATGTGAGCCATTGGATTTGTGTTGCCTATGGATTGAGATCCATGGATCCCAAAATATTATAAATAGAAGGGTACCCCTTGCTCTTCACATGCTAATGAAAAATATAAGGCTCTCTCTCTCATTCTCTATACACGTCCTCTCTCTTCCTCTCTCATGGTCGTCCACCATAGATGCCCTAGAGAGAGTCTCCATCGTCGCAGCGTCGTCGTTATGTTGCCGGTTCGATTGCTCGTGAATCTCCGTCTCCTTCGCTGTGCCTCGCTCATGAAGAAGATGTTGGATCTCGTGTGTCGAGATCAGGAGATTCTCCACTTGGATCATCAACATGGATTGAGAGGATCACATGTTTCATCAACACACTCGTAAGTGTCTCCTCCGTCGGATCGAACTTGAGACTAGAGGTCTCTTCGTTTAGAGACTCGATCGCAACCACGCTTCAAGAGGTAATCCTATTACTTGTTTGTGGTTTAGAAGAAACGATCCGAGCAATTTTCTTGGATCATGTGGTTTCGTCACATGAAAATTTTTAGTATCCGCTGCATCGAGCCACTAGTACGACTAGTCGCTCCCGATCGCATACGATGCGATCCTCACGCTTCCGTGATGTGCTTAAGGATCTCCCCATATCCTTCACATGCCTCTATGAATATTATATATAGATACACAGTACAATGGTACCCTAAAAAGCCCACTTTTGTATCTTAACTCTATTTTTAATGAAATCACCTTCATTAGATAGATAATTTGATTTGGAGTGTAATGGAGGCGAGTTTGGTGCATTTTGAATTTATATGGAGAAGATATTGATCTATGAAGTTCAGTTGCATTGTGCATTATTTTTATTGGCAAGTATTTTTATAATTTTATATGTATTAATATGTACAAGTTTCATTTTGAAAATTTTATTATTTGAGGTGTATACATGAAGAATAAAATAAATAAAAATGGCTATTTTGGAGCAACAATTAGGGTCTCCTATACAGTATATTGGCCCCTTCCTCCTACTTTATTCCTTGTCGAGCAAGTTCATATTTACTTGGTTTCAGGGTTTAGGATCATTCAGTATCTTTGATACTCCATTTATTTTTCTTTTCTTTTCTTTATTCTTTTATTTTGGACTTAAATGCAGGTAATTATGTATTAATTACAGATAAATAAAGAATGTTAATTTCTATAAGTTATTGATATTTACAAGTGTTTTAATAGGGATTTAAATACAAAACGAGAGAATAAAGGTAGATGAATTCCTAATCATCAACATGTCAAAGATATGAGTGCCATGAAAAAGGCTTTCCCTCCTACTACTTATAATCAAAAGAATTATAAAGGCTTTTTGGGTTCCTAGATACTCGCAAGCCCCGAAGCCCTCTTTCTCGCTTCTAGTAAAAGATGCTTCAAACGACTCGATACGCCTAGGACAATTGCTGAATAAGCACATAGAGTAGCAAATCGGGTTGCTAAATCCCCAGATCTGACAATTCGAAGTCTCAATAAAGTCAGCCATAGATTAGCTCTTAAAAAACTCGCTATGATAGCAGGCACTAGAGATCTCTCATGGTCCAAGATTGATTGACTTGATACTTGAGAAACAATCCACTCAACTATGCTTCACAGAAATCCTCCTCTTTCCTGGAAGAAAGCTAAGATTTAGAATATACATTTGATTTGGGGTATTCATATCAAAAATTCATGAGATGGAGGACTTCGATACTACTACTCTCTAGAAATTTGACTAGGTTAACTTCCAAAGTAGATACTCTAATCCAACAAGACTCATTATTCTACATCCGAACAAAAATCCATATATTCATAAGAAAGCAAGTGCATCACATACCAAGTTGCGGGAGATAGTTTACATCGAATTTATGCCCCTCTTTCCTAATCCATCCCCAAAGGGTAGCGACTACCTTTCTTCTTGAAAGAGGGTGAAACCACCTTCTCATTTTCTGCCCTCGTCGGAGCAGGCAAAGACGACAGCTGGAGTAAGGGAAGAAGGGGAAGAGAAGGAGGAGTGGATCCCTAGGAGTGGAGGTGTGTCATTAGAGGGGGCCCTATCTCACGAGTGAATGAAGCAATGGGAAATATATAATTGGGCAAGAATCAAACATATAAAAAGCGAATGTGGGTTCCGATCAAATATTCTTCACTGGACAACCGAATCTAGGTACATCAATAAGGCAATACAGTGAAAATGGATATTCATGTGATAAGAACAAGAGAAAGAAAAGAAGATGAAACATATAGTCTAATTAGACATAAAAGGAAGGTAATCGTAGGAGATATATTAGTGGGCCAAAGTTGTAATAAAGGGCTACATCTCACCTCTTCGGTTAATCAAGACACTTTGGTATCCATGATCAAAGGAAAACAAGGAATAGCCCGAGACATAATATAATACCTAGCTTTCCTTCCTTCTAGGATATCAAAGATGTGATGCTTGCATCGCTTATTAGAATGGAAAAGCAAAAGACTTCTAGATACAAATAGACAAGTCTCAAGGAAGACTTTCCCAGACAAGCCGATAGGACAAAAATATGCCTCTACTAGTCTAATGGTCTTAGTTCAATTGGACTCTGGTACATAGGCAAGTTGACCTCATCATCTCATCTTATATCTAATATATTTGCGATGATAGAAATCAGATGATCCTAGTGTCAATCTACTAAAGAGATCAAAAACAATAGAAGTGTGGGACCTTCAGTAGTAGGATGATTTTAGAAAGTGAAATATGATCTTGCATGCGAGATGATTAATAATAAGGCTCGTCATCAAAACCAGGTCACTTGATTTAGTTTGTCTCATCCAATCAAATCCCATTATGTTCTATTCTTGACTCATTCCATCCAGTATATTTTCAAGTACAACTATTCTGTACGAGGATGTAATTGAATCGAGGTCAAGTGAAAACTTACTCAACTTGACTTCCCAGAATGCTTTCCTAGCACGTCATTCAAAGCTTGCTGCCTACCTAGCATCCTGTAGATAGTTCCATCTTCTTCCCATGCCTGGAACATGACAGATTTCCCAATTGATTTAGCATGCTCCTTCTGATTCAAGTCTAGATAATGAACGATGGCTTAACTGGCAATCAAAGTCATGCCTCTACTTATTCTTTCTAATGGACTCACATTAGTTCGTGCAAGGCAAGAGCAGTGAATTCATTTTATTGTGTTGCATCTTATCCCAAGTCTATTTTCTTAAGAAGAGGATTCATCTTTATAAAATATATAACTTTTATTATATATATAATAGTTGTGATTCGTCTGGTGAGATCTTTCATCATCTTCTTCCCTCTTCTTAGAACTCTATCTACTATCGACAACTATGCCTCTTCTTGCATGTCTTCCCTCACTAGTGGCTTTTATTAAATATATATAAATTTTCAATATCTCGTTCCACATCTATCTAACATGTCGTAGCTATTAAGTTGTCGAGCGAGTCAATCAAACAAAAGGAGATATGTACCTCTACTATTAGTTAAAGCAGAAAGTGAGAGGGTTGGTTAGTAAGAAGAGGAAAATCAGTTGTCATGGTTGTAGATTTCCCTTCCATTCAAGGGTCACTCAATCTTGGGAAAGTATAGATCAGTTCATGTATGATTGACATGAGCGGACTGGAAGGAGCTTATACCTTCCCTGATGAGAGACCTCACCTCTAAAGTCTCTTTGTTGAATCTATTTGCGATGAGCAAGGTCTGGTAAAGCACGAATGGAGGCTCTTCATCATGTGAAAATAGGGCTATGGTTAGTATCAATTTCTTTCTTTTAGGTCCTAAGTTTATTGAACAAAATCCTAGGTACAAGATCTTTCCTGAAGAGGGTAGAGCTCATGTTCAAGCAGATAGGGGAACAAGAAGCTTGGTTGTGACAAGGAAGCAGGGGAACGGGTTGAATTATAGCACAAAGGCTCGGAATCGAAGAGTAGTCAAGTTGCATGTCAAGGTCTTACCGACAAACACTATCCTTTTTTCAATGTCCTCCAGATTCTTTCTTTCTTATATATGAGAGCTGGAATGAATAGACGATCATAGGTTGTTGGCATCAAGGATCATCCCTTGACGATGGGACTACTTCCACTCCTCCTAGTCCCACCTCTGACCCCTCCTCCCTCTGTATGAAAATTCCGATCGAAGGACTGACCATAAAAGCTGCCCCAGGAGAGCTTGTACAGGCCAACCCTTAGCTATAATATCAAAGAAAATGTGAAGCTTGGAAAGATTATATATAGTGAGGAAGAGTCATCCCCAATGTAAACCAAGGGAAGGAGAAGTCGAGGGGATTCAAAAGAGAAGATTTATAAAATGGATTCTAACTTGAACATGGGAAGTACATTAGCTTCTTATCAAGAAGGCATCAATTCACTGCTAGCATAAAATAGTAAATGTGTTATCAAGTTTCCACCTCGTGCTTTCTTCCAGTGTGAAGGACTTGTATGTGTTAAGCAAACGTCTGACTAGTCAGATACCCAAAGGAGGAAACTCCTATTTTGGACATTATCTCTTATAGGATCAAAGATGACAAGGCAAGCTACTTGCTTTTGGCTAAATTGGGGAGGAGTCCCACTGAATAGAACAAAGTTGGTTTCCGTGTTGAGCAAGCTACCAATCACGATAAGTAGTTTTTTTGCTATGGCTGCTCAAACTCTTCGTTTCTTTGTCTTGTAGGTGTATGATAAAGACATTGAGAAAGGTGATGTATTGTGGAAAAAATAGAGTCCATGTATATGATTTGACAAACTGAGTTCAGAGGTTTGGATGCCAATCAGCGTGAGTTTACTAACTAAATAGCTTTTATCACATTGTCTGGGTGGTGTAATTGGTCATCACGCTAGTCTCACACACTAGAGGTCCCCGGTTCGAACCGGGGCTCAGACATGGAATTTTTTTTTGTTATTATCTTAATGATTCCAGATGGGATATTATATAGCTAGTGGATATGATTGGATACGGTTGGTACATGTCATTTGCATAGGCATTTTGGGTCTGTGTTTTAGATGGATTGATACAACAAAAAATGCATTTTTTTAATAATCATATGTAGGTAAAATATTATTATGTACTTACCCGTGCATTTACAGTTATCTTTACATTCTATAGATATAGAAATTGTTAAATATATTTATTTAGAAATAAATATGGAACTGATTTCCAAATCAATTTTATGGCTTTATTTATAAGCATTTGTATGACAAGTACAGGGAGTGACAATTTGCTAACCGCATCCCATTAAAAAATAAGGTAGTGTACACTTTTCAATTAACTATTTTCCAATAAAATCGGATTCTAACATCCAGCATTAATATATTCATACGGTGTTACACTTTAGTTGATTTTTGTAAGATTGCAGGAGATAGGTTAATGCCCATGCTAAGTTAGGTGAATCTACATTTTACTGATCGATGCTATTATATTATCCAGTGTGTTTCGCAGCAATTAGATCACATGAAAAAGGATGTTATATAATCATACTATAGTAATTCAAAAAAGTGCCGACGATTTGTAATATGCACGTCCAAAAATGTATATATTTTTCTGATAATTAAGCACAATGACTGAATGTCTGGAACTTACACCAAAGTATAAATGTTTGCCATATGTCTGTATATCACCGTAAGTAGTAATGCCTCCAGACGTATTTTTCGGATACTATCACCCTCGAAGATGTGCAATGACATAATTTAGACTCATACATATGTACATCATACAGAAGATCTAACCCACAAGCTACTAATTAATCGAAGAAAATATGGCCAGCTGGTCATGTACTTCGGGTTTCCTAACGCATGCTCAAGTCGCAATAATTCAGGCCCTTTGCGAGATCAAGCTTCAGCATTCCTGTAAGCAGACATGGTCATGGACAATACAAACCCCTTCACAAGAACTTGTCTTTGATCACTCTCTGCAAATCCTCCAATCGTTTGATGATTTTGGGGCTCATAAGATCTCTGGCTTCTCTGATCAGGGTGCCTTCTCTGCTATGATAATATGCATCTACTACTGTCTGGATCCAAGTGAACAGTTTCTCCGGCGTCCTGCAGAAGAAGCATTCTACTAAAATGGACCAAAAGAAAGCAGGAGTTTTGTCTTAAAGGGCCACGCAACATCAAATAAAAAACTTACGTGTATAGAGAATCAACATCCTTCCCCTCCACTTCATCCCCGGGCGTGAAGGCGTCTTTCAGTGCTGACATTCTCTCCTCAGGGTCCTCAACCATAAGAAGATACTTCATTATCCTTATTTCTTTTGGCATTAGTCTCTGAAGATTTCCTCTTGCAGTCACATATAGATGATAAAGGATGTCTTTCGCCTGTTGAATTGTTGCAAGAAAATACTTACATAAAACAATCTTCGCTAAAAAAGTAAAATATTGCGACATTACACCACAGTAACACAACACCTGAAACCCTCACAAATAATCAATAGTGTCCGACTTCCAGTGGATCAGGTCGACCCTTCAATTTTGTTTTACCATTTTTCACGCCCAAAAACTAAATTCTAAAAAAGATTTTACCTCATCTTTCACCATATTTGACTCCTTTGCTGATGACCAGGCTTTTGTAAGCATTAGCATTAGAGTTGAATCAAGTTGCTTTTTCTCGGCTAAACTGTCAATCTTTTTGCAAGCAACATCCAGGGAAGGAGAATTGACAATGTCCTGCAGCTTCAACTGTGCAGCACGTATGGATTCAATACTCTCACTTGCATTATCATATGCTTGAACAGCAATCAGGCATGTATTGCCAAGCCTTGCCAAAGCTAGAGGAACATACAGTAAAAAGATACAAGTTTGGTACCCGGATTATTTTCATGAAAGGACTTACTAAAAGTCTGTTAATTAGGAAAAGTTTAAAAGACACCACAACGTCAATGTAGTATTATCAAATTTAACCCATTGCAACTCCCTCCTTCATTTTCGTATTAGCTGGTCAGTTATTTTCAAACAGCTTTCTGAGTGTGCATCTTGAACCATTGCAGAAAACCTAGTGATTTCGCAGGCAAATGTTTTTTAAAACAAAAGGAGGAAACATGCACAGATGTCTGATCCAGAATTTGAACCCTCGTCTTTTGGGTGGTATACACACTGCACTAACATCCCCCACACAAATGTTTAAGATAATGGAATCTGCAATTTTAAAATCATGGACTCCCCTAATACGTCAGAAAAAAATCGTGGACAGTTTCCTTTTCCTTTGAAAAAAGTAAATGAATTTCTGTTTATTAAAAAAAGCGATGGAGAACTAAGTAGAGTTGGCAACATGGATTCTTGCTCAAATCCTTGTTGAAAGATTCGATTATATTTTACGCTGATTTACGACTACCTAACGCAGTCTCCACATGGGGGATTTGAACCATGGTCTTTTGAGTCGTAGGCACATTGCACTACTACCAGACCATTTAAGTGGATAATGAATCTCCATTTAAGTCATGAATATTTATGGAAAATGGAGACCATACAACTATAAATCCAGCCATGCAAGAATAACTGGAAATTTTTCGTGTTAAAATAAAACAGATTCATAACCATGTCTTCTTGAGTCAAAGTCATTTACATAGATCATATAGTCATGAATATTTATGGGTAGTTTCCTTTTCCTTTGAAAAAGTGAATGAATCTCCGTTTATAGTCATTAATATTTATGGAAAATGGAGACCATACAACTATAAATCCAGCTTGCAAGAATAACCGGAAATTCTTTGTGTTAAAATGAAACAGATCATAACCATTTTTTCTTGAGCCGAAGTCATTTACGTTGGTCATATAAAAATATCTCTTGACATTGCTTTTTTGAATTGACAAGCTCATGGTTGCTTTCTTTAAGTGTGGTTCACCAACTGGTTCGACCGAGAATGTGGAGATGGAGGAGCAGGGGTGCTACACAGTTAGACAACATCAATATCTGTGCCCGTGAGAATGTCCCCAGTGAGGATATCCCGGTTACTCCTTAAGGCAATTGCTGAGTTTGTGTTATTGGGTATACGGATCTGAACAGTTAATCATCTCTCTTTGTATGGTACCCATCCCCCTCAATTGAACTATCTTAGGTAAGAGTGCCCTAATATCTAGTTAGGAAGATTAGGGTTTGTTTGCCAGCATGGTCTTTCCCTATCCATTTGGTTTTCCACGTAAATCACTTTTTCATTATTGTGATGGTTCATGTTTGATTCTCACATGGAATAAGAGTCTCGTTGAGGTTGTTTTCCATTCGTCCACTGTGAACAAGTTTTGAAGGACCCGCGTGGCTTCGGTGACATGGTTAAAAACTCGCTACCGATTTCAACCGGTGCGGCGTTAACTAACTCGTAGATAACCAACCCTTTTGAGTAGAACGGTCACGGACATGCTCCAACTCTTCTCAAGCTTGCACTCGCTCATGCACTGACGCTCCCACATAAGCACAAGCATGACTCTACAAATCGCTAAAGAACAATCTCAAAAATACGCTCAAGAACTCAACCACACGATTACACAAGCACAAGCACAAAGCTTTTCTCTAATTAGAAGGGGAGACTCTCTAAACAAGGGTGTGTACAAATGGGACACCACCCCTCCTTGTATACAAGACTCAAGGGACTCTCAGTATTACATATACAATAATACAACAACAAAGCCTTTTCCCACAATTAAGTAGGGCATTACATATACAATAATGATACATAAAACCACAAGACACTTCGAGTTCCATGGCAACCATTTGCATTTCACATCAACTCCACATCTTCATGTCCCTTCAACTCCCTCGTTGTCCTTTTGTCTTCTCGCACGATTGATGTAACATCAACCACACAGGCATCAACACACACGCGCTCCAACGTCTTCCTGATGCAACTTTGCCATAACTCACCAAGTACATCCAAACACTTGATCTTGTGCCAAAGGGAACCCGCAGCCACAAGACCCTTGTGTGGTAAACCCTTAGAGCTCTACATGCTTAAGGGCAAGGACTTAAATGTCGGATTTTGATTTCATTTCGGTAAGCCTGGAAAGAGAAATTCGATGGACTTTCAATGGAATTTAGGTGAATGGCCGGAAATTGGGGAAATTACTTGAAAACTCATTTTTTAAAAACAAATATTTCTAATATTCTTTAACTCAATAAATGAGACAGAAGGATAGTTTTTTGCTAGTAGTAAGATATTAATATGATATGTTACATTAACTTTCCATCCAATCGTCCTAACAGTTAAAAAGTAGTATGTTGCTCAGAACTAGATTTGGAACGTAATTAGAAGCAATTGGTTTCTCCTCTTGAACATGAAGAGAATGGTGACACGTGGACACCTCTTCAATAAGAATGAGGTGACATATATGATAACTACTAATTAAAACATATATATCAAAATAAAGAAAAACAAAAAAAATCTAAAGATCTTCGGTTAAAACATTAAATTAACTCTTAAATATTGTGTTTAATTGATTTGGTTTGGATTTAGATCTAAAATATAAAAACTAACTAAAGAAACTTCTTTAAACAATGTAAAGCACTCTAACAACTCAACACATTAGCGAATAAATAAGTGAAAATTCATTAATATATACAAACTTCGATGAAAGCAAATGGTAGATTCCCTTATTTTTGTTGTTTCGCTGAAACGACATGTAATTTCGATGAAATTCTGTTGACATTTCATTGATATTTCGTTGAAATCGTGGAAAACGAAATAACGAAGCATTTCGATTTCGGTGACCTAAAGAAATGGAAATTTCAGAGAATTTCGGTGGAATTTCGTTGAAATTTGAGGCCATGCTTAGGGGAAGTCTACTAGAATATCGCTATCGTGGCCCACAACCACTCTCGGACGTGTACTACCGAGCATGCTCACCCACGCTCGTACTCAGTACCTACAACGCTCCATGCCTCCTTGGACCGCCACGCATCCCTACCGATTTCATGTGCCTTCGTGTGTACGTCTTTGTAACCATACAAAATTGCTCCTCAATACCTACTGCTTCATTGAATATATTCATGTTGCGCTCGATTGTACTCGGAGACCTTATAAGTGCATTCATTCATTTAATCTCAGACAATTAGTGGAATAAATCAATAACCTTTATTGATATATCAAAGGATTACAATAATATTTATTATAGAAATGTTTCGCCCGAGGCTCACAAGTCTAACAAATATACCCCAGGTGGGCGTGTGTGTGACGTGTGTTGATAATCTGACATCTCTTGTCGCTCCACGTGGCTTCACTTATGATCTGACGGTCAGGGACATACATCATTTCACTTGATTTCAATGGCCCAGACAAGATCTGAACCCGATTCATGATCCAACTATGCAGATGCACATCCAAGAGCAGGGAAGAACTTCCTCAGCGACCTTCAATTCAATCTCTGATTCCTCCGGCCTCCAGCCTTCTCTCTTGGCGGGTATGTCTTGCATTGTTGTATGTACTCGTTGTGCTCACACTGCTACAAGCTCAATGACACTCTTGCTATCGAGCTAGTGCCCTCTGTGATGCCAAGGTAGGTATTGTCGGTATCAGTATCGACTACCCGTCGATACGATATACGATATATTGATGCCATATCTCCCAAATCGGTCCTATTTTGTGAAGGAAATGGTCTTCCAAGGGCAAATATCGTTCATATCGATGATATATCAATCACATGTCGATATCGATATATTGCGGATATATTACTGATATATCGTTGATGTATCACTGATATATCGTTGATGTATCACTGATATATCGTTGATATATCACCGATATATCGAGATACAGCTTACCATGTGTGATGCTTCTCCATTGACACGTACGGTTGAGTCTCCAAGACTTGTGTGGATAATCTACGAGCCATCCACTCCTTGTAGACTCCTTAAGTCAGCCACATCGTTCATGTCCATGCATCCGCTACCAAGTTTGCACGAACATTCTCGATCACGAATTTGGGGGTGTGACAAGCCTCTCACACATGAAGAATCGATTGTCCTCAACCAAGCATGCCTTCTTGAGCTGACATCCCATCACGATCCTCCATCCGTTGTGCACCACCTAATGCGACTCAATGTGAAGGGTGGTGCAAGATTGCACTGCTCCCCTTCTCACACATGTTCTTACGAACCACCATGTCCCACCATGACTGGCTTTTACCTTGAGAAATGTAGCTTCCTCATCAACTCCTACCCTTGGCATCTCCCTCCCATCTCCCTGAGAGGATCCAGCATTTTCATCGCTTGTGTGTCACAGCTCAGCTCTACCTATGAGAGTACTCACCTCCACGCTTGCTCGTTGTTGATCTCGATCGTTCCCCGTATGCGTCCCCATATCTTGAGAGTTGAGCGCCTCCTGCGCTCCGAGCATCTTCGGTATCTCACTTCGTGCAAGATCATGAGATGGTTTGTCACCACCCCATGGACATCCATCACCTTGTCCTTGTTGTGTCGCCCTCTAGAGCTCTGCATCGACTTCTCACGTACGGATGTTCTCCTATCCGTGGATTCTGCTATGTGGCTCCAACGCACACGTTGGTGCTCAACATGTAGCTTCGCACTCATGTGCATCCTCAGTCGATCCTTGGCGCCTCAGAAGCTCTTGGTGGTAGAGGTCCCTCCTTCCACTTAGTTTGAAGCTCCCCATCAAAGTGTTGTGAGGCGTACGTTGCGTATAGCACTTATAGCCCCCAACCGGACATCACATTCTTATTCTTCCTCCTCGTCCATACAAAGAGAGTTGAGCTTCTCCTTCTTTGGGTACTCCCACGCCCAATGCGGTCAGTCACATATGAAGCATCCATTGCTCTTAGATTGCTCCTTCTTAGAGTACTCTCGTTCCTCCACTGCAACGTCTTTGCCCTTATCCTTCGACCGTGCCTTCATCTTGCTGGTGAACTCCTTCTCTTCAACATCGTGGCATGGTTGGACATTGTAGTCGACCAACGCATCCGCCACCACGATCGTTGAATTCAAGTCCTTTACTCCATGCCTCCGCAGTTTTGCATGCGACCAACTTTGCAACCCGTCCATGAAGTTAACGAGATGGTCTTCCTCTGACATTCCACTGATGTCCAGCAACGAAGACGTAAACTGCTTCAAGTACTCACATCTACATAATGATCATTTTCAAGGGAAGGTTAATCGCATGAGAACACGGCTTGATAGAGAAGCTGAAGAAAACTACCTTAATCCTCCATAATCCTCCCTAAACAACCCAAGTCTTAAAGCGTCTGTTGGTATTTCTGTTATTCTTGATGGGACTGAAAATGATTTGCAGAATAAATAGATAATTCAAGCATATGTTTTATTTCTATTATTCTTGATGAGACTGGCAAGATATATAGTTGGAACAATTATATGACAGCATTGCACAAAGAAAGGTAAGATAGTCATCAAACTTCTAGCCATATATGCGGGATACTCGCATTACCCTATTGAACGACATATTACTTACTCAAACTTGAATACATCCAATAAATGTTTTTCACATCTCTGGATTTTAATATCATTCCCAAGAATGTGGTTGAGGGCCTTGAGGCTATAGATAACCATTCTTGGACCATCGATATGCAGGAGGAGATGAATACATGAAGAATGACAGTTGATATCTCAAAAGGTGTGCATTTATTTAGTTAAAAGAAGGTCTACATGATCGAGTATAATGTTGATAGAAAACTCAAAGATTCAAAGATCATCCTACGGCTAGAGCATACGATCAATAATATAGGATCGGGGAATGACGGACATCGCTCGAGGGTCCTCAAGAGCGCGCGCTAGGGTTTCACTGCAACGTTGCCAGAGTTGGGAGGGGTTTAAGGGAATCAAGGAGAGGAAGGGTGAGGACTCTCAGGGTCGGGGGATTTCTCCAACTCGATGTCGCTTCATCGAGACTCGCCTTTGCGCTCTGTTGAGACGTGCAATGCTGCAGCCATGGAGTGCTCTGCATACTATTGCAATGCTGCCTGGGGGCTCTGAACCCTTACATAAGACTCATGCACAACCTCCCATGAAATTTGGGTCACCGCCTCCGCAACCTAAGGGTTTAGGAGTCGGGACCCTCGCCTTAACCGCCAGGGCATTCTTTACCCTTTGCCTGGTGGTCCCAGGGCTCCACCCAGGGATGATTAGGT
Source organism: Ottelia alismoides (assembly GCA_037367405.1). Lineage (NCBI taxonomy): Eukaryota > Viridiplantae > Streptophyta > Magnoliopsida > Alismatales > Hydrocharitaceae > Ottelia > Ottelia alismoides. The sequence continues at coordinate 110,507 of JAZKJV010004654.1, read as the reverse complement.
TCTGCCTAGGTCGTCGAGACCATTTAGAGCCCCTCTCGAGCAGTTGGGGTTGCGACTAGGTCCAAGTGGCCTTCAGCTTGACCTTATGTCTCGGCTAGGGCTGGTTTTGCATAACGTGGGGATGGATCTGCTGATGTTAATGCTAGGTGGGAGGTGGGATTACATCGTTGGTCTCAGAGGGGTGTTCTGGCATATTCGCTTGCCAAAGTTCACTACTTCAAGTGTGGTATTTAGGGTACCATCGTTGGGACTGCAAGAATCGAAGGGTGTGGCAGCCTCGAAAGGAACCCACTTTGAGAACCGAGGAGAGCACGGAGGTTGCACAACTGTCAGAAGGACTTAACTTGGCCAACCCGATTGCATTGGTGGTGTGGTGACTTGAGAAATGATAGGAAGGTGCCTTCGAGCTTTCTTTGTGGACAGCTTCTTGGGAATGTTGTGCAATTGGAGCCTTTGTTTGCATGTGTACGTGGTCTTTCTGCTCGTAGGCGAGGATTTTGTTGGCGGCAGAGGTTCAGGTCTTGGGAATTGTGTGGAGAAGGCCTCGATTGAGAGATGGGGCATTACCTCACCAAGTGAATAGGACCTTCTACGTTTTTGGTACGGTGTTCACTTCACGAAGGATAGACAGTTTCCAGAGTGTGTTGTATGGTAGCTAAGGTGGCGAAGATTAAATCAGATGGGTTGCAGCTCGAGGATAGCATCGATGATGTGATCGTGGTTGGAGGATGCAATGCAGGTCATGTGTTTAGGGTTGTTTATTTGGCGGGTCATATCTCTTTTTTATTGTTGCCGGAAGAGTGCTTGTCACCATCATCTTATAGCGGTCTTTATATTCTTGAAAGCTCGGAGGAGTGCTGCTAAGAACCAATGGTCGTGTCATCTGATTGGGTTTTGGACCCTTTATTTAGTAGTGATAGCCCGGATGCTTGCCAGCTGCCAGCTGTAGACTTTAAATTTCTGGGAGGGTCTACAAGAGGGTGTGGCTCGAAATCTTTTGGTGCTATTGGCCAAGGGGCAGCTCTAGTTCCTGTTGCAGTTTCTCCTCTGAATGAGGTCCTTGATCGTGTTCCCTTGGAATTTGTGTTTCCTCCCTCCACCCCCAGACACCCGTCCGAGATAGATGCGAAGGTGAAGGAACGTAAGAAGCAAGCTTTTACAGATCCATAGGCTCAATGCCTCTTGCTCTCAATGTATGTAAGGCGGGCCAATTGAGGATTTTTTCACAAGTTAGGGCAGCGTCCTCCGGGGTTGCGACTGCATTTGACGAGAACTTCAGCTATTGAGGTGGCTGGTGAGGAGTCACCAAGGGTCGACCAGATGGTGGAGACCTGCAGAACGATTGATGGTACGGAGGGGTCTTTGATCCGAGAGAGTGCACTGGACACGCTTGGTGCGATAAAGAACAATGTGGGGTGGTATTGACAGGGGTCTCCCTCTCTGTTGCCAAATGAAGATCATATCCTGGAATGTCAAGCGTATGGGATAGCCGGACAAGAGAGCGATTGGCCTACTTTTGGAAGCTTGGAAGGTGGATATTTTTTGCTTGTAGGAGTCGAAGCTTGAGGTTTGGGACTTTTTAATGGCATGAGGTGCCAGGGTCTCGCTTTTATGAGTATTATCCCTTGCCATATGTCGATGTTTTTAGTGGCATGTTGGTCAGATCGAGTGGTGATGTGATGGAATCATGGAGACAAAGGAGTCAATGTGTAGCAAAATCTTATATGTGGTGTTTCTAAGGAGGTCGAATGGCATGTTAATGCGAGTTCGACAGTTTATGGTCCCACGGTGACTCAGGTGTTAACTGATATGTGGGATGAGCTCTGGATGGTGTGTGCTCATTTTACAAGTCTGGCTAGGATTGTTGGTGGTGATTTCAACGTTACTCTTCTTTCTATGAACCATCATGATGATAGGGGTGAGATGGATGATGGCTTCCCCTTTTTGTTGCTTTTGTGGGAGACCTAGCGTTGGACGTGCTCAATGTCATGAATCTGAGATATACTTGGAGGAGTAGCTCTGTAGGTCGCACTTGGATCGTTTCCTTGGTTCTGTAGGGCTCTTGGAGAGTTTCCAGTTTGGCTTTGTAATGGCATTGTCGAGGTCACACTCCGATCATAAGCCGATTTGCTAGGACTTGGGTGATGATCAGTCGCATTGAGGGCTCCTAGATGCAGGAGGAGGGCTTCCAGGAAAGGGTCACAAGGTGTTGGCAAGAGCAGGAAGTGGTCGGTTCAGCATCTAAACAAGTGATTGAAATCTTAGAGCTCTGCGCAGTCTGTTGATTTTTTTCAGAAGGGAGTGTTGTGTCCGTAGGGGCCCGTTTGGTAACAGGGTTGGGCTGGGTAGGAGTATCCTCCTGTGAATAGTAGTTGTTTTGATGGTTTGGAGGGTTGGAATGATAAATGTGACGTGATGTCACATTGACTATGTGCTATACTAACTTTCGTATGATTATAATATTTTTGATATTAAATTTTTATTTGAAAGTGGATAAAAAATTATAGTAAAGAAATTATGGAGTCCATATAACTAATTCCAACCCAAGAATGCAGGGGTAAAAGTGGGGGTATGCCAATTACCCTGGGGTATCCTAGCAACCAAACGAGCTCTAGAAGTCAGCGGAGGGATTCGACGCAGGCAGAGGTCGTGTACCTTGACCGGCTGGAATATTCTAGGGAGTTCTCGGAGGACGAGAAAACGATAAGATGTGCACAGAGACGTATCCTATTAGAAGAGGACAAGAAGATGAAGATCAAATGGAAGCAGCACTTGAATCAAAGGTGGTTGAAGCCTTGAAGGCGGGTGAGGCGAACACGGGATTTTTTCGTACAGTGGCCAATGGGACACATGAGGTGCAACTTGGTTCATTCGATTGAGGTGAACAGAGAGGAGTTAGTAGGTGATTGTTCTATTGGTTACACGATTTGGCGTCCCTGTCTTGAGCTCAGCCGACGTGGTAGTCACAATGGTGCCAGATAGGTTGGAAAAGATGCTTTTCTGACTGATCTGCAATCTGAAGAGTCGTTGCAACCTTTCTTGCTTTCATAGGTCAAGCGTGTCACTTTTGACTTGAATATGGACGGTCCTCCGGGATCGGATGATTTCTCGATTTTCTTTTTTCAAGGAGTTCAAGGACTTGATGGGGTGGGAAACTTTGGAAGTGGTGGAAAAGCTATCTTCGCAGAATGGTGGTTTTGAGCGGCTGAACAAGTCATTGTTGTTCCTTCTATCTAAGAAGGACGAGATAAGGTGATGGAGGACTTACAACCTATTACGTTGTCAAATGCTATCTATCTCATTGTGGCCAAGGTTCTGACCAACAAGTTTTTAGAGGTTCTTGGCACTATTATCGATGAGGTTCAAACGATTTCATCCCTGATGCCACATAATGGATGGTGTTGTATTGGTTTTTGAGATTGTAGTGAAGTGGCGAAGAAGACAAAGGATTTCATGTGGAAAGTGAACTTCTCGAAGGCATATAATTGCGTGAACTAGACCTTCATTAGGGGCTTCCCGAGTGAATGGACTTGCATGATAGAAGAGATGTGTGACAACATCTTCTTACGCGATCTTGGTGACTGGAAAGTAGGAGGGAGGTTTTTCCAACCTCAATGCGACGTGAGGAAGGGGTGTCTGTTGTCACCACTGCTTTTTGGTGGTTTTTGATGCTCTGATGAGGATGATGTCAAAGATAAAGGAAGGGGGCTCTCTGGTGGGCTTCTGTTCGAGGGAGATCTCTGTCCCTTTTTTGAAGAAAATATCTCCATCCCTTGCTCCAGAATGCTGATGATATCATTTTTTTGTGGAAGGGGAAGCGACATCTGCAGAAGGGACTGGAATTGGGGTTGATCTACGGCCTGAAGATTAATCAAGTGAAATCTACTTTCGTTCCTTTTGGGATGAATGAGGGGAAGGCAATTTGTGAGGCGGCTTTACAAACGTATAGGAGGGTCCTACTCATCGTGTACTTTGGTTTGTCGTTGGTGGGTGGAAGGTTGCGGCAAGCAGACAGAGCCCCTGTGATTGAGAGGATGGAGAAGATGTTGGTGGGTTGGCATGCAACTTGTCTTTCTAGATGTTACTGCTTGGTCCCGTTGAAGGCGATTCTCTCAGCCATCCTTGTATTCTTTTCATTTACACGCATGTCGTGTATTGGGGTAAAGGTGGAGTTGGAGGCATTGATGCATAGATTTTTTTTGGTTCACCTCTGAGGAATCTCGGGGTTATCGTTGATAGGGTGGAAGACTATGGTGCTTATCGAGGAGGGTGGTGGGCTAGAGATCTAAAGTTTGGAGGTGATGAGCAATGCCCTTTGACGAAATAGGTGACCAAAATTTGGGGAGGTCCTATCAGCTCTATAGGACGTTGCGGTGAATATATGGTATTTCTTGCAATCCCTCTTCACATGATACTGATATTCAGTTTGAGTCGTATGCCTTGGGAATATACCACCATGATGCTTTCCAAGTAGGCCATCTATCTTTTGAGCTTTAATATTTTGATGTTTACAATCTTAGACGCATTCCTGATTTTCAAGGATGTATGTATTATCTTATGGTTGTGGAAAAATTACAATTATGCTACTTAGACTTTTGTTTTATAGGCATTGTTATTCTTGATTGAAAAATTGAAACAAAAATCCAATTTGATCCATTATCGAAAGTATAAGGTCCAATAATGCACTTGGATTCCGTACTAATTCTTTGTTTGCTTTTTTCTATAAGCGTGATATTGTTACCCAAACCACGTGTTCTTAAACCAATCAAAACATAACCATATTCTTAATATCGCTCATACTCTTTGGGACGATGCCTTTATTTCTCGTTCTTCCCGAAAGAGATATTTTCTGTTATCGAGTCCTTGAGTTTATCGCTTTTTATCTACGTTTGGCCTCCTGGACAAGACAAGTTTTCATTCAGAGTTGTCAAATGTGTCCTTTTAGGGAGGATACTCAAAGCATCAGAAGAGTTACATATGTTATTATCCTTCAAGGAGTTACTATGTTTTTTTGCATATGTTATATTTTTTAAGCCGATGCACTATTTCTCTTCCACTAGCTCTAGGAAGAGTACTTTGAAGTTCAATGATATGCTCCATCCAACTCCAATTCCAACATAGACTCTAAGACACGTTTAATAGCGGAATATGAAATAAGGTGGGATTAAGTTGATGTCTCTCGTGTTTTTGTTCGCTTGCAGGGATAGAAATATGAGGGATAAGGTGGGATAGATGGTAGTCATTTGCTATTTTTCATTAGGTTAGCCAGCTAAGGATACGAGATAGAGTTAGTTATATTTTATTGACTATTCGTTTATTTTGTGTTTCTCTGTAATCCTACAGTTTGTCATCGTAGTGAAGTATGCGAAAAATACAAAGGAATTTTTTGCAACTGTAGCAAATATAATAATAATTATTATTACATATATTCACGTACTTAATTGACATAACAATTTCATTAGTTGGCACGGAGGAGATGAGGGAGAAGTGAAAGAGACGCGATGAGGAAGGAGGAGAGAGGGAGGAGTGAGAGAGAAGAGAGAGAGGAGGAGAGAAGGTTTGGGGTCACTCATGGGGACCGGCAAGATGTGTCGGCTCGTAAGAAGGTCTAGAGGGTGAGGGAATTCGAAGGTGGTGATGGTCGTGTTTCCACTGAGGAGAGGGGTTGGAGGGTTGTTTCCCATCGTAAGGCAGGACCATGATGCTTTCATTGCAACAAGGTCAGCTATCGTGCCTCCTTATGCTCCCTAGCATCGTGGTGTTTCAGATGTGGAAGATAAGGTCACCATCTGGCATCTTACCAGTTGACGCATTTGAACAAAGATTCGGTCTCAGCATCTCTGAAGAGAGATCAGATTGTGGAAGAGACGCGGGAGATGTCCGCAAAGGGGAAGCCCCAAGACCCTTCGTCGTTGGTTCGAGAGGGTGCTACTTTCGCAGAAGTGTTGACGAGGAGCTCGGATCGTACACCAGCGTCGGAGTTGCTCATAGGTGTGATTCAAGGTCATGGAGGTGGAGTTTCCTTGTCCTCAACGGTGGTATCCTTTATGGGACCATCATTTCAAGGTGACATGGTTCCAATGGGCGAGGGCTTCTTGTGCACAAGAGGTCTGACACCTCTAAAGTCAAGGGCCCTTCTCAATCTTAAAGGCCCAAAGGAGGTCATCTTGTGATGACCAAAGTTCACTAATGGGGATCAAAGGACAGATGTGATGCATGTGTTGTGTGTTATTGGAGTCCCAATCCTCTCAAGAACGATGATTGGCTTGCAACTCTTGCTGCTAGAATGGGGACAAGCAGTGGAGGTCCTGTCGGACAGTCGTCGACCAAGTACTAACCCCAATGCTACTCCGTTATCCTTTCTCGAAACCAGGTTGTTGCCTTCGGAGTTATCATGATTGGAAGGGCAATCTTCCACTGCTCGACGATGGTCATCCATCCACCTCTGACTCGTTTAGTTGTTGGTGACAAGGTTGAGTACTGGGAAGAGGGTGGTGGCGATGAAACTGCAAGTCTGATGAAGACGTCGCCGGCGACCGATGACCAATCATCGACATCATTCGAGGCAGAGCCAAAGGTGATTCTTTCGAGGTTTCCTCTTTCTCGTTATAAGGCTTTAGTGTGGCAACTCCCTAATCATGGAGGATTCAACCTATTCAAGTCTTCTCGGGGCTCCTTTTTGTCTTACAACGAAACAGAGGCATCGTCAGAACTTAAAGGATACAACCTTTTGTGGATCGAAGCGGCATCTGGATCTTGGAGGACACAACCCATTTGAGACGTCTCGAGACTCTAATGTCCTACGACGAAGAGGTGGCCTCTTCGGATCTTGCTAAGATCAGTCTTAAAGCCCTAAATCACATGAATCTTAGTTCGGGCTTCGAGGCAGTCGGGGGATCTGAGAAGCGGTCCTGATATGATCAAGGCTACCATGTGCAATAGGGCTCACCCTTCAGATTCCCATTGAGGAAGGGCAAAGTCCAGTCACAATCATGGCTTGGCGAGAGGCTCCGTTCGATGTTTCACCTCTACAACTTGAGCCCCTTGGACTCTCCTCAGGCCCGTTCCAGTCTTCTACATCTGCGATCCTTCCGTCTTCTTCGAAGGATTCTGATGTGGGGTAGAATGTTTGGTGGAAGAAGGGCAAGAGGTACAGAAAGAGGAAAAAGAGGGCTGAATCTGAGAAGAACAATGATGGCACCCCTACAAGAGGGGTGAATGGTAATCAACGGTTGAGTTCAGACCAAGCGTAGTTGAAGTGGGGGCTGCGAAATAGTATCACGGTGTTGGTAGGGGTGGTCCCTGTTTTGGGTGAACCTTGTTCCTCAATGAAAGTTCTTACATGGAACATAAGGGGACTTGGAGATCCGGAGAAAAGGTCAGTGGGATCTCTAGTAAATGGGTGGGGTGTTGATATTTTCATGATGCAAGAGACAAAGTTAAGTAAATGGATTGCATTTTGTAGGTATCTTTGGGTCTTACTAACAACCCGGATTACAAAGCAGTGGAATTTGTGGGCAGCGCTGGGAGCTTGATCATTGCTTGGAAGAGCAATTTCTTCAACTTATTGACAGAAGTTACGAGATCTTCAACCATTTCGGCTCTTCTCCAAAACATTCGTAATGGTGCCTATTTCTTGATTTCTTGTATATATGAACCCACAGACGCTTCGCTCAGGGAGACTCTAAACCGAACTTCGTGATGTAAGAGAGATGCACCCGGATGTGATGTGGCTTATCGGGGGAGATTTTAATGTCTTTCTGCTCTCCTCTGACCGCCCTAGAGCTCGTGGAGGCCAAGACAATAGGTATGATGATTTTGCGGAGTTAATTGATGAACGTCAAATGGAAGTGTTAGATGCATGTGATACTAGATACACTTGGAGAAACGTTGGGTTTGTTCGAGGATAGTTTGTTTCCTTGGGTCGACGGAGTTGATGGAGGCCTACCCCTTTTCTAGGGTCTCTTCTCGGGCGTGATTTAGATCGGATCATACCCATCTTATCTAGGATTCGGGAGATAGCATTCTACCTCGCTCGTTTTTTAGCAAGGTTGCAGAAAGCGGTAGCCGGTACTCGGTCGGTGGGGTCACTGACTAAGGATTAATCGGCAGTCGGGCGAATAATCGGATTTAGTCGGCCATTAGTCGGTTTTGAATTTTTTAATTATTTTAAATATATAAATCAATTTTTATACACATATTCTTATATATTTACATTGATTTGTATATTTTCTATACTATCATAACGAAATAAAAGAAGTAATTGTCTTTAAATATACCATTAAGCATATTAGAATAAGTTTGCTTTTAAATAATCGAAAAAAATAAAAAAAAATCTCTATGTAAAAGTCGGCCTTGTACTCGGCCGACTAGGCCGACTAGTCGGCCCGATTAGTCGGGTTGACGGACTAATGGCCGACTAGGCCTAGTCGAGTCAGCTACCCCACCGACTCGACTAGTCGGGTCGACTAATCGGCCTAGTCGACCGACTTTTACTTTAGTGTTTTTTAGATTTGAGAGAGCTTGGCATTTGAAAGATGGGTTCAAGGAATTGGTTACCGAGCATTGGATCACACATGTTGTGTCAGGATCTCATGCGATCAGACTGACTCGGAAGTTGAAGTCGCTGCGAGAAAGATTGTGCCAACTCAAGAAAAGGGAGTCACGAAGGCTCCGTCGTACAAATGTGGAGATGGAGGTTTTGAGACTTGACAATAAAGATGTCAGGGACTTGGGGAAGAACTGAAGTAGAGATCGGTTTCTCCGAAAATCATTGCGGAGGAAGACAAAAAAGCTATGATATCACAGATGAAATGGATTAAGGAAGGTGACGCTAATTCTAAGTTCTTTCATAGAGTAGCTAGTGGAAGACGCGGTCATAACCTGTTGCGGCCAGTGGGCGTTAATGGCAGAAAAATAAAGGAAGACAGGGCAATGGATAGGGAGCTGGCTTTTTTTCTTTCATGGACTCTCTCGTAGATCAGAGTCGTCGGTAAAGATAGCTGGGAAGCAGCGCTCACCATTATGTGTAGAGTATGCCAACATGCTAACTCACACTTTCTCTCCTATAGAAGTAAAAGCGGCAGTATGGAATGTGAACACTTATGGTGCCCCTGACCCTGATGGGTTTTCGATGTGTTTCTACAATGAGTTCTAAGATGTATAGTTGGGCCTGACGTGATGGCAATGCTTGATGAATTTGATATGGGCATTGTTTTTCCTCCTCCTAAAGAAGGAAGGGTCCGAAAGAGTAGAAGACTTGAAACCAATTTCATTATCTAATGCAATCTACCTTATTTTGGTAAAGGTCCTGGCAAGCAAATTAGGCATAGTCCTTGGAATTGTTGTTTTTCCAGCGCAGTCTGCTTTCATCTCAGGAAGACATATTGGAGACAGCCTAGCTATGGCAACAGAAATTATTATTGATTGGAAAAGATGGTGCACTAACGCACTACTTAGCAAAAATTGATTTTTCAAAGGTGTGCGATACAATAGATTGGTGGTTCCTGTGGTCTGCTCTCGCAAAAAGAGGATTCCTGGATACTCGGATCTCATGAATGCATAACAGCATCTTACTCTGTGCTTGTTAACGGAAGACCAGAAAGTGATTTCTTTTAGCCAAAAAGAGGGGTACGCCACGACTACTCGCTAGCACTCCTTATTTTTTTACTGGAGCGAATGTTTTTCTTCGCATGGCCTCAAATGTGGTCCATCATCATGGCACCACCTGTGGGGACATTTCCATCCCACTTCTCCAATATGTGGATGACGTGATGCACCTCCTATCTGGATGTGCAAGCATCTCATTTACTTGAGTGCATGCTGACTTTCTTGTTCTCATTGACTGACCCTACTCGACTATAGATATCGAGTCGAGCGGGGTCCTTGACCTCCATCCTATTTATTGAAAGGGGCAGGCAAGAGGCGGCAAACATGTCAGTTGTGTTGGATATTTTTGGGGAGCTCTCAGGACTCAAGCTCAACAAGCAGAAATCTACAGTTATACCGTTCAATCTTCCGGACACGAAAGAAGAGGAGTGTTGCTCAAAGCTGGGGACAGAGCATGGAAGTCTGCCTATACGATACTTGAGACTTCCGCTAGCATGTGGTAGACTGCGAATGTCTGACCGCTTACCCATTATAAAAAAGATGGAGAGGAAACTATCTAGATGGAAGGCATCCATTCTCTCTCGGGGAGGGAGACTTGTTCTTGTGAAGGCCGCTCTCGATGCAATCCCAGTGTTTTTTGTTGTGCAAACTTCTTATTGGGATTCGAAAAAAAATAGAGAGGATTATGAGAAGTTTCTTTTGGGGTAAGTCAGGTCAAGATACGCATGGTATACACCTTGTGGATTGGGAGACAGTAACTCTACCTTTACATAAGGGAGGACTTGACGTTCCAAGACTATAAATCATAAACAGGGCGTTGTTAATGAAGTGGATAGCTGGAATATGGGGAATAGCAAAGACATCTAGTGTAAGCTTCTTATGCATATATGATGTACATGCACGTCTTCGTATCTTTCATCATCCTTCATTTCACGTCTCAATTTTCAGGAAGGGTATATGCTCCCTTCTCCCAAATACGGGTGCATTTTTCAAACATGTTCTAATCGTTTTTATTATGAAAATGTAAATTTCCATGCCAAGCGTCTCCTTTAATCTTTGCTTCTTTGAAGTAATATTTGTATTTTTCCAATAATCTAATATATGTGGGCCAGGCACCTTTGCGTGTTTTCCCCTCTTTTGTCTCAAAAAAATAATTGACATAACACAAAAGTAGCTTAACCTTGAGATGCATTGGAAAATAATTATCGGAGGCGATTCATGATATCAATCATGCATCAGAATGATAGGAATCGACGGTCTTTCAGCTCCCATAATGCATCACCAACCTATAGGCCATGTATGAGAAGATACTATGTTAGAGAATAGCAACTAATTATTCCAATAAAGGAGAGAGGGAAAAGCTGAGACTCGCCAACTCCGACAACTCGAGGTTGTCTGGTGTGGGACATTGCAGATGGTCATCCTAGAACTAAGCCCTTGCCGATATGAGGAAATTCATCTTCGTAATGTTTACATCGCTTCATGATCCAGTATTGTGGATATTTGATTCGAAAGCATTGGCTTAAACTGACTATAACGTTATCCCAACCAATAAGTGTAATTTTTCATCCTCGTGCTCTCCAGTACGTATTACTCAATCAATAAGTTCGATGCCATCCATTTCTGACATCTACATTGATCGCGCCATCGAAGCTAGATGGTGAAGTGACAGTTATTTTGATAATATTTAGTTGAACATGGTTTTTTAAATACATATACATTACATCTCATCGAATGCGCAATGCAATAATGAAAAGCAATATACAAAATGATTTGAAGATAACACCATTAAGCAAAACTACGAAACAACGTGCTTATTACTGATCGTTCCGTCGATCGTGACGTGAGCGGAAGTAGCCTCTCCTTCTCTCTGAGCACACGTACTTTTTCCTCTAGACATTCTCCATGATAGTTTTCAAAGAACTTGAGAATGTTTATAATGTAAGTCATGAACACCTTCTCTGTCGTCGTTGATTGTATAGTCGGGGGAAACAAGGATGCCTTCACCTTAAATATGCAAGTCCTTTGTTGAGTACTAAAAGAGGATGCCAAACAATTAATATTAGAAAAGAGTAGGCAACAAGGATACGTGTGTCGTTGAACATACATCCCACAAGAACATGTAATACAATCAATCCACGATGTCATCGAACTTTCACAATTCGTCGAAGACCATTGCAGCATTCTCCAGACAATAGCAGCGACACCCATGGTCTCATGTACGTACGAGTAAAGATCCATTAACAGTGAATACGTAGGTTGCAGATGCGTGGTGATCTTTTCATATGTTTTAATTAAGTGTTATGTGGCTAAACAAATGAATGTGGTGAAAAGGTGACAACTATGAAAATATTAATCACATGATGGTGAAGTAGAAAACTGATTAAATATTACGAATGGACTCGTCAAGTAAAGAAGGGAAGCAATAGAATTGAAGTCATTACGAATGGGGGTGGTATGAAGAGCGTAAAAGCTCCATTGAAATCAGAAGTGCCTATCACCATAAGTCTATCTCAACATAAAAAGCGCTATAAGTATAAAGATGCATGAAATGCATGTATCAATGGTATAAAACTACTAGCAGTTGCTCTATCCTAAACTCATGTACCAATGGTAGTCCTAAGCAACCATTGATAGCATAATACAATAACACAAAAGGTGTATGCCTATATCAACAATAGCATAAAAGGCATAAAAGCCCCATTGAAAGCACATGATCCATGAGCATCCGGTCTGCCCTACGCAAGCATATTCACAGCATGAAACATGAGATAGCATTTAAAACATTCACAAATGATCATGTAACTGTTGGTGGAAAAAATAGAGAATTGTGTTCTATTATTGAGATCCTAAGGCTCTCTTATATAGGAGAATAGCCCTGGGTAAATTACACGAGAGGTAAATGAAAGAAAGAGAAATAAGAAATAACTATAACAAGATATAAATATCTCAACACTCCCCCTCAAGCTGGAGCATATAAGTCTATCAAGCTCAGCTTGGAACGTCTCTGAAATTGACCTCTAGCAAGGACCTTGGTGAAAATATCAGTTGTCTAATCTCCAGTAGAAACATGGGAAGTGGATATGAGACCTTTCTGGATCACGTCTCTGGTATCATGGCAATCTACCTCTATGTGCTTGGTTCGCTCATGAAATGCAGGGATATTGGCAATAAATAAAGCTGCTTGATAGTCACACAAAAGGTGCATGGGAAGAGGAACCTCAACAGCAAGATCAGTCGAAACCGATCTAACCCACAACATGTCAATGCTCCCTTGTGCCATGGCCATGTACTCTGATTCTGCACTGGATCTAGCAACCACTTTCTGCTTCTTGCTCTTCCATGACAGGGAACTACCAGCAAAAATAGCAAAGCAGAAGTCGACTTCCTGTCTCTAGGGCATCCTGCATAATCAGCATCTGCATAAGATGTCACCTCAATAGACGTATCTCTGTTGAATATAAGACCAGTACCATGTGAAGTCTTCAAGTATCTCAAAATCATATAAACCGCATCCATATTTCATGGAAGGAAATATCGTGATATATCAATATCAATATAAGAGTGATATTGGTATCGATATGGCGATATATCCTCCTTTTCAGGCATTTCCTTCATAAAAGTGCGTCGATATGGGCGATATTTCGACGACATGTCGCCAATATATCATCGAAATATCGTATCGACACGATATACATATCGATATCGCCTTCCATGCCTGAGTTGCTCCATGAATTGGCTCACTTTGCTCATAGCAAAGGATATGTCTGGCATGGCGATGGTAGCATACAGGAGCTTCCCAACAAGCTCCATGCATCTCCTCTTATCTACCTCCTTAGTGTCATCATCATATAATATCATACTCAGGTCCATAGGAATAGTAATAGGCTTGCACTCCGTCATACATGTCTCCAATAGAAGATCAGTCACAAACCTCCTCTATGTCATCACAAGACCGCGCTGGTGAAGGATATTGAGAATCCTCAAGCGCATCACGGAAGCGTGATGATCGCATCTCATGCGATCGGGGCGACTAGTCACACTAGTCGCAAGGTGCAGCGGAATTTAAAAAATTTTAAATCATATGACGAAACCACATGATCACAAGAACAATTCTTGGATCGTTTCATCAAACCACAAAGTATTAGGAATACCTCTCGAAGCGTGGTTGCGATCACGAGATCTCTAAAGCAAGAGATCCTCCTGTCTCAAGTCCGATCCACAGAGACAGCACTTGCGGGCGCGATGATGAGACGTGTGACTCCCGCAATCCTCGACGAAGATCCAAGCCTCGAATCTCCTGATTTCGTCCAACGAAATCCGTCGTCTTCCTCTAGAGCAAGTAGCCTCAAAGAAGATGGAGATCCTCGAGTAGTCGAAGGCGAAGGCGAGAACTTCTCGCTTTATCAACAAAGATGGTCGGACACCTTATAGAGAGGGAGAGAGAGGACGAGAATGAGAAGGAGAGAGAGAGAGAGTAGAGTAGGCGTCTACTTTGATGTCTCTTTTAAGGGCTAGGGTTGCCCTCCTTATATATTAGTTTGGGATCCAATGGATCTCAATCCATGGCTCATATGGATCCAACGGTTATTGTTATCCAAGAGCCAATCAACGGCCATGATTGTTGTTGGTTAAAAACCAACAACAATAATTTATATTAAATTAAATATATGTTGAATTATTATCAACACAATTTAATTAACATAAATTAATTATTAAGAGATAATATAATAACAAAAAAGAAGAGACAACAAACCTCCCTAAAATATAAGGGGCATCACCTTTTATTTTATCTTATTATTTCTTAATTAATTGCAATAACTTTTATTGCAATAACATCCACCAAATTAATTCCAAATTAATTTGTGAATATTTCAATCATGCCATTGAAATATATGTGAATCATATTCACATCCCAAACTAATTTGTAAATTACATTTCCAATTAATTAATTAATGTGAATTCAATCCACATTGATAATTAACAAATGCTATTTACAATATTTCTCTCTCTCTCTGATATATTATTGTTAGAGTATATGGTTGTGCGCCCTATTGAGTTGTAACAGGGTAAATGGATCCTGGAGGAGATCCATTTACCCCATCCAGTGGTTTAGTCCCACATCGTCCAGTGGTGGGACTCGGAGGCCCTGTGGAGGCTATATAAGGAGCCCCAGGCCTCCTGTAACAGATGAGAAAGTCAATAGACAAACACGCCCAGTTAAGGGGCTTCTCCCGTGGTTTCATCCCGCTCCTCACGGAGTAGGGTTCCACGTAAAATCCCGCTGTTATTCTTTTTTGTTTATCTTTTTCCATGTTACGCTTCCGCTTCCGATTTTCTAACATGGTATCAGAGCGGGTTCGATTCTTGAGTTTTTCATTTTTCGAGATTCGATGTTTATGATGAAGATGTTTATGTTGAAGATGTTTTTAGGATTCAATTTTTATTCTGTTCAAGAAAGTATGTTTTTAGGGTTCTCTGGAACCCAAATCTGTTCTCTTGTGCCGCACGCCCATTTTCCAGATCCCTGGTGGCACGTCGTCCATCACTGTGCGCACCTTCGGTTCGTGCAAGTATCCAACGTCCTGCGCTCATCTCCAGCGGATCTCTGGCAGCGCCGACCCTAGCCTTCCAGTCGGCCTTCAACCATCCCGGATCGACCCAGGTGCACCCCAGGCAGTGCACTCCCATCAGATCTAGGCGTCCAACTCCTTCCAGAACGATCCAGGCAGGGCCTTTAAGCCCGATGGCTCCAGGCGACAACTCCTCCACCAGGCGGAGGACTTCCGTGCGGCATTGAGGGCGGCGCTCCCTCTGATTCCGCCCTCTCCTCGCATCGCGCAGGTGGCGATGTCCAGCCATAACGACGATCCTTCTCCTCTCTCGTTGCTCCAAGCCAAGGCGCATCCCCCGAGCCTCCCCTCCTGCCGTTCCCGCTGGCGGTGCTCCAACCGCATCATCGAGCCCAGGGTCCACGAGGCGGCCTCCCAAGTGTCGCAAACCCCAGGTCAGCGCCGCCCATATGCGCACAAGCCTCCAAGTCCGTGCGGCGCCCCCGTATGAGCCCCTCTTCAACCAGGCGGCGCAACCCTCCAGACGAGCGCGCAGTAGCCCTCCAGATGCTCTCCAGGCGAGCGCGCGGCGGCGCTCGAGCTCGGCATCGCCTCCCCTTGGCGGCGGCTACCTCCAGCGGCGTCACCAGGCGCGCTTCTACAGGCGCGAGCGGCGCCGGAACCCTGTCTGCAGAACCCCTTCGACTTTGCAGCCGCCGGGTTCCCAATCTTTGGATGCCCTATCGTGAGGGGGGCGGCGGTCCCCATGCTTTTAAAAAAAATCGAAGGGGTATTGGGAACCCTAACGTGAAAGGGCAATATGGGCCCGACTGCGGTATTTTTTTTTTAAAAAAGGGGCAATTACGTTTGGTCCAAGTGGCCAGATGTTTAAAAAAAAATTAAGGGACCCGTTAAAAAAAACAAATTTTGGGGGGATATATGTTGTAAAAAAAAAGGGGGAGTATATTTTGAAAAAAAAGAGGAGAGATTTCAAAAAAAAAGGCGCGTACAATAAAAAGCCGTACGTTGTTGAAAAAAAAAGCCGCGTACAAAGAAAAGTCGTACGCAATTTCAAAAAAAAAGTTTCAAAAAAAAAGGGAATGAGAGAAAAGCCGTATAAAAAAAAATGTTGCAACGGCTTTAAAAAAAAATCGTTTGGACGGCTTAAAAATTGATGAAAAGCCGCAAAGAATTTTTGAGAATATTCAGTGTGTTTTCCCCATTTTTATTGTCTTCTCCCAACTTTGTCGATTTCTATATTTTCCGACAAGTATGGGAGAAAGGGGGAGTATATATGTAGAGTCACAGGTCTTGTATTTCAGATGCAGATTCAGATTCCCAGACCGATCAGATTCCAGACTCTACGGTTCAGATCCAGTTTCAGACTTGACATCAGATGATTCCGAGTCCAGTTTCAGACACGCACAAGTGTGCGGTCATTGTCAGATGAGCATAAGTTGCCATCATTGTCAGAGGTCCCCATCATTCTTCTAGTTGTCAGGCCAGAGTTTTTCATGTGAGCCATAGGGACTCCGGAGCAGAGGACCATTCCCTTGAGGGCAAGGGTTTTCATGTGGTATCATAGGTACACCAGAGCAGTGCACCATTCTCTGAGCCAGATGGGAGAGACCCAGTTCTCCGACGAGGAGACTTCAGGCGCAAGTTCAGACTCGATGGTCAGATTCCGAGTCTTCAGTTGACTCACACTCCAGCCCGTTCGTCCTCCTCACCTGCACGGCATGAGAAGCAACGTCCTCGACTGCAGCATGTGCGCATTGGGTTGATATTGTCCGTAGTGTCCTGTAGTGTTGAGTTGAGTTTCTTTCTGTTTGTCCAAGCTGAGCATTGCATGCTCCAGCTTGAGGGGGAGTGTTAGAGTATATGGTTGTGCGCCCTATTGAGTTGTAACAGGGTAAATGGATCCTGGAGGAGATCCATTTACCCCATCCAGTGGTTTAGTCCCACATCGTCCAGTGGTGGGACTCGGAGGCCCTGTGGAGGCTATATAAGGAGCCCCAGGCCTCCTGTAACAGATGAGAAAGTCAATAGACAAACACGCCCAGTTAAGGGGCTTCTCCCGTGGTTTCATCCCGCTCCTCACGGAGTAGGGTTCCACGTAAAATCCCGCTGTTATTCTTTTTTGTTTATCTTTTTCCATGTTACGCTTCCGCTTCCGATTTTCTAACAATTATAAATCCCATTTATAATATACACAGATATTCTGGATAGCACTATCCACGATCTGCTTATCCTTGATAATTAAATCTCATTTAATTATCTTGGATAATCATTCTCACAATATGAATCTCATTCATATTGTACTTGATAATTAAATCCCATTTAATCATCAAGACCTTCTTGCTTGGATACAAAATTCATCACAGAAAAATTCCTGAACTCCTTCCAGAACAATGTGCTTTCTCTGCAGATACTTGGAGATAAGGACAGGGCGATTGTATTGTTCCACGTATAGTGACTTGGATGTTGAGATCTCATCTCAAATCCAGATTTAACGGACCTCCCATAGATGCTTGATTAAATCAAGTCCGTATACTTAATCTTCTCATTGCATCTGAATCACATTCAGATCAATGTCCAACACTTGGACTAAGATCAAGTTACTTCTCTACTGAGAGGAGTCACTAAAATCCAGACATGTTTCATCACTCCCTCGGACTGGAAGCGTCATGGTTATACAATCGTTTATGATCACATCACCCTCAGGTATTCCCAGTACATGCACATCCTGCATATTGAAAGACCAATGATCAACCTGAAGATGAAGATCAATTTTATACTGTCTTCTTCAAGGTTTGATCACCAAGTTTCTCAATCTTGGTCATTGGGATTTGGTATCGATCATATGCTTTCCTAAAGCATATATCATACCTTCAAATTCTTGTCATGCTTCCAAAGCACGACGACCATGCATGGTATTTGATCGGTCCCAATACCTCATAAGTGAGCTCATGTCTTCCGATTCATAAGTGAACTTGTATGATCCCTTTTGAGAGATCGTATTACTCATATGCCCTTATATGCACACCAGCTCGCCGGTGTATAGACCTTGATTAGGTCATCAACCTAATGGTCTGCCAAATGTAGATACTCAGACATATAGTAACACATCTGTCTCTGGTCAGAGGATGTGTGCCTATGCTGTGACAATATTCAACATAGGACTTAGGTTATCTCGATCTCGCTAAGTCAACCCATTGACTTAACTAATCTGACACCTCCGAATCACTATTCCCATGCATAGGACCTGCATCAAGAGGTCGGTCAGATATCAGCCCATGTGAGAAAGGATTGACATCTCCTACTCAGGCTGGAGATCATCTCTTAATAATCATTTCATGGTGCTTGATGAGTCCTCTATCTAACCCATTAGATATTCATCCAAACACCAGCCTCTATGATTCATTTAATGAATCAACAGCTATATGATTATCAAGACGACCATGGTACATAACCCTAATTGTACAGAGGGACTTTATAGTGCATTTAATCACTTAATTTCAGAAAGGGAGTGAACAATTAATAACATTTATTGATAAAACATATTTATTACAATAACATTTATTGTAAGAATGGTTCGCCTCGGGCTCACATGGCTAATAGCTGGTTCATGGCAAACTCTAATCCAAGGAAGTATTGAAGATTGCCAAGGTCCTTGGTCACAAACTGCTGGCCTAGGAACTCCTTGGCAGTCTGAATGCCCTGCTCATCATCACCTGTGACAATAATATCAAACATAGACTAGAATAGCAACAGTACCTCTATGTGTCCTCTGAACAAAAAGCGATTGATCCGAAGTGGATCGCATAAACCCCCGGTGCTCTATCAACTCTGAAAGCTTCCGGAACCAAGCCCTCGGACTCTACTTCAGGTCGTAAATCGCCTTGTGGAGCATATACACCTTCCGAAACCCCCTCAGCAGCAAACCCTGGTGGTTGATGCATATATACCTCCTCATGTATAGATCTCCATACAGAAACGCATTCTTCACATTAAGTTGGTAAAGAGGCCAGTCCTGTGAAACAGCAACAGATAGGAGAATGTGTAATGTCGAATGTCTAGCCACTGGAGAGAAGATATCTTGATAGTCCAACCCATAAGTTTGGGTGAACCCCCGTGCTACAAGCCTTGCCTTGTAGCGATCCACACCGTCATCTGGTCGCTGCTTCACCATAAAGATCCATTTGCACCCCACAACAGAGGCACCTGGAGGAGCTGAAGCAACACTCCAGGTACCACGAGACTGCAAAGCGGCCATCTCTTCCTCCATGGCAAGTCACCAACTACTATCCTGCATGGCCTTCTGATATGATCGTGGAACAGTAATAGTAAGAAGTCCCACAACAAACCTCCTGTACTCCTCAGAAAGAAGGTCCAATGAAACATGCACAGCAACAGGATAAGTGGCACAGTTATGGCGTGGCTTCCTCAAGGCAATAGGTACATCGAGATCATCAACCTCCCTATTCTTTGATATCAGCTCCTCTTGTATAGTATCCCGAGTAACAAGCATATCACCAGTGCCATCAGTAGAAACAATGTGTTCATTACATACCTGAGGCATGCTGGATTATGGGGAAGGCGCATGAGCAGAGGGGCGATTAGAAGACCTACGAATGTAAAACCGTGGTAGGAACTACATCAGGGTACACAGAGATGAAGGTGGTGGAGGAGGGTGGAGATGACTGAGCCTCAACATTGGGTGTTGTTGATGGAGATAAAGGAGGTAGTGGAACAAAGACATCCTCGCTAGAATCAGCAGTAGACAATCTATCACCTGTTGGAGAAAGTACATAATAGACTCAAAAAATGTGACATCAGCACTCACATAATATTTTCTCCCTACATGATCAAAACATCTATACCCTTTTTGGGTACGAGAATAACCAACGAACACACATTTGACAACTCTAGGAGAGAGCTTGTCCCGACCAGGAGTAAAATTGTAGGTCCTCAGGAAATGCAATCAAGAAAGGAACCTTTTCTCCAAGGACAGTGGAAGGCATGTGATTTACTAGGTAACATGCAGTGAGAATCGAATCATCCCAGAAAGAATGAGGAGCTCGACTCTGAATCAAAAGAGTCCTCGTGACATCCAAAAGATGATGATGTTTGCGTTCAGCAACACCATTCTGCTGTGAAGTATAAGCACACAAAGTCTAATGAACTATACCAAGAGATCTGAGAAATTCAAACAACTGTAAAGTAGAAAACTCCAATGCATTGTCAGTGCGAATAAACTTCACGTTAGCAGAAAAATGATCTTGATCTCAATAAGAAATGATTTAATAACATATCCAGCTTCAGACTTATTCTTTAATAAGAAAACCCAAGATAATCTAGAGAAATCATCCACAGCAACCATATAGTACCGATGTCCCTGATGATCGGGAACACAACTAGGACCCCGGATATCAAAATGAAACAACTCAAACAACCGACTACTGTGACGACTCTGACGACTCGGAAAAGAAGACCAATGGTGCTTCCCAAGCTGACATGCCTCACACTCGAAGGTAGTACGAGTAGAGATCTGTGGGAGAACACAACACAACTTCTGCAGAGGAAGGTGTCCAAAATGAAGATGTCGTATGAAAGGAGAAACATATCCAGATGGAAGAGTAGCAGCACCAGCACAAGGAGATTGGACCAGTCTGTAAAGCCCTCTTTGTTCACGGCCACATCCAATCATCCTGCCTGTGAGTATGTCCTGAAACACGAGAGAAGACAGATCAAATATTGCACCGCAATGTAAATCTTTTGTAATCCGACTAATAGACAAAAGATTCATTTGAAATGCAGGAGCATGTAAGACATTCTGCAAGCGCATAGATGGGGCTAGAACAATCTCCCACTGACCAACAATGGGTAGATGAACCCCATTAGCAATCATTACCGATCTACCAGGAGGGATAACTCTATAAGAAGTAAATTGGGCTCGATCTCCACACATATGATGAGAAACTCTGGAGTTCATGATCCAATCAATCAAATCTATACTGCTACAACCGGTAAGTGTGTAAGAAATACCTGACGAACTCGTAGAAGCTCTGACAGCAGCTGCAACATATGAAGATCCTGCTGTTGGGGTTGGCGGTGTAGTCATCATCTCTCTCAATCTAGTAACAATTTCAACAAACCTTGCATCCTGAGACGGGGATGGAGAAGGATCTGTCTGCTCAGCTACACGAGCAGTCGCAGGATACTCATGCTTGAGATAGCATGTCTCCTCCGAATGACCTGGACGGTGGCAGTGTGAGCATGGGCCACGCTGACGTCCTCCTCCTTGACCACGAGGTCCTCGCCCACGAAACTGATAAGTACCCCCTCTGCCGCGAGAAGCAGCCATAGCAGAGGGGGTCTAGGTCGTGGTAGTATATGATGTAGTAATCCTACTCAACCTCTTGTAGACCTCCTCCATAGGAGGTATCGTCTCTCTTGTAAGAAGTTGAGTACATGCGGCATCGTACACAGAGTCAATAGATGACAAAAAGACACATGTCATCGTGGCATTCTGATATGCATATTGCTGCTCCATGCTGGTAGTAATGGGCATAAAGCTATGCAAACACTCAAACATGCATCTGAGATGCGAGAAGTGAGCATGAAGAGGTCGACCATTCTGTTTGGTCGAGAAGATGTTATACTGTAGCTGTAGAATCATGCTCTCATTTTTGGCTTGCCCATACGTGGCAGCCAAGATGTCACACATGACCTTGGTCGTGGGTTGATTGACCATGTCGTTGGCAATTTCCGTGGTGAGCATCCCGGAGAGCCAAATCCTTGCATAGACATCATCTTGCTTCCAAGAAGCATTTGCCGCAGTCTTGTTCATTAGCTCGAAATCCGTCAGAATGTGCTCCTTGTTATGACACCGCATGAGGGTGCGAAACAGCATGGACCACAACTCGTAGTTGGTCCCATCCATCTTGACAATGGGAGTCGGTCCCTTGAAGGCACCGGATGATGAAAAAATGTCACCCCTTGTTGTCTGACATAATGGAAAGAATATTGAGCAAATCAAATCTGGAATAAGACTGAGTAGTAGACTATTCTAATTAAGTCTGCATAATCATATGGAGGAGTGGTTGTATATGTAGACTCATACAACCATCCACTTCAATCCTTGATGTAGTCTAGGTCGGAAAATGTGATTTAGATGGTCAAAATCACGATTCCTGATTGAAGCCATTATTTGGCTGCAACAACACAGGCCGATCTGCAGCTTAGGCAGCCTACGAAGGTGCAACGGCAGCCTGTCGGATGATGTGTGGCACCCTGCAGCCCATAGGAAAGTGGATGCAGGATGCAGCAGGCGGCGGCCTGTTAGGTGGTGGCGCATGCAGGAAGGCAATGGTCTGCTGGGCACCGTTGTCAGATGAGAGGTGGCCGAAGGTATCTGGCGAGGGTACTGAAGTGGCGGCTGACGTCGGAGGAAAGGAAGGAGGGGGAAGGTAGGTAGGGCTAGGGTTCTGGTGGGATATGGGAACCCGATCTAGGACCGTTTCTCTGATACCATGTTGGTGGAAAAAACAGAGAATTGTGTTCTACTATTGAGACCCTAGGGCTCTCTTATATAGGAGAATAGCCCTGGGTAAATTACACGAGAGGTACATGAAAGAAAGAGAAATAAGAAATAACTATAACAAGATATAAATATCTCACAGTAACAATTGTAAAGGGGCAACAATAGTATAAAACTACCATACTCATACTATCCCCATGATATGCACTTCTAAGATCGAAATTATTAGCAGCATCATACTACCAGCAGTAGCTATCCCCATGATCTATCCCTAAACAAATATATAATCATAACTACATATTTGCAGCATTAAGACAAAAGCGCAGATCGACGGCAACATGAATGGTATAAAAGTATAAGCGCATATCATCCATCAGAAAAGGTCTTTATGACCAAATCTCAGAGCCGATTGAGCAATAAAGCTCCACTGCAGATCATTCTCTTCTTGTCCATGGGAGTCATGTAGGTTGTGTTGTCATATTTATCTATGTAAGTGGCAGCATTGTCACAGGTGATGATGACCCCCTTTCAGTGACCAATAATCTTATTGGGACATACTTTGTTAACAACGGCCTTGGTGATCTCTGCTACTTTCCTGACACGGAGTTTGTCAAGAATCACAAAGCCCTCATCATATACATGTGAAGTATTTCATTGTTTTACAACAACAAAAGGGATTCTAGGAGCTTGTACATATAATGTTCTCATGGATCCAAGCACTCAACCAAATGGTGATTACACATAAGATGATGCTAAGCAATACAAAGACTCATTAGGAAACTTCTTTATGTTAATGCCATGTCCAGACATTTCAATTGTAGTGAGCGAGATTAACCACTCTATGGACAAACCTAGACAGTATAGGGATGATGTTATGATAATACTATGGTACCTCAAGGCAAGGCCTCAAATTTCGATTTCGGT
Organism: Ottelia alismoides; assembly: GCA_037367405.1. NCBI lineage: Eukaryota > Viridiplantae > Streptophyta > Magnoliopsida > Alismatales > Hydrocharitaceae > Ottelia > Ottelia alismoides. The sequence goes on along the minus strand of JAZKJV010004654.1, from coordinate 86,879 downwards.
CACCATTTCAGTGACCGACCGAAACGAAATTTCGGCTGAAATTCGGTTGAAATTCGACCAAAATTTCAGTCATTTCAGTCGGTTTTTGAACGGGGACACCCAAATTTCGGTCGATAGGTCATTTCGGCCAAATTTCGGCCACCTACGAAACCGAAATTCGATGAAATTTGATCCCATGCCTCAAGGTTGTTCCAGGAAATAGACTTATTTTCCTGCAAGATGTCTCTTAATGTTATTATGTGTGGTGATATAGATTACATTTAGTTGTTCTAAGGATATGAAGTCAACTACTGAATTTTGAATTTTCATTAATAAAAGTTGTATTACATGACATAAAAAGAAGCAAACTGTGGTCGCCAAATCTAGTAGAAAGTCATACAAAACCATGATCCAGGCTACATCGAAGGCAATGTGGTTCAAGTTTGATATGAGCAGTCTTGTGGAAGTGCCATTCCCTATGCAGTTATAGTATGGAAATCAAGCAACATTATTTATAGCTAACAATCATGCCTTTCATCAAAGAACCAAGCATGTACAGGTCAATTATCACTGCACTAGAGGCATGACACAAGATGTGTTTGCGGATACCTCTCATGTTGCTTCCGCAGAGCACACAGTGGATATCTTTACTAAGCTACTTCCCAGAGTCGTGTTTGACATGCAGTTCCAAGTTGAGCATGATGGATGTATAAGCTCCAATTTGCAAGAAAATGTTGAGATTTGGTGACTCCGTTCTGTAATGTTTAGCATGTTTGCTAAATTTAGCTTTTGTTCTATTTAGTTATTCCTTTTTTGTGGTTACTGTGCTTAGCCATTGAGTTTTCTCCTATATAAGAAACCTAAGGCTCTTTGTATTCATCATGTTATTCAAGATATATTTTCTAATATCTCCTACAAGACTCTTCTACCAATTTCCCATGCCTTCAAACAAGGGCATCAAGTAGCACTCCATGTATGTCCCTTTCACCTTAAAAGTGTTTTCCTCAGTTTATCACAATTGGCGCTTCACCAACTTTTATTTCATAATCTCACCGTGAATATGATCCATTTGTGCCTATTGTTTCACCTTAAAAGTGTTTTCCTCAGTTTGTCACAATTGACGCTTCACCAACTTTTATTTCATGAGCTCACCATGAATATGATCCATTTGTGCCTATAGTTTATGGTTTAAAATCTTGTAAAAAGATCATGGCAACTTTCATTGTAATTTTTTACATCAATATTTTATCTTCCATTGCATCCCAAAGTTCTCACCCTTTTAGCTGACAAAGCTTAAACCTCCTCAGTAATGTGCAACACAGTTCCTTTTTTTTAGATGCATAGTTCCTAGTTACTACAAAATGGCAATATCTTCTCTTGCATGTAAACTAACTTGACAAAGAACGCTAAATACTAGTTGATTCGACAGTGAATAATGAAATATTGCAGTTATGCATCCCTCCACGTGTCACACTGCAACAATCAAATAACATCCCATTGCAAGAACTTTTGCGTAACTTCCTCCTTCCAAGATCAATAACACCATCCCTCCTACGACCACGGCTGATACCATGCAGGTTTCTAAAATGACATGAAAAATAGGGTTGAGCATCGGGTAGGGCTGACCCAGCCCAACCTGATGCCCAACCATACCCGAAAAAATCAACATAACACAAATTGACAACCTTTAGACCACATATAACAAATTGACATCATTTAGACAAGACTTACAAATGATGAAACTTGTTCCTTCATAATGTAACTAAAAGCGATGGATTGGCAAATTTTATGTTTTACATTTTTAAAAGATTTATATTTTCCAAAATTTTAAATATATATTTTCAACCTATAAGCCTTTCAGGTTACTATTCGTGACTCATAAAGTTTTTTTCTGGTTGAAAATCTATATTTAAAATTCTGAAAAATACAGATATTTTAAATATGGAAAATATAAATCTTGTTAATCCGCCAATTTCAGTTATGTTATGTGATGGAACACGTTTCATCATTTGCAAAGTTTTGTCTAAAAGGTGTCAATTTGTTTATATATGGTCTAAAGGTTGTCAATTTGTGTTATGTTGATTTTAGCATTCAACGGACGGGCTTGCGCCTTACTTCTGACCCATTTGTGTAATCGGACTAGCCTTGGGCTCCAAGTAGCCTGAGGGTCGACCCGCCCACTAGCTCGGATATCACTTGACAGAGGCCATGCCCAGCCCAAATGAGAGAGGGGGCCTAATTCACCCGAGGGTCGAAGCATGTTCGATGATACGGCTTAAACTCATCGCCCATCCATGCTCTCATTTCTGAATCCCTCCCCTCCCGTGAAACACTACAACGACCCCCACCTACCTCTTTCTCAGACCCCTCTCGATCAACCATTGTCGCTCGTCGGACCCACTCTTGTTATAACAGACCCTCTCCTTTTGTTGCCCTCTCCAACACCCGCCTCCTTTCCTCCTACCGCCCTCTCTGATGCCCTCCTCCCAATAGTTAAGGAGCATACCGAGCAGTACAGACATCACTGAAGGGTCGTACACCCTCCATCCACATGCTTCCTTCATATGTTCATTCATCAATTGGAACCCATCTTCTACGTACACTTGATTTCTATATTATAGCATATTTCCCTATTGTTTAGAGATTTAATTTGATTAATTCCTCCCAGAATCCGGTTAGTATTCATTCCCATACCAAGTTGTTTGTCTTTTCGTCATATAAGAACTACTCACAGATTTTGTATCATCTGTCTATTTTTTTCGTCCATTAAGTTCGATGTGTTTGATTTTAGAACAAAAGCCAATCCCATAGAGTACATTACATTTACGATCCCACTTGGATGTTGTTTTATCTGTGGTAGAGTTGTGCATCATGGATTGAATCGTTGTTTGTCATCGTGCATGGAACCGATCCCCTTCATACAAGCATCATCGACATCAACCGAAAGCACAACCACCATCTGCAACAAGAACGCCCCAATCACCACATGGTTAACCAAACCGAGCCAGCCCGACCCAAGCCAGACACGAACACAATTGGCCCGACCTGGGCTTGGGATGCATTTTTGAAAAAGATCAGGCCCAAGCCCGGCCCGTAGGCTAGCCGTCATAAACAGGCTCAAGTGGACCCGACCCAACCGAACATGATGCTCAACCCTAGTTGAAAACCACTGAAAAGAATAAAGTGAAGAGGTAATGTGTTGATCAACATTTGAAGCATCCATAATAACATTACCAACCAAATTAGGAAGCTGTGAATATGAAAATCAAGGTTCGGGAAAGCGTTATGTGTATATGTTCGGACAGGTCACTGAATACTAAACAAGTAGTATGCGGGGCATATGCAGGGCATATGCGGGGTATATGCGGTTCTGTGTGGTTTTCTATTTTTAAATTTAAAAATAAATAAATTTTTATACATAATATTACTACTAAATTTATGTATTAATGTGGACTATGAGGCGGACACCTCCGAAGTGTTTCCCCCTCTTTTGAACCAAAAAAAAGTATCAAAGTAGATTTAAAGATCTAAGAAAAAACAGTTAACAATAGATGGTTGAATAAATGCAATTAATTGCCTAACATTTAATCACAAAACAAAACATTTAGCCATAAAAACTTTTTTATGGGAAAAAATATTAGGGTTTAGGGTTTCATATACATAAAAACTTTACATATTAGATGATTCATAATAAGAAAACTTTAATACACATACATGCATGTATGTAATACATGTGCAAAACCTCAATCGACATATATTAAAATATTAGACAATACATTGCATGTACTCATGAAAACAATACATGAGCAAAACATAAAACATTTCATATACATAATGGCATAATGCATCACAATTATATACAAATGCATTGCATATTCTTACAGCTTAATGGAGGAAGAGGTGGAGCTACGGCGGTAAGCATCCAAATGAGAGGATTGGAGAGTTGAAGCTTCTAGAGGCTGAGCCACCAAGTTGCTGGAGCAACATGCAGGGCATATGTGGGGCACAAATGCACCGATTCATATAATCGCCGATCTGCATGTCGTACGGGCATATACAACCGCATATGCGGCCCATGCAGTCGATTTTCTAAACACTGGTGAAAATAGAATAAAAAATACTTAGAATAATCAAGCAATCCCTATGCTGAGTTCTCGGTCCAATACTCGAATATTCAGCAAAGTAATTAAGCCAATTACTCAATCACTCGATGGCTTAATCAAACAAATTGCATGAGTTCTTGGTCAAATTCGTAGCATACTTGCATGGATATTTGCATATGTGTTCTTTCTACACTTTTTAAAGGTTCTTTCCATTATTTTAGCACTTTATGTGATGATGCATTGTTGTATATTTATTATTAATGTCAGTTCAAGAATGCAACCTGTCATTATTGGTCTTCTCTAATGTAATAATCTTATCAATTCTCCATTTCATATGCCAGAGTAAGTGTGGCAGTCCCAGATCTAAATTGAGATACATGTTCATGGTCTTGCCTTAATGTGTTGGATTCCAACATCTGTGTTATTTTAACTCTCCAGAGCTCACCAGTGAGCTTCTCCTTACTCAAGCTCATTTCTTTCAAAACTCAGAAGCCCTACACATGTTATACTGTTAGCTCAGCTGCAACTAGTGACTAGTGAAATGGGCAAACTTAAGAATGTGCAAGTTCTAGTTGAGAGAGATGGTTTTTGACTGTAAGGCCTGAGTTATGATCAAAATTCATTTAACAATCATGTACAATATGTTTTGATCCAACGTTGTCCAGCCATTTTCTTATGCCTCCCAACTGAAGGGACAAATAAATTTGTTTCACAATTTCTTAAAGTTGAATTAAGATAACTCATTTAAAATAGATATTAAAAAGTTTGAAATTAATTAATATATGATAGTTCCCCATGTTCGCTCTCTTATTAAAAAACGTAACAATGATTTTTGCGATCTTGGTGAAAAGAATAACTAGCAATATTGTTCATTAACAACATTTCTAGGAGCCTTTATGGCAGCAAACAGCTTTTTATTGGCATTGTTTGGAGCAAGGACAATTGTCAAAAAACAACAAATTCTTTGATAAAGTAAATAACAAGGTACCTTACCATTTTGCTCAATAGGGTTTTCATAGTACGATTCTGCAACAGTATGGAGATGCTCAAAAAACTCGCTTGTGAAGTCTTTGCGGCGTTTAGAAATGATTTCATTGATCTCGGATGGTGCTGATCTAACCACTTTAAGAAGTTCATCATGTCTTTGAACATCTTCATCAATCTGATCAAGCAATCTCGATTAGGGATATAGAAATAGCACGTACACAGATTTTGCCTATTAAAAATGACAAAAACTGGCTAAGTGACAGAAATCTGATCAAGCAATCCTTCCAGCTATTTTTGAACACTAAACAAAACAATCATTTAACTGGTGGATGCAAAGTGTCAAAAAAAACTATCGTATCGGGAAAAAATACACTTCTACATAAAACAATAATTGTTTTCAATGCCAGTTAGAAAGATACCGCTTTGAGCTTTCTTCCAAGCCTGAGTAGTTTATGCTTCATATCGGGATCATCCTCCCTTGCAGCCCTTTCCTCGCAGCGCTTGAAAAAATGAGGTCGGATATTGCACCACTCCTTGCTAAAAGCCAATAACCTCCTCCAATCAGTTGTCCTTGGCTTGTCAACCATGAATACCTCAATTAACTTGTCACAAACTCTAATCATCTTTAGCCCCTCTAATCCACGGTATGATTTGCATCCACTTTCCTCCATTTTGCCATCCTTATCATTGGCATAAACAACATCAAGCCCTTCAACAAATTCACTTGGTTTTTTTAGAAAGTCACTTGGTATTTCAGTTGCATCACCAATTACTGCCTGCGAATGCACCAGTCGTTTGGGAGATCCACTAACCAAGAGATCTGGTTTTTGACAACATGTCAGTAACCATACAAACTAATGGCATGATTGGAATTAAACACAACTTGACCCATTATAGACCAGTTAAGAACATTAGAGGGTATTGGGGGGGAAATCAAAGACATGTTAGCTTAGCTTCTAGTGAATGGTCTAGAATCCCGGAGGGACGCTCGGGATGAAGATTTGTTCTACAACAGAGTGAATGATATGTTGGTAGCGATGGGTGTCTATGGAACCACAAGGGAGATCAGGGTTTGAGTCTCTTGGATGAGCCTCAATAGGAGGTTCATCCCATCATGTCAAAAAAAAATGTTAGATTAGCTTCTCTACAATTTCATGATCTTGGTATTTGATCATGTTATTTGTTATTTTATTTATGTCCCTATTTATTTCCTTATTTTATCTGTAGACTCCTTTGTAGTGTTCACACACTTCTACTAAGAAAGATAGATAGGGGTTTTGCCAACAATGCATGGAGGTGATTATGGACACGGATCACTTGCTCTTCTTGTGTGGCATATCTAGGGAGATATGGGAGGTTGCAGATTTGACCATAATTTCGTTTAGTTGCCTCTAGTTTTTGGGATTCCATGGATCAACTGAGCGTTGAGATGGACTTGATCACAACCTGAGCTACGACAATTTTACGGGCATGTGGTTGCCCAAGAATGGGATTATTTTTCTTGGTGAAATATTGTATGCTGAGAATGTTATAGAACATTTTTTTAATGAAATATGGGTGGCCTCCCAAGCTGGGACCCACCTCACCGAGCAAGTATATATTATATATTAAAAGGGGACTTATTCAATGGGTCTTGTGCCCATTTGAGATGAGATGAGCATATTTTACCAATATTTTCTATCATTTTGAGTTCAATGCTTATTTATTTACAGTTGTTATATCATATTCTTACTATTAGTAACTATTTTCATATAAAGAAAACCTTAGATTCACAGGAAATGGTCATTAGTAAGAATAAAAAATGACACTAGTAATACGAATAATAATACAATCATTTCATTAGAATTTAAGGTTTTTTCCTGAAAAAAGTTACTAGTAGTAAGAATATGATATAACACTTGTAAACAAATAACTATTAAGCTCAAAATAATAGAAAATAATGATAAAAAATAAGTGGGCTCATCTCATCTCAAATGGGCATAGGGCTCATGGGATAATATCCCATATTAAAAAAAGGAAAGAATTGCAACATTGACATAACTACATCCCAACTCAATACATCACACTTGCCACAACACGCCCAACACGCTATAGTATTCAACCACATTTTCAATATAAAACCTCTGGCCCTTGAAGATGACATCATTTCTGGTGCATTAGATAGATCAAACCACCACAAAAGGAGGTAAGTTCTCCTCATGCCCATTGCCGCAAAACAATATGATATCCCTCCAGAATGTGGCCCCACTACGACTCTCCAACCACATCGCTCTGGTTCTGGCCCAAACCTCCATCGATAGCGGGCAAGAGAAGAATAAGTGGTCCACATCCTCCGCCGTTGCACCGCATCTATCACACCCAACCTCTTCCGCACCCAGCAAGCATCCACGACGAGCCTTCGTAAGAACTTTCTCCATCCGAAACAACCACAAGAAAACAGCGTGGTTCAGCACTCTACTCCTCCATATCAAACCCGTGTCTACCGCCAGCTCCTCCTGCATCACCTCCCCCTTATTCATTAGAAAACGGTATACTTTCCTCATCGAGAATCTCCCATCTCCCCACATGAAATGATCCACCCCCGAAGAAGGAGTCTTGCACCTCAAAAGCTCCGACTGCAAGGCAAGAAACACCTCCATCCTCTGATCAGATAAACCAACGGAGAACAACGAGGTCCATGCCCCACCCTTACAAACATGTCTCACCGCCACCCCTCTGTCCCCTACCAACTGCCTCAGATGTGGGTACCGCTCTCCCAAAGCTCCATCTCTGGTCCAGTCATCTAACCAAAAACGAAATCATGCACCATCCCCAAGCACCGGTCGCAGAGTCCTAGCAATCTTCGGAACCACCTCAGTGACCCCCTTCCACAACGACAATGCCAGGCGGCCAGGAGCAAGCACTAATGACATATCAATCCCATATATCTTCCTCAGCAATCGGCAAACAAAATCGTCAGAACTGCCCCAAATCCGAACCACCCACTTCACCATAAAAGCCTTATTCATCTCCCCCATCCGCAACTCCCCGAGCTCGCCCTTTTCCTTTGACGAAGTCACCTTATGCCAATCCACCAAATGAATGTCCTTTCTTCCCTGCCGAGAATCAGCCCAAAAGAACCTCCTCATCAAGAGCACGATCTTTTTCCGCACCCACATGGGTAATGCACGCGTAGAGCAGAAGAACACCAAAATCGTGAAGATAGCGTGCTTCAGCAAAATCAGTTTTCCTCCTCTAGACAACATCGTCGCATTACATCCCGCGGGATTCTTAGTTTCTGTAACTGTTAAACGCTAGATCGTGCATATAAAGTTTTTAGGTGGGCATCTTATCGGTGCATCATCCTTTTTTACTTTCACATAAAATAAAGAGTACAAAAATTAAAAATGCAAGTAAACAAAAGCATCAAAGTATTTGATTTACTATAATAGTGAAGATCTAGAAACTTTAGGCGAAAACTTCAACAAAGAAAAGTTAAAGGGTGTTGGGAGAAAGGAAAATGAGAAGATATTATTCCAAGGAACCCTAGGCTCTCTTATATAGATAAAGCATATGGGTAAATTACATAAGGTGGAACACGGAAAATAAATATAACAGAAAAGTACATAAACTCTAGAAATATCTCTACACTCTCCCTCAAGATGGAGCATAGATGTCAATCATGCTCAGCTTGAAAGAACATTTCTGAAATGGCCCTCTGAGCAATGGCTAGGTAAAGATGTCTGCAATCTGCTCTCTTGAACTGACATGGGAAGTAGAAATCGAGTCCTTATGAATCATATCTCTGGTATAATGGTAGTCTGAATCAATACGCTTTGTTCATTCATGAAATGCAGGATTATTAGCAATAAATAATGATGCTTGATTGTCACATTGTAATTGCATGGGTAAAGGTACATCTATATGCATATCTCCTAATACGGCTCGAACCCACATCATCTCCGTACTCGCCTGTGTCATGGCCATGTACTCAGATTCAACAATAGATCTAGCTACCACTGTCTATTTCTTGCTATTCCAAGAAACTAAGGAACTGCCAACAAACACTGCAAAACCTGAAGCAGATTTCTGATCCCTAGGACATCCTACATAATCCGCATCAGCACATGCAGAAATAGAGAGACTTGTTTCTTTCCTGAACAACAGTCCTGCACCTAGAGACGACTTTAGATATCTCAATATCATATATATATCATCCATATGTACATGTCTAGGTTGTTCCATGAACTGACTCACCCAACTTACAATAAAAGCAAAGTGAGGTCTAGTGATACTAATATAGAGAAGCTTTCCCACCATTTCTATATATCTTCTCCTGTCAACCTCCTATGTATCATCTTCATATAACTTCATGCTCGGATCCATGGGAGTAGTCGAGGGTCGACACCCAATCATGCCCGTTTCAACAAGCATATATGTAATATACTTCCTTTGGGTCATCACAAGACCCTGCGCATTCCTAGCAAATTCCAATCCCAGAAAGTATCGTAGGGCACCAAGATCCTTAACCACAAACTGATAGCCTAGAAATGCTTTTGCCATCTTTATCCCCTGCATGTCATCTCCCGTAACAAGTATATCATCAACATATACCATGATAACAACAATACCTCTGGGAGTCTTCTGGACAAACAAAGAGTGATCAGCATTTGATCTTTTGAACCTTTGCTTCTGAATTAAATCTAAAAGCTTCTGAAACCATGCCCGCGGACTTTGTTTAAGATCATATATGGCCTTGTGAAGTCTACACACCATGTGATACTCCCCCTCAGCAGCAAACCCCAGAAGCTGCTGCATGTAGACTTCTTCCTGCAAATCCCCATATAAAAAGGCATTCTTAATATCAAGCTGAAACAAGGGCCAATCACGCATGGCCTCAAATTTCAACGAAATTCGATTGAATTTCTATCGAATATCGATATCCTGTAGAAATCGAAATTCGATCGAAATAACTGAAATATGGGGGCCCTAGTACAAAAAATGACCGAAATGACCAAAATTTCGGTCGAATTTCGATCGAAATTCCATCGAAATTCTGTTTCGGTCGTCACTGAAATGGTGACCGAAACCGATATTTAGGGCATTGCAATCACGTACCACAGCAACTGAAAGGACACGTAGAGTGGAATGACGTGCAACCGGAGAAAATGTGTCTATATAATCCACGCCATAGGTTTGAGTGAATCCACGTGCCATTAGCCTTGCTTTGTAATGATCAAGGCCGCCATCAGCATGATATTTGACAGTAAAGACTCATTTACAACTGACAATAGAAGCTCCTGGGGGAGCAGCAACCAAGCTCCATGTACCACGAGACCACAGAGCAGCCATTTCCTCCTCCATGGCTAAACACCAGCAGCTATCCTTCAAGGCATCCTGATAATTCTGTGGTATCTCCACGGTAGATAAAGCCACAGCAAACCTCTAAAAATCACTAGTGAGGCGATGGAATGGAACATGTGAAGCAAGTGGATAGGATGCACAAATCCGCTTCGACTTCCTTAAGACAATAGGTACATCCAAATCATCAACAGTATCCATCTGTAGTTATTCTCCTGCAAAGATCTCTGCACTTGCACATTGTCAATCCCATCGTTACTAATATCACCTGGACATACCTGGGGAGTGGTGGATGAATGACGGCCTCCATGAGCAGGAACCGGACGATGGGTATAAAATCTCGGTAAAGGTGGACCGGTGGTGGTGGTGATGATGGTGGAGCAGTAGGAGTTGGTAGGTGATTAGACTGATGCAGGGGAGGAGGTGGCACATAAATCTCATCATCAGTAGTAGAGGAAGTCAACATGCCACCTGTAGGCGAAAAATACATCACGGACTCAAAGAAGGTGACATCGACACTAACATAATATCTCTTGTTCACAGGATCATAGCATCGGTAACACTTTTGAGTACGAAAGTACCCAAGAAACACACACTTGACAGCCCTAGGTGAGAGCTTGTCAAGCTCCGGAGCGAGTTGATGCACGAAAGCAACTGAGCCAAAGACACGAGGAGTTAGGGAGAACAATTCCATGTCAGAAAAGATAACAGAAAGAGGAACTTTCTCACCTAAGACAGAGGAGGGCATACGATTCACCAGATAACAAGCCATAAGGACAGCATCACCCCAAAAAGACACAGGAGCACAACTCTGGATAAGTAAAGTCCGAGTGATATCAAGAAGATGACGATGTTTTCTCTCTGCAACACTGTTTTGTTGAGACGTGTAGGCACAAGTCGTTTGATGAATAATGCTGCGAGACAAAAAGAATTGTGAAAGAGCACCAGCGCAAAACTCCAAGGCATTATCCATACGCATAATTTTCACAGTAGAAGAAAAAACATTCTGAACTTCATTTATAAGATTTTTTATTACATCCCCTGCTTCAGATTTATTCTTCAATAAAAATACACATGACAATCTAGAGAAATCATCAACCATGACTAGGTAAAAACTGTGTCCCTGGTGATCAGGGGCACGACTCGAACCCCAAATGTCAACATGCAATAACTCGAAAAGGGAGCGACTGCTCCGAGACTCACGACTAGGGAAAGTAGATATGTGATGCTTTCCCAAATGACACGCTTCACATTGAAAAGAACTTGGTGAAATCTGGGGCAAGATATGACGCAGCTTCTAAAGAGGGAGATGACCAAAGCGTAGATGCCAAGTAAAAGGAGAGATTGTTCCACTGGTCTGAGATGAGACACCAGCATAGGGAGTTCGGACCAACCGATAGAGACCATCCTACTCACAGCCACAGCCAATCACCCTACCTGTGAGAATATCCTGAAAAATAAGAGATGATGGGTCAAAAATAGCATGACAATGCAAATCCTTTATAATCTGACTTATAGATGGTAAGTTCATTGAAAAATATGGAGCATACAAGACATTCTGTAGACGCATAGAGGGTGTCAAACTGATCTCCCCCTGTCCAATAATGAGGGAATGAGTCCCATTTGCTATTACTACTGATCGCCCTGGTGGAACCTCCCTGTATGACGTAAGCTTATATCTGTCTCGACAAAGATGATGTGTCGCACCGGAGTCCGCAATCCATTCTGAAACATCAGAACTATGACATGACGTAAAGGCATAAGCACTACTTGATGTGCTAGATGGGGCTGACGTACTGGCAGAGGCTGAAGCTGCTATGTCCGAGTGACCTCCTGGTGATCAGTAGAGGCAGGAGGCATGATATCACGGAGTCTGGCGACAAGATCCTCAAACCGTTGATCTGAAGTAGATGGTTGTGGAGGCGCAACGTGCTCGGCTACACGGGCTGATGCAGGAAAACCATGCTTAGAATAAGCATGTATCCTCCATATGACCAGGGCGATGACAGAAGGTGCATGGCTGACGGAAGCGGCCACCTCGACCACGAGGTCCACGGCCACGAAAAGAAGAATAGGCTCCTCTGCCTCTAGAAGCTGCCATCGCCGAAGGAGGTGGAGTAGTAGCAGTAGAGGGAAATGTGATTCTGATGAGCCTTCAATACACTTCCTCCATTGGAGGAATAGTAGCATCCGCCAGGATCTGCGAGCGAGCCGCATCATATTTCGGGTCAAGCGCCGCTAGTAAGACTCCCACCATTGTAGCATTTCGGAACGTCTTCTGCTGCTCAGGAGTCGCTGTAAGGGGAATGATACTTTAAAGCTTCTCAAACATCCCTCGTAGGGATGTATATAACGAATGCAGAGGCCGGCCATTCTGCTTGACCGTAAATATATCATGCTGAAGTTGGAGGATCTTGGTCTCATTTCTCATCTGTGAGTATGTCGCGTCAAGGATGTCCCACATTGCCTTAGCAGTGGGCTGATGGAGTACATCATTAGCAATTTCCATCGTCAGTGTCTCTGAAAGCCAAACCTTAGCATACGAATCATCAGCCTCCCATGAGGCATAAACCCCAGTCTTCTCTATCGGCTCATCTCTGGTAAGAATGAGCTTCTTACCATTAGACTTCATGAGACTCATGAACCGCATCGTCCAGAACTCGTAATTCGTCCCGGATGCCGGAGACGAAGAACTAGGGTTTGTAGACCAATGAATAAATGTCTACGTAAACATGTAGGGATTTGAGTGCATATGTAGACTTGTGCACTCAAATCCATGAGGAACAAGAGAGAAAAGGTGATGGAGGTAGCATCGGGTAGGGAGAAGGGGAGGTGACGCCAGCGGCTAGATGGTGACGAGGTGGTGGGAGGAGGGGAGACGGAAGGAGGGGCGGTGGGATGAGGGGTCGCGGAAGAATAGGCGGCGAGAGGAGGGGAGGCGGGAGGGGGGCGGCACCAGCGATATGAGAAGGGGAGAGGGTGGCGGCGCTGGCGAGTAAGGAGAAGAGGGGCACAGGTAGGGTTTTAGGGTGGTGGCTCTGATACCATGTTGGGAGAAAGGAAAATGAGAAGATATTATTCCAAGGAACCCTAGGCTCTTTTATATAGAGAAAGCTTATGGATAAATTACATAAGGTGGAACGAGGAAATAAATATAACAGAAAAGTACATAAACTCTAGAAATATCTCTACAAAGGGAAAGCTCATTGATTCGATGTCACGTGAATGGGAGAAAAAGATGACTACAATAGAGGATCACAACAACACCGAAGGAACAATACAGATAATCTCTTTGGCAGTCTCTAAGCCTACAAGGTTAAAAACTATAAGATAAAAGTAGAAGAGGAACACCTAAAGGATAAGAATCGTGTGTTAAAAATTGTTGACAACAACAACTCCACCCATAATGACTACAATAACAACAAAGTTGTCACCCTCCTGATGAAGCCTTGAAAAATAAGAATACTTTCAAGAGCAAGATGGACAAGAAAAAATAACCTTCAGTATTCTACCAATGCAAAAAAGGTGCATATTTACAAGGATAGCACTATGATAAAGAAAGAACCTGAAAAGGAAGGAGGAAGCACCTAACAACAACTTCAACAAGAACTTCAAGAAAATGACATTCAAGTGATGTAGAAAATTCTGATTATGGGTGCATTAACTTAAACTCAGCATAAGAGAAAGTCGCTTGCCTTGGATTGCATGTCGTTAAAAATGAGGTACAGAATCCATCTTATTCTAAATTATGCGGATCTTTTTAATGATTGATTTGCATCATACAAGAAGGTAAATGCTTAGAACAAGATTTTGAAAAAAAAAAATAATTTTCAAAAGGTTACTTTAGAAAAAGAAAACCTAGAAAAGGCGACTTCTTTATATAAAAGAAAATTTGTTATATGATCAAAAAAAACACCTTTTAAATGATTACATTGACGATGCCCTATCATTAGTGTGTGCAATCATCAATGTAATTAAAAAGAGAACTAACGAGAAAAAGTTCCATGAATCTCAACAAACCAAAAGTATATTTAGACTGTCGTTAGTACTAAAGGAAAGCGTGTAATTATCGTAGGTTTTATCGAGGAGATGAAAATTTGTCCCTTCACCACTTACGAAGGGTTTGAAAGCATGGGATTAAAGAAATATATCATGTTAGAGCTGACAAGAGAACAGAAGATGGTAGTCAGCTGACAACAATTTCCTATCATATCATGGGCATATGTTCAAAATAAATGGTAAACAATGTATATGTTACAAAACAATCAACATTGTGAAATTTTTGAGAGATACTATATGTGTCTAGTGTAATAAAGTAAGCTTGCAATAGAAAATGTGATTCATGGATTTATTTTTTTAGAATATGATGGGTGTTTGTCCTTGACAGTCGTTCACACATAACAAAGTCTTTTCCCACAATTAAGTAGGGTCAGCTACATGGATTCGTTGCCTCCATTTAAATCTATCTTGGGTCAATCTCGGGTTTATATCCAAAAAAATAGGATCCCTTCATATAGTCTCATTCCAACACTTCTTGGGTCATCCTCACCCTCTCTTAACCATCTCAACATCTCAAAACACGCATCTCCTAACCGGTGCATCAGCTGACCTCCTTTGCAAATTGTCAAACCACCTTAAGCGGTTATCTCACATCTTATCCTCGATCGGAGCTACACCAACTTTCCTTCCGATTGCATCATTCCGAATCCGATCTTTACGTGTATGTCCACACATCCACCTTAGCATTTTCATTTCTATTATTGTCATTCTCTGCACATGTCTATGGTTCGCAGGCCAACATTCATATCCATAGAGCATAGCAGGTCTTACGGCTGCTTTGTCGAACTTTCCTTTGATTTTTAAAGAATTTTTCTTATTACGGAGAATAGCAGAGGCTCCTCTCCACTTTAGTCAGCCTGCATTTATTCTATTAGTAACATCTCCATCAATTTTCCCATCATGTTACAAAATAGATCCCATGTATCTAAAAGAATCTCTCTTCTGAATGTTATCGTCACCAATCTTCACCTCGATTCCTTCATCATTGCTTCCATTAAAAGTGCACTCCATATACTCAGTCTTAGCCCTACTTATACGAAATCCTTTAGTCTCCAATGCATGTCTCCAGACCTCAAGCTTTTCATTTACTCCATTTCTAGTCTCACCAATCAACACATAATCATCAGCAAATAACATACACCAAGGTATCTCATCTTGAATGTGACTTGTCAACTCGTCCATAATTAAAGTAAAAAAGAAACGGACTCAAAGTTAAACCTTGATGTAAACCAATGTTGATGTCAAAATAGTTAGTCTTCCCGGACTGGATCCTTCTACAAGATAAAACACTATCATGGATATCCGATATGAGGTTAATGTATACGACATGTACTTGTCTCTTCTCCAAAACTCTCTACAATACCTCACGTAGGACATCATCATACGCCTTTTCCAAATCAATAAAAAGCATGTGGAGGTTCTTCCTTTTAGCTTTATAAATCTCCATTGTTCTCAACAAATGGATGGCTTCAATAGTTGAATGACCTGGCATGAATCCGAATTGATTTTCTTTTACTTTGGAAACTTGCCTCAACCTTCTTTTGGTTACACGTTCCCAAAATTTCAAAATGCGATTCATCAGCTTTATACCTCTGTAATTTGGATAATTTTTAATGCTCCTTTTGTTCTTATAAAGAGGCACCACGATACTTCTCCAATCTTCAAGCATTTTCTTGTTCGTCAAATAACATTAAATAAATTTGTAAGTCAAGTCAAACTATGCTCATCTAAAACTCTCCATACTTCTATAAGAATGTCATCAGGTCTTACACCTTTCCCATGTCTCGTAACCTTCAAAGCTCCCTCTACTTCCTTTTTTTCGAATATATCTTGCATAATTCAAGTAACTTTCACTACTAGCCAGATCACCCAAAATGGTCTCTCTATTTCCTTCCCAATGAAAAGCTTATGGAAATACTGCTCCCATCCAGTCTTCGTATCCTTCTGAGTAACAAGCATGTGACATTCCTCATCCTTAATGCATCTCACATGAGAAAGATCTTTGGTCTTTTTTTATCTTGCTTTGGTCAACCTGAATATACCCTTCTGGCTCTCCTTAGAGTCGAGATTTTGTACAAAACTTCATAAGCTTTTGACTTAGCTTCGCTTACAGCCTTCTTTGCTTCCTTCTTCGCTATTTTGTAGTCTGTGACAATTTCCTCTGTTCTATCCTTAGACATAGCTTTAAAGCATGCTCTTTTAATTTTGAGCTTCTCTTGAACCCCTCCACTCCATCACCAAGCCTCCTTTTGGCCTGGAGCTCCTCCCTTTTACTCGCCTAGCATCTATTTGGCTATCCTTCAGATACAAGATGTTACCGCCTCCCACATCCCGTTTGCAATTCTGCTACAATCCAAGATAAGTCTTCTAGAACATTCTCCCTAAAGCTTGATTGCTTTAGTTGATGATTCCACCATCTAGTTCTAGTGATAATGGAAACCCTCATTTTCTTTACTAGCCCTTTTATTTGCACATCTGTGACTAACAAGCGATGTTGGATTATCAAACTCTCTCCTGAGATTACTTTGCAGTATTTGCAACACAACCGATCTCGTATCCTCAATGCAAAGTAATCTATATATGTCCTAGTCGGGCCACTCTTGTAAGTGATTTAATGCCCCTTCATCTTCTTGAAGAGAATGTTTGCTATGAAAAGATTATAAGCCGTTACAAAATCCAGAATGACTTTTCCATCTATAAACTCCATTTATTATCTAGCATACGATTACAATGTAATTCATAGATACATGATGTCATCTACATAAAATTGATCCAGAAAGTGTTGTCATTAAAACAATGTTAGTTTCGATGTTTCATATTGCCATAGTAGCAAATAAATCCATAATTTAAAGTTTTAAAAATATTACATGATAAGTGACATCGAAGTCCGCGAATGGAAGTTCAAAAACTTGTGAAATTACTTACAAACACACAATGTCACACATTACGTCACAACTTGCCAACTACCCAAAAGCTACAAATGCATACCTCCACAGGACTCAACCCCCTTCAGATCATAGTTCGCCTAAGGAATCAGTCCGATAAAAGGGACAAAAATTGCAAGCAGACATTTTCACTAAAGCTCAAAGGATCCATGATTTCTACCTTTGCTCCAAAGGCAGAGAACGCTCAATGTTTTGCGGGGATAGAACAGGCTTCCGTTAATAACAGGTCTCCTAGGTGAAAACATCAAAGAGAACAGCGTGTGCCTTGGAGAATTCTGAGTAAGAATGGAACTCTTTGTCAAGGCAGAGGCGTTCATGACACAATATGACATTGTTACAGTCCAGAAGCCTGGTTGTTTCCTGAACAACAACATATAATAGAACAAGCCATCAAAACTGAATATCATCAAAGAATCACTTTAGGGTAAAAAAGTAAGAATTTTAAAGTCAAGTTCCAGGAAGAAGGACAAAAAGAAAATATCCAAATTCAGAAGGAGGACGACAAGAAGCGCGTACTGCGACGGTAAGTCCCCAGCAGGTCGGATATGGCACACAGCAGCAAAGACGATTTTCAAAAAAATATCGGAAAGAGAATCTTACTGCGGGCTGTACCACGAAGATGGGATGGCAGCACCAACAAAGTCCGGTCGTTGGTGGCAGCAGGAGACGATGTCGTCGGCGTGGTCGGAACTCGGAAGCAGGGGTAGTGAAGGTGCCGCCGAGGGCGGTAGTAACGGCGTGTGTGTGTGCGTGTGTGTGTAGGGGGAGTGGGTCGATGTTGGGGTTTGTTGGGTTACGAGAAACTCAGAGGACTGCAGGTGAGGATGAATCAAAAAGATAGGGAGACACTCATATTGAGGATGAATCAAAAAGATAGGGAGACACTCATATTTACATTTTGGGAATGAATCAAAAAGCAAGAGTTTTGAGCCCGAGGAAAGATAGGGAGCACATGTTTATTTTTTATTTTTAAGACGGAGTTTTAATTTTACTTCTGATATATATTTCTAGTATACTCCCATTGCCAGAGGCAGAAATCTTTTTTTTTACTTTTCTAAAAGATTAAAAACTGATATGCAAAATTATCAAAAATATTGAGATTTTTACATGCATAACCTTGTATAATTTCATATTTACATTTTGAGTCCTCTGTGATAACAAATCACCTGTGACCTTGAAAAATGACTTCCACTTACACCTATACCCATGTGCTATATTAGTCCACTACCTCAACCACTCACATGAGTTAACCTAACCATACTTAATACTAAGGTTGAAATTTATTTACTTTATTTTAGATTTTTTTATTAATCAGCCCAACCCCATCTTCCTCCATCCTCCTCCCAAGTTTGCCTCTTTCCTCGACCCACCGTTGCTATAGTGGCTACCACCAACTCCCTCCTCCTCTTCCAACATATGGCATGCCCTTGAGAAGTCATTGACAACTGAGATTTTGCGAGCGGTAAAAATGAAAGTGCAGGTGTAGAAAAGCCGCTCGAATCAAGATCTCGATTAATCAAATAAGAATCAAAAAAATAGAGAGAGAAGAAGGATAAGTTGGCTCTCTCATATTTTAGCTACACTAATTATTAACCAGGTCCCTAGGTCGAACTCGAGGAAGCAGAATAGCAATACTTAGATTTTTGAGAAAAAAAAAGATATTTTTGTGATTTTAAATTTCTTCTAGAAGAAAGCGAGAAAACTCTTTTTTAATGGTTTAGTTTTTTTGTGATTTTTATTGGATTTTTAATTTCCAATTTTCATTTAATTTTTAAAGTGCTACTTTTTAAAATAATGGAGATCTACAATATAGTAATAGATGGTAGGAATATGTATAATGGTGATGAACCGCGAGACGCCCTCGATTAATCTGTGTGAATTAATGTTTAAATTTTGTTCGTTCGTTGCAGTCAGGCAAAGTTGGATTAATCAAAAACCACAAATTTAATGATTTTTTCCAATTAAAGTGAGCGGTCATTTTTTTTACTTAGGCAAGTCCCAGGTCGAACTCAGGGAGGTCACTATCTCCTTAGGTTGGTTTTCAGTCGATCTAGATATTAGGATATCAAAGAGGTATTTTAAATTTTTAAATGCAATAAATGAGTGAAATGCGAGTTTGGCAAAGTGCATGGACTAAAATGCAAATTACATTCAAACAGTGTCCAGAAAATCTCAAACTTGTTCAGATTGTGAAATACGATGAAAACAGACTACTATAATTTTTTAGAATTTTTAAATTTAAAATGAATTAATTACTAATTAAATATACAAATAAGGTGATTTTGAATTAATTAATTTTAATAAATACAAAACATCGTTATTTTCTAGAAATTAAATTATCCTAGATAGGTCTAGGTGAGAGGTACCTAGAATAATTTTTAATCTCTAAGAATATAAGTGAGTAATTAATTAAAAATTAATTACTAGAATCACTATTTCCTTTATATTGACCTTGATATGTGTGCAAATGAGATGAAATTTGGGCACAATGTAGACAACCTAAAATCTATCTATTTTGATTTTTTTGGAAATTTTTGAAGCTATGGATAATTTAACATCAATTAAAAATCACGTAGAGGGCAAAATATGATATTTTCAACAAAAAAATAATTACACTAAATGAATCATGGCTCACAAAAATTCAATCAAATATCCCTAATGATCTGCATAAGTAGTTCTACAATGAACAATTTTTAGAATGATAAAATGGTATGAAATGAAGTTTCTAGTTAATGTTAGAACACAGGGTTCTCAATGCAATTACAAAAATGAATAAACAAATATCGCAATAAAGGCGCTTCTTTAATTACCTAAACTCCAAGGGCACGCACGCAATTTCTCCACCAGGGCACGTGCAAAGCACGTGCCTGCTTGAGAAGGGCTTTGGATGCTATTCTCCAAAAAGTTGGAGGGCGTGATTTGATATTTCACCAGGGGGCAATTACCATGCATGTGATTCTGGAGGAGGGGCTCCTTTGTCATTTGTTGGAGAAGTAAGGGGATCGTTGCAAATATCCCTTTCCCCATGTTCTCCTTACGTGCGGGGGAAGGGTGAATTGGGTAGTGGCTCGTATCGAACCCGAGGAGAAGGCAGGCGATCCGGGGTGAATGTGATCAGTGAGGGTGGTGAGTAGGTCGACCGTCGATGGAGCTTCGGGAGGCTGAGGCAGTTGGCTACCGACAATATGAGCGTCGAGGTGGAGGTGGCACGACATCGATGGCCAGAATGGTGAGTTGTGTGCAACTGAAAGAGGGGGTACCGCCGTGTGGTCGTCCCTCTGCTG
Organism: Ottelia alismoides; assembly: GCA_037367405.1. Classification (NCBI taxonomy): domain Eukaryota; kingdom Viridiplantae; phylum Streptophyta; class Magnoliopsida; order Alismatales; family Hydrocharitaceae; genus Ottelia; species Ottelia alismoides. Next base: position 66,182 of record JAZKJV010004654.1, on the reverse strand, counting down.
CAGCGGGCATCAGGGACTAGCAGAGGGCGTAGACGAAGCTGATGCAAGGTCGTGTTGGCCGCTCACGAGTTGGGGTGCAACGGAAGCCAGTCGCGGTTGAAAGGCGGTGGAGCTGAAAGACTGGAGCCGCGGCGGCAGTTGTGCAAACGCACACGGGGCGTGTGGTGGAGGCTCGAGGGCAGCGCTATCGACTGGTGGTGGCACGTGAAGATGCAAGGCTCCGAGGCGTTGGCGAGACATGTGTGCTTCGTTAGAGGCTTGAAGGCAACGGAAGGTACGGGCGTGCCACTGGGGACGGCGGAGGCTGATCGTGAAGGGATTCCACTATCTTGAGTGTTGTTGCTGGATCTCAAAGGAAACCCATGGTTGCATGATGGTGGGGTTGCGGCTCGGCTACGGGTGGGGCAGCTCGTGGCAGATCGGTGGGATGTGCGAACCGACCAAGGTGAGGTGTGTCGTTGAGGGCGGAGGTGCAGTGGCCGAAGCCAAGGCGGAGTATGAACGATGGAAGGTGGACGATTGTGATGAGGTTGCAAGAGACGGAGAAGAAGAAGCATGGTAAACTCTAAGGAGAAAGGAGATGTAGCAGAGAAAGAAGATAAAAATAGAGGACGAAGAAGAAGGAGATAGAGAACGGTTACATGTAGCTTCGTCGAGTGGAGCGGTGATGCATTGCTCCTTTTTTTGCCTTAAGATGTGGACGAACCCAGTGAAGCTTGACAGCTTCCTGATCAAGAACTGTAGCAAGGTTCTAACAAACCTTGGATCTCGCCTAGCAGAGGTTCTTGCTCGAGGATGGAGGTAGGTCGCTATCACCGGAAGACCTCTCCGGGATCACTCGCTCTCTTGTGTTAAAGCATGAAGTGGGGGATGAATTGGACGATGAAGGCAGAGGGTGCTTTTATGGATCGTTGGTTGGAAGAGGGGAGGGGGATCGTGAGGGGAGAGGGTGATGTGCGTGAGGGCCGCGGATGGTGCGCGTGCATGTGGAGAGAGAAAGAGAGGGGTGCGAAATATGGAGATGGTTGAGGGATATGCGGGCTATGTGCATGGGATGGGGAGATAGGAAGTGAGAGAGAGAGAGACTAGAGAGAGAGAAGAGAAACCAGAGGGTGCAGTTTGCATGGGCTAATTGGTTACGTGGGGGAGAGAGAAGGGGGAAATGGGGAGAGAGGTAGTATGTGAGTTTGCATGGAATATTGGAGTAGAGAGAGAGAGTAAGGAAGGGGGAGAGAGAGAAAGATGGAGGGAAGAGAGGACGATGGTGGCGCCACGTGGCGCACGTCGGGGCGGCCACGAGGCAGAGGTTAAAATAAAATTTAAAAATGGATAATAATAATAATTAGGATAAATAATGCAAAATAAAAATAATTAAAATAAAATTATGAGAATAAATAAATAAAAAGGGGGTGACACATGGCAGATCCAGGAGCTGCCACGTATCGCTCTCATAAAATTCAAAAAATTAAATGTAAATAAAAATAAAAAGGAAATAACAAAAGGGGTCAAATAAAAAGTAGTCAACATAATAGTTGCTCTTCTCTACGAGATCTATAATTTTCGTGAAGGACCGAAAATCAAAAGAAGCCATCTGTACATAAAGTATTTTTGGGGGTATCTTATAAATATACAATATCTTATTTTTATTTTTTTTGCAGATTTTTTCATTTTTAAATAAGAGGAAAAAATCAAAATAAAATTATATAAAATATAAAAGTAATATTTACAACTTATTTCATTTTATTTTGAATTTTAATAAAAAGATAAAAAAGGTATTTTGATCAATATGTATAATATACAAAAGGGACACAAAACCCAAATTTCACATAAACTCCGATTTTTATGAAATTGATCTGGTTTTGAAGGTCTTTGAATGTTATTACTTTAAAAGTGAGTAGAATCGAATGCTGTTTGAGAGAGATATGCGCATTTTAAGGTTCTTAGTCTCGAACTAGGCTCGAGTTTTATTGGTCAATTTTACAAATTAGTGTGTTTTTTTTGATAATTTTTCCTTTATTACTGTCAGTAATATATACCCTATAGATTTTATTTTTATTGGATTTGGAGTTAGAATAAAATAGATACGAATAAGTAAAATTGGCTAATATACATGTGAATATGTACAAGTGAATTTGGCTCCTTTATTTAATGCAAATATGCATGCTAAAATGCACATTTTATTTACACATACATGAATGCTAATTATGCAACATATAAGGAGATATGCAGCTAACTACTCAGGAACAAAGTTCTATAACATTTAGAGTGATGAATCACAGATTCATCAACCCCTTATACTTAAACCTTGCTCGTCCCTGAGCAACTAAAATGAAATGAAAAAGTGAATGATTTTGGATTCCATACCAAGGTCATGAACAAAAGATGAAAATGGAGCTCGACTCGACCTTTGGATTAATAATGTGGCAGAACCTTATTGGGATCTGAATTTAAGACCTAACAGCCTTTAAGTTCCACAAGTCTCTTATTCAAGTTGCCTCAACAGTCAGGTCAAAACAGATTCTCATATGCAGATTCTGATGACTATGAATCTTACTTGTATTGTGTAAGTGAAATATATCTCTCCATATCAAATGGCATAGAACCAACTTCCTCTAACAAGGTAACTCTAATTCCCCAGTCTAGCAACTCTTTCCTCGAGAAGTGGAGTATTCCCATCTAAGTTCAAGTGCGACCAACTCAAGAAGAGGGGGTAGAGAAGAGAATGGACTGTGACCAGTATAGTCACATATCTGTGGAGCTTGACCAGTGTAGCCAAGTCTCCAGTTGCACGCTTCCTTGGTATGAGGCTTTGAAGCATATGCCTTGCAAATGTATATACTCCAGCATGCATTTTATTTTCAATCAATCATGTCCAATTTTTTGGAGTTCTTCTTTTTTTCTCTTTTTTTGAACTATATACAAGGTACAACATGCACATCAGGAGTTTTTCTTCTTGAGCCAATAGGCTATCCCTCTTTTGAAGCATTATTGTAACCCACAACATCCTGTCCTTAGACGTCGATGCCACTAGACTAGGTTGAGATGCACTACCCTCCCTAGAGGAGGATGGATGTTTCCACCTGTGTACAACTCCAAGCTAAATGATTCTACCTCCTCACCACCTCATCAATGAAGAGCTACGTGAATGGTGCTTTTCCAAGTCAGGCCACTGTCTAAAAGAATCGTGCGTGTGTATGAAATATTCTACTTAAACCAATCAAGATGACATGTGAACATGGACTTACGGACTCAAAGAATTAAGCCACTCGACCTGAAAAATCTTAACTCCAGTTCCTATAAGGTTCCTCTGAAATCAGGTAGATTAAGGTCAAATTAAACCCATCCTTGACATCTATTCATAACTTGATTCAGAACCCACTAACTTTTCACTGTGCATATGCTAGATATGCATATGAGATGCAAATGACATGCAATGTAGATGGATGAAGTGCAAGACACAAAATTTTTGAATGCAAGGATGATATGCAAGAGTAAATAAGAAACCTATTTTTGTTGTTATTGTTTTTTGTTTTTGGTACACCTTCTATTTTACAACAATTTTACAAGAGTTTTACAAGTATTATACAATATATTATATAATTATACATGAGTTTTCTAAAAAAAAGTTTTTTTAATTTTACCCACCCTGTAATTATTGCATAATATATATACAAAAATACGTGAAAGTATGAGCTATGTGTAAAGTATATATGTAATATATACACACCCCCTTATACTTAGCATGTGTTATGTCCTCAAAGCACGAGAAGTGAGGAAGAAGATGTAGCTCGTGCTAAGTGTAGGAGAGCTAAAATAACAAAAAGTATAGAAGTCGAACTGCCCTCCTATACTTAGGCTTTGGCAGCCTACATTTAGAAGAAGATAAAAAATGAGGCGGTCGAGGTCAGGAGAAGAAATGGATGAATATATATAGAGAGAGAGAGAGAGGTAAATGGGGCTGCCCCAGGGAGTAGCCAACTTGGCTACTCCCACCCCTATTTTTCCCTCATTTTTTTTATTTTTTTGGAAAATAAAAATTTGTATATTCATCATTATATCCCTCTCACATTCTATTAAAATTTCATCAGAAACAGAGACTCCTACGGCCTCCATCCAAACATGGTCGATTTAAAAAATCCTGCGACCGTTAAAAAAATGATGTCTGGATGGAGGGCTTAGGAGTCTCTGTTTCTGATGAAATTTTAATAGAATGTGGGAGGGATATAATGATGAATATACAAATTTTTATTTTCCAAAAAAATAAAAAAATGAGGGAAAATAGGGGTGGGAGTAGCCAAGTTGGCTACTCCCTGGGGGCAGCCCCATTTTACCCATATATATATATATATATAACAGGCATCCGTCTCCCCTGTACTTAGGCTCTGGTTAGCCTAAGTATAGGACGAGAGCAAGTGTGAGAACCGATGGGATTGGGGAATGTACAAGGGTCAAGAAGGTTTGTAACGAACCTTCTCGTGTGAACGAAGAGGTGGGGAATATACAAGTATGTCGATGTCGGAATCATCCTCAGATGAATAATAGTGAGGTGAAGGGATCGCCCAACGAGGGTTGACACACGACTACTTGCTCATATATGGTTTAAACACAACCGAGCTGAGCTTACTCTTACAAATCACCTCATCCGGACCCGATGAGGACTCCTCAGAAAATTCCTTCTCTGGTATGTTGAAGGAAACTTTCTTAGTTGGTTTTGTAGAACCTAAAGCATTGAGAGAGATATGAGAGTGACGTGCCTTGAGGGGTTCGGAGGAACACCTCGATGAATCAATTCTTAACTTCCTTTCACTGGATAACCGACTCGAGGATGGAGCAACCATGTTTTTGGGTGGGGTCAAGTTGGTCTTAGTTGTCTCTTTTGTTGCAGGTCTGGGATGTGGTGCGATGCTGACCATGGGCCCCTCCTCAAATGAGTCTCCATATAGATTATAATACTCCTGAAGGGTCAGCGTACGTCTCGGGAAGGTGCTAGTGATCTCAATTGGCCTGGCATTATTAGTCACGGATGTCGGATCATCGAAATGGTCAAGACAATCATCAAAAGTCATGTCCGTGAAAAACACCTAACTCGATCACTTCTTTATTCCTGCAAAAAGAGACAGAAACAAAATCGCGGTCGTTGTCGATCGAGTGGGTTTTATCAGAAAAGATTAAAATTAATTAATCTCTTTTTTATTTATACTCCTAAACAAATGTGTATAGTGATTCGTATGGAGTGTCGAACTCAGGGAGGCAAACTGTTTAGAACTAGGAGAAATCGGTAGAAAAGCTTAGGCAAGGGAGTTTCCTAATTTTTATTTTATTTTTAGGGATTTTTCTGAATTTTTATTTGACTTTTATGAATTTTATCTTATTTTTATGAATTTTGTGTATCTTTGTGATTTTTTTATTATTTTAGAAAATGTTTAAAATTTTTTTAATTTGATTTTAATTTTGCTATTTTTATAGTTTAATTTGTTTTTAGGTTTTTATGGATTTTTAAAAGGATTTTAAGATTTTTTTAGGATTTGGTTAAAAAAAATTTTTTAAGGTGAAGAATGTATTTTTTTATTGAAAACAATGATGTTTTTATGATTTTTTAAAAAAATGAAAATTAGGTGGAAATATTCTTATTGTATTTTCTTGCAAAGTAGGTAAAAATACCTTCAAAAAGTATGTTGTATGTTTTTATAGGATTTTTAATGAATTAGTTATGAATTTTTAAAGTTTATATCAATTTTGTATTTTTTTTATTGATTTTTATATTTTCCTTTTATTTTTTTAGTTTGTTAGGTAAACAGTGGTGAAATATTCTAAGTACAATTTCTAAAGGATTTTCAGTATTTTTTTATCTATTTTTTTTATTTTTTTATGTTTAATATTTAATTAATATGTATAAGATTGTGTGTAGTGTCTGCAGTGAAAGGACCTTCCTGTAATAATCTGGAGTTACGGGGGTATACGTGTAATTAACAGAAGTAGCGAGGGTACTTACGCAAAAATCCCAAACTCATGTGCTTCTCAGTTGCTTCTCACCTGGCGAGGACCTGTTTGTAATTTTAACAACATGTTGGGAAATTTCTGCAAAAGTCACAACACTCACGTGACTCACACGTGCGTTTCTGTTAGGTTCTGCTGTCGACACCTGGCGCATGCACTCGCGTCCGATGACGAGATCCAATGCCTCTGAATTGGGCGTGAATCGATGGTTTAGATTCAAACTGGAGAAGGTATCGGAGATCGAACGCCTCTGGAGGTGTCTAGATGAACAGGGAAGAATGCCTTCGCCGGTGGATTTCAAGCGCCAAATTGGAAAGCTCTCGTTGTTAATTGTCGCTTCTAATGGCTTGAACAACTTCAACTCCACCTTCCGCTCCAGATAGGCTTCAAAATGTCGATCAGATGAAGCTACTCGATGATCTGGAGGCGGAACTTTCCTCGTGGCTTTCGCAGTTCAGGCGACTCTTAAATCTCCTGTTGTCCGCGTTAATCTTGATATCAATTCGCTACGGGACAAGGAGCAATCTCCGATCGTCGTTCAGATGTTGAATGAGATCTCGGAACTGAAGTGAACGATCTGATGCAGCTGATAGTTCGTCAGGGATGAAGGCACTGCTACATGCAAACACAAAAACAACTGAATCGAGGCTTCGGAGCCTCGATTCTAAGGATCAAAGCACACTGTGGAATGAACGTACGAGGCTGAGTGGAGATGAAGGAGATGCCTCGAAACTCCGGCCATCGGACACGGCCGGAGATGAACAAAGATGAGAGGAAGCGGAGAACGATGATGTCGTCAATGAAATGGATGGAATCGAGCAAATTTTTGAATCATTTTTTCGATTGAAAATCGAATGGAGGGGTTGAGATGAGAATCGGAGGGTTTGAGAAGAGAATGAGAGGATAGAGATAGAGATCTAGGATCAGAAACTAACCTGGAGAGATATCGCAGATTGTAGATGAAGGATTCGCTTGGGGACAAGGAGCTCGCCGGAGGAGGATCACTGGGAGGCTCCTTCGTTATCGCCTCAACGACAGCGACTCGGAGGCTTCGTGCGGCGAGGCGTGGCGTCGTGCACACGGTCGATCACGCTGGAGAAGAAGCCCGGGCAGAGACTGTCACGCTCTCCCTCGGAGCGACTCTCTCTCTCTCTCTCTGAGAATCGATCTCTCGCTGGTGGAGTGGATTTTCAGAAAAATGGCGGATGCCCTTCTACATGGACCCTATGGGTCTATATATAGAGCTTCAAGGAGATGTAGCTTTGTCGTTGACGTTCGTTGGGCAAACGATCGTGCAGTTAGAGCAGTTGGAGCATATAAGAGAGTCGCCCGGACCACTGTAGCTTTGTCAACGCGAAGAGGCTCGAATGGCTTCGTGTGGTTCAGGGCATTCGACACTTTATTTCCGGAGGGAGAAGATGATGAACAGTGCCTGGGCGGGCACTGTTCATCCGTGGAAAAGTCAACAGCCCGAATTAATAAATATTTCATTAATTAAATATTTAAATATTAATAATAATATCTTTAATTAAAAAATATTTTTATTATATATATATTATTTTTAATCGTTATTGTATTTATATGTTTATATATTTTTAGTTTTTAATTTTATTATTTATAACATAAGTTATGTTTATATAATTCTAATAAAACTAATTTTTTAGGAAGCTTTTTAATATTATTTTTTTATATATAATTTTTTTTAAATTAATTTCTATTACTCAGGAAATAAAAATTGAAAGAATAAAAAATATAAAGACTTTTAAGAGATAATTAAATATGAAACAATGTAAAGCCAATTGTACATGTATACCAATATGGTCCCAAAATGCAACTTTTACATCTTAATTCAGATCCTAATGAAACCACTTCCATTTAGTAGATATTTAAATAAGATGTATTTTAAAAGTGAGTAGGTTCCATTTGGAATTTGTCTGGCCAAGTTATGAGACTTGGAAGTCAGGCTTGACGCCTTTTAAATTTTGAGATTTATTGGCATATTATTACATTTTTTACAATTTTATAAATTATATTTTTATATTTTTATAAAATATTACATATTTTATGAACAATTTTTGTAAAAGAAGTGTTTTGATTTGAAGTTGTTTTGATGATAAATAAAATAAGTGAAGTATTTACATTATGAAAAATGAGTAAATTACATTTTTGGTCTTTATTTTCTGAATATTTTTATAAATTATGATCCTTATCTCTCCCTACTTATTTCTTTGTCGACCCGGTCAATATTGACCTGGTCTCGGGGTTAGGATCAGTCTGTATATTTTCTATATACATCCTTCTTTTATTTTTATTTTTCTTTTTTTCTCTTTATTCTTTTATTTTGGTAAAAATAAGTGTTAATTATATAATATTAATTTTTGTGGTTAGAATGTTAATTAATTGGAATTAGTGGATATTTACATGTATTTTACCAAGGATTTTAGCCAAAATGAAAGAATAAAGGCGATGAATCACATATTCATCATTCCCCTATACTTTACCTTTGCTAGTCCCTTAGCAAACACTTATTCTATAAATAAGTGCAAGCAAAAAGAAAAAGAAAAAGAAAAAGAAAAGAACTTAGAACATGAGAGTTTCTTTAAACCGAATATCACTTTTCCAAAATTTGGAGCCTGGATTTAGACCTTTGGATTAATGGTGTGTCGGGACTTTATTAAACTTAGGATTTAAGCCTCGACAGCCCTCAAGTTCCACAAATCCTTATCCAGATTCACCTCAACAACTAGCTTAGATCCACCTATCCATCACACAAACTTTTCATCTTTGAAAGCAATTTGTACTGTGTGTGAAAAGTTTTAGCTCTTCCCGCTCTAGAGAAGCGAAGAAACCGCCCACCCCAGTGACACACTTCCATTGGGCCCTTATCCAGCAGCTCAGTCCTCGAGGAGGGAGGTATTTCCTTCTGAGGTCAGGTCGTGCTGTGTCCACAATCGAGTAAGAGAGAAGGTAGAAGAAGGAGAAGAGAACTGGAGTGTGATCAGTGTAATCACATCTCCGGTGAAGCCTGGCCAGTTTAGTCAAGTCTCCGCGAAGACATGCAGGCTTTTCTGAAGCTCGGACCATTGTGGTCATTTTTGGTATTTGATGTATTTGGCTTCTTTGGTAGTAATGATTGTTGCACTGCATCAGTCTTTTGTGCCCTGACGGATATAGCATCTTTTCATTCCGCCCATTTTTTGGGGTCGTGGATAAATTGTGCCAGCAGATCCTTCCCTCATCCGAAGCTTTATTTCAACCCCAATCTCTCCCGTCTTTAGACATCACCACCACCAGATAAGGATGGAAATGCACCACCGAAATGGATTGCCCTTCGTAACCCCAGACAGGTCGAGCTAAGTGCAGAGTGCTTAAGTTCAAAATTGATTCAAATGGAGAAGAGTTCAACGGATGACACCAGATGTCCTACTTAGGCACTTTCAAGTGAATTCTGAACACGGTCTCATGGAACCCAAAGAATTACGTCTATAAGACCTGGAGAGTCTTAATTCCCGTTCCTAATAAAGTCCCTCTTGAATTAAGTGGATTAAGGCCTAAACCAAGCTCCATCTCTCTGACTTAGATCGATGCGGTTCAAGAATCAAACTTGTTCTGAAAAATGCTAATGAATGCAACAATTTTTTATGAGATACATTTTTCGGCTTAAATGTTTTAAAAGATTTTTAAAGGTTTTTTTAAATTTTTATTGGATTTTAATCTTTTCAATTTTTAGGGGTTTTTTTGTAAAAGTTAGTGAATTAATTCGATTTATACAAATTTTACATGGATTTTTGTATATTTTAAAAGGATTTTATACAAGTTTTATATACAAGTTATACGGTTTTTATACCATATTTTTATAAGGATTTTATTTTTCAAGTTTTTAAGGATTTTATCAGGGAATTTACAACTTTTTATCTATAATTTTTAAGACATTTTTTAATAAAACATTTTTACGGTTTTCTTGCGACTTTTAAAAACCCAAAATATACATCATACTTTTAAGAAGCCTTATTATTAAAAATACGAGAAAGTACGAGTTATGGCTTCTAAAGTATATATAGCATATATATACGACGCCCCCCTATACTTAGCGTAAACTATGTCCTCATAGTGACCAAAGAAGCGGCAAAGGAAGACATAACTCAGGCTAAGTATAGATCGGTGAAGAGAATCCTATACTACAATGACTGAAAGAATAACGAATAAAAGAATAGAAGTCGGTCATCTCCTCTATACTTAGGATCAAGTGGTCCTAAGGATAGTGGACTCAAAACCGAAGATGACCGAGGTCAAGAGAATGTACACAACTCAACGGCTCGGTTTGTTCCCCCTATACTTAGGGTAAAATATCCCTAAGTATAGAGACGAAAATCAAAAGGTGAGGGACAAGCGAGGGAGCAGACGAGACAAAAACGACGACGATCAAAAGGGAAATGAGCGAGATCACCCCCCTATACTTAGGGTAAAATACACCCTAAGTATAAGCAACAAAAGGGGTGACCGAACAGGACGATACAAAAACATGGTGTCTACACCCCCCTATACTTAGAATAAAGCACATCCTAAGTATAGCACAATCTAGATGAACCTAAGGGTGTAAGACAAACAGAAGGAAGGAGGATTAAATCGAAAATATATACAAGATGAAAAAAATGAACAAATCAATGAACTATACATGCTCAAGAAAGCCGAAGGGTGACCTTCTTGTGCGACCGAGGAACAATGGAATGTACAAGATGCAGGTCGACATCAGGGTCATCCTCAGAGATATCCATATTCGAATAGGAGGATCCCTGATCTATGTCGACCGGTGAGGAGCGACCCAAATGGCCGAAAAGATGGACAGAGGCAACCTCTGAAATATGCTCCATAGTCTCTGAAGTAGACTCAAGAAAGAGGTCGAACTCTGCTGCGATCTGATCAATCTCCTCATCAAGTAAGCCCTTATCTGATTCTTCGTGAAAAGAGGGCTCAATAATCTCACAACAGGAAGGCTCGAGTGAATGATCTACAACCAAAACAGTTTCGACCTTCGAAGTACATGCCACCAGCGGTTTCGTCTCAATGACGTAGATACTATGGATCTCGTCAACACATCTCCAGACATGTGTACTCGGATCACCAAAAGATGTGATCTCCGAGTTTTCCTCTTGGGAAAGGAAATCTCGAGTCTCTGTAGAATCAGAATGGATATGATATTGCCTAATCTCATCTGTGATCTCACATACCTTTGTCTCTGATGGTCCGGAAGCACTTTCGTCTACTGGAAGAGTCTCTATAGGCTCGGAGCTCGGCTCTGTGCTGCTGGGAGGAAAGGTAACACTATCCGTCCCATAATCAATAACGGCCTTAGCTGTATGCAGAAAAGGCCGACCAAGAATGATGGCAGCATCATGTGATGGTACTAAGGAATCAGAGTCTAAGACAATAAAATCCACAGTGAATTTTGTGCCTTGTACCATCACGACAACATCACGAAGTATACCCTTCGGCCTCTTGACCGATCGGTCAAGGAACTGGAGAATCATTCGGTCTTGCTTTCGGAGGCCCTAGATGAAGAATCTCGATAAGGTGGAAGGGTAATATATTCACTGATGATCCGCTATCCAACAAGGTGTGCTCGAACTCATGATTCGAAATCTGACAGCTTATAAATGGTGCTCCCATATCTTTCTTTTTCTTCTTGGGAGATGTGTGCTGGATGGCGCAACAAGTGGCAATGGTCAGCACTTGTTTCTCAGAGCAATGATTGTGCCTCTTCGTCCTTTTCGGTGTGGTATGTTACTTCAAACATTTCTGAAGAAGAGGAATGTGGACCAATGCCTCCGAAAGAGTGAGCTTTATTTGAATTCGGTCCAGCATCTCTTTCGTGAATTTTGACTCTTGGATCTTTTTAAAATTTTCTGATTTTTCTCCCTTCCCTAGATTCAGAGCATCCGGGAAGGGTATCTGTACATCCTCCATGTCAGTATGTACGCTCGGAGGATAAGAGGGGGAAGAAATTTTTTTTCTAAAACGGGAACTTGCTCTATTAGGTGCAGAAACTTGAGATCCATCAGAAGAGTCAGGAGTCTTGTCTTTATTTCTTTTTCTGGATTTTCTTCTTTTTCCATTTTTTTGTGATTTTTCACCTTCACTATGAAGAGAATCAGCATCTGAATGTCCACCTACGCCATTGCCGGTTGTTTTATCCTTCAACGACTCATGTGAAGCAGGAAAATCTGAAACTGATTTATGCTCTGTGACAATGCTGGCAATATAATCTTTGAAGGTGTCCATCTGCTCTCTTTGATAGATGGTATGCTCATGAATCAAATGGACGAAGTGATAGAATGCGGGACCATCTATATCAGGACTTTCGAAGTAATGTCCCACATCCATCTCAGGTTGCTGAAGACTCTCAGAATAGGTAAACGAGTTCGAGGCGAAATGCTCCTGAGGCTGCTCATTGCACTGGTCCTGATATGGAAACTGAATCGGCTGATAGGTTGGTTGAAACAGCATCGGCTCTTGCTCGGTATCTTGGAATACCTGAGGAATAGGTATCCAAGGCTCATGAACTGGAAAGTACGGGACCGACTCATACTTCGACTGAAAACTCAACAGAAGAAGTGCCGGTCTTTGAGGATAAGAGCTCTCCACTACTGGCTCAACGTCCATCCTCAAAATTGCATCAGTATCCATATCAACTGCATGATGTGTGATCCCTAAATCAGCGAGAGGTGGATCGCATCTAAGTCGTATGTGATCTCCTTCATATGTCGTCTTGACATCAGAAATCTCTCCGAAGAGATTCCAAAGTGAATCCTCATCAAGACTGCGGTGTGAACCGCCACGCGAGGCATCGACCAATGCTTGTTGTTCTGCGGTCATCCCCAGGTAGAAAGTCTGAGCTAGCTCAGCTCTGGAGATCCCGTGATCCGGAAATCTCCTCAGAAGAATATGAAATCTGAGCCACATGTCCTGAAGTGGCTCATGGGGATCATGTGAAAAATTTCTAATAACTGACCGCATAAAGTTGGCTCGACTAATGGGGTAAAATCTCCTCAGAAAAGCTATTCGAAGCGTACCCCAAGTAGCTCTCTCCTTTCCCAAACCTCGGAACCATCTCGCGGCTCCGTCCTTAAGTGTCAAGGGAAAGGTCTTCTTCCTAGCGTCCTCAGGTGTAATGTCTGAGTAGAACCGAGTGCCACAAATCTCCTCAAACTCATAAAGATACTCATACGGCTCCTCGTACGGCTTTCCATGAAATTTCGGTAGCAGTGAAACAAAGTTTGAGTCAATCAGGAAGATCGGTAATCTTGATGTAGAATCTGACTCAGCTCCTACAGTAGGTGCAGACTGCTCCATCCGCACTCTCGTCTCAGCAACTCGAGGACCCAAACCTCTCATCTGATCTGAAATTGGCTCGTGGGTCTCACATATCTGCTCAGCTGCCACTGTGACTGAAGGCTGGCTTAATAAGGACGAATAGAGAGGGGTAGAAGGAGACAGAGAAGAAAGGAAAACAAAAGGAGACGATTCTCCGAGGTCAGAGTCACACTCAAAGAAGGTCAGAGAACTTAGCTCAGGTTCGAGACACGAGACGTCTCGAGCTGACCTAAATGAACGGGTAGATGCGCCTGGAAGCGATGCTGTAAGAGTCGGCCTAAGAGATCATCTACCCATCATTGTGACTCAAGAAAAAGAATAGACAAGACACGAACAACGAGTAATTGCGATAGATATCAAAGATAGATATGAAAGATCAGGACTCACACCGCAAGGAAACACAAAGCAAAACCCCGAGTTCACCAACACAACCCTGGTGATGACCGCAAGAGTTCGGTCGTTTATCTTTTCAGTTTTACGGTTGTTTGGCAAACAACGTTCTCTCAGATTAGCGAGATTAGATAGGTGCCCAAAACTTCGACGTCGTACTGTCCTGAGTTCTCACCAGAACTCACCTAGTCTCAGCCAGTATGGAAGTAAGTACGGACCGTTTCCGGCTACCCGTGTTACTTGAGGATGGAGCCTTACGCAGTGTCCTCTAAACCTTCCACTCTACTAAGTGAACTCGGACTGTTTCCGGCTACCCGAGAGCACCCATTGAAGATAAGGTGAATTAAGGCGTGAACTAAGTAGTATTCCGATAGAAGATCAGACTCTGGCTCTACCTTATGGGTCACCTCTCTCTCGTTGATCTGGAGATGAGATCGATGATTCAATTTTTCAGGGATTGCTCTCCCAAAACAAGTAAGTCCTTACGTTTATTTTAAAGTCAGATAAAATTAGCAGTCCATGTTTTAATTTTCGGTTTTCACTTTTTTTTGGATATTTTCAGAGAAAAATCATCTAACAAATTTTTATTTCCGGGATCGGCCCTAGATACAAGCATCTAGGTGTCCAATCCTATGCAAGCATCTAATCTAAACTAAGCTATGATGCGTAGAGAAGGGAAACAACCCGTAAAGCACCTAACAAGCACCTATCTTAGAAAACCGCGGAAAACCGTCGAGAAAAATCGCGATCGAGAAAAGCCGTGGTGGGTGCCCTGCTCCCCCAGGAGTACAGCACTGGTGAAACAGACCCCAAGAAACGTACAAGTCGGGATGCCTTTACGAGGCCTCTTTCTACGACACTATTTTTATATATTTTTTACAAGAAATTACAAGAATACTAAACTTTTTGGTTTCACAGTTCTGAGTTGTGCGGCCAGAGCTGTGCTGCACAAATCAAAAACAAGAAACTGTGAGGTCGGAGAAATAAAATCGCAGAAATGAAATCTAATCCTAAGGTTCCCGCGATCCTCCTAGCGCTGCCTCCCCGGTAACGGCGCCATCTGAAAAACACCTGACTCGATCACTTCTTTATTCCTGCAAAAAGAGACAGAAACGAAATCGCGGTCGTTGTCGACCGAGTGGATATTATCAGAAAAGATTAAAATTAATTAATCTCTTTTTTATTTATACTCCTAAACAAATGTGTATAGTGATTCGTATGGAGTGTCGAACTCGGGGAGGCAAACTGTTTAGAACTAGGAGAAATCGGTAGAAAAGCTTAGGCAAGGGAGTTTCCTAATTTTTATTTTATTTTTAGGGATTTTTCTGAAATTTTATTTGACTTTTATGAATTTTATCTTTTTTTATGAATTTTTTGTATCTTTGTGATTTTTTTATTATTTTAGAAAATGTTTACATTTTTTTAATTTGGTTTTAATTTTGCTATTTTTATAGTTTAATTTGTTTTTAGGTTTTTATGGATTTTTAAAAGGATTCTAAGATTTTTTTAGGATTTGGTTTAATATTTTTTTAAGGTGAAGAATGTAATGGCGACGTTTTTATGATTTTTTAAAAAAATTAAAATTAGGTGGAAATATTTTTATTTAATTTTCTGTGCAAAGTAGGTAAAAATACCTTCAAAAAGGTATGTTGTACGTTTTTATAGGATTTTTAATGAATTAGTTATGATTTTTTGAAGTTTATATCAATTTAGTATTTTTTATTGATTTTTATATTTTCCTTTTATTTTATTTTTAGTTTGTTAGGTAAACGGTGGTGAAATATTCTAAGTACAATTTCTAAAGGATTTTCAGTAATTTTTTATCTATTTTATTTATTTTTTTATGTTTAATATTTAATTAATATGTATAAGATTGTGTGAAGTGTCTGCAGTGAAAGGACCTTCCTGTAATAATCTGGAGTTACGGGGGTATACGTGTAATTAACAGAAGTAGCGTGGGTACTTGCGTAAAAATCCTGAACTCACATGCTTCTCAGTTGCTTCTCACCTGGCGAGGATCTGTTTGTAATTTTAACATGTCGAGAAATTTCTGCAAAAGTCACAACACTCACGTGACTCGCACACGCGTTTCTGTTAGGTTCTGCTGTCGACACCTGGCGCATGCACTCGTGTCCGATGACGAGATCCAACGCCTCTGAATTGGGCGTGAATCGATGGTTTAGATTCAAACTGGAGAAGGTATCGGAGATCGAACGCCTCTGGATCTAGATGAACAGGGAAGAATGCCTTCGCCGGTGGATTTCAATCGCCAAATTGGAAAGCTCTCGTTGTTAATTGTCGCTTCTAATGGCTTGAACAACTTCAACTCCACCTTCTGCTCCAGATAGGCTTCAAAATGTCGATCAGATGAAGCTACTCGATGATCTGGAGGCGGAACTTTCCTCGTGGCTTTCGCAGTTCAGGCAACTCTTAAATCTCCTGTTGTCCGCGTTAATCTGGATATCAATTCGCTACGGGACAAGGAGCAATCTCTGATCGTCGTTCAGATGTTGAATGAGATCCCGGAACTGAAGTGAACGATCTGATGCAACTGATAGTTCGTCAGGGATGAAGGCACTGCTACCTGCAAACACAAAAATAACTGAATCGAGGCTTCGGAGCCTCGATTCTAAGGATCAAAGCACACTGTGGAATGAACGTACGAGGCTGAGTGGAGATGAAGGAGACGCCTCGAAGCTCCGGCCATCGGACACGGCCGGAGATGAACAAAGACGAGAGGAAGCGGAGAACGATGACGTTGTCGATGAAATGGACAGAATCGAGCAAATTTTTGAATCATTTTTTCGATTGAAAACCGAATGGAGGGGTTGAGATGAGAATCGGAGGGTTTGAGAAGAGAATGAGAGGATAGAGATAGAGATCTAGGATCAGAAACTAACCTGGAGAGATATCGCGGATTGCGGATGAAGGATTCGCTTGGGGACAAGGAGCTCGCCGGAGGAGGATCACTGGGAGGCTCCTTCGTTATCGCCTCGACGACAACGACTCGGAGGCTTTGTGCGACGAGGCGTAGCGTCGTGTACACGGTCGATCATGCCGGAGAAGAAGCCCGGGAAGAGACTGCCACGCTCTCCCTCGGAGCGACTCTCTCTCTCTCTCTGAGAATCGATCTCTCGCTGGTGGAGTGGATTTTCAGAAAAATGGCGGATGCCCTTCTACCTGTACCCTATGGGTCTATATATAGAGCTCCGAGGAGATGTAGCTTCGCCGTTGACGTTCGTTGGGCGAACGATCGTGCAGTTAGAGCAGTTGGAGCAGTTGGAGCATAGAAGAGAGTCGCCCAGACCACTGTAGCTTTGTCAACGTGAAGAGGCTCGAATGGCTTCGTGTGGTTCGGGGCATTCGACATTTTATTTCTGGAGGGAGAAGATGATGAACAGTGCCTGGGCGGGCACTGTTCATCCGTGGAAAAGTCAACAACCCGAATAATTAATAAATATTTATTAATTAAATATTTTAAATGTTAATAATAATATCTTTAATTAAAAAAATATTTTTATTATATATATATTTTTTTAATCGTTATTGTATTTATGTGTTTATATATTTTTAATTTTTAATTTTATTATTTATAACATAAGTTATGTTTATATAATTCTAATAAAATAATTTTTTTAGGAAGCTTTTTAATATAATTTTATATATATATAATTTTTTTAAATTAATTTCTATTACTCAGGAAATAAAAATCGGAAGAATAAAAATATAAAAACTTTTAAGAGATAATTAAATCCAAAACAATGTAAAGCCAATTGTACATGTATACCAATATGGTCCCACAATCCAACTTTTACATCTTAATTCAGATCTTAATGAAACCACTTCCATTTAGTAGATATTTATATAAGATGTATTTTAAAAGTGAGTAGGTTCCATTTGGAGTTTGTCTGGCCAAGTTATGAGACTTGGAAGTCAGGCTTGACGGCTTTTAACTTTTGAGATTTATTGGCATATTATTACATTTTTTACAATTTTATAAATTATATTTTTATATTTTTATAAAATATTACATATTTTTATGAACAATTTTTGTAAAAGAAGTGTTTTGATTTGAAGTTCTTTTGATGAAATAAAATAAGTGAAGTATTTACATTATGAAAAATGAGTAAATTACATTTTTGATCTTTATTTTCTGAATATTTTTATAAATTATGATCCTTATCTCCCCCTACTTATTTCTTTGTCGACCTGGTCAATATTGACATGGTCTCGGGGTTAGGATCAATCTGTATACTTTCCGTATACATCATTCTTTTATTTTTTATTTTTCTTTTTTTCTCTTTATTTTTTTTATTTTGGTAAAAATAAGTGTTAATTATATAATATTAATTTTTGTGGTTAGAATGTTAATTAATTGGAATTAGTGGATATTTACATGTATTTTACCAAGGATTTTAGCCAAAATAAAAGAATAAAGGCGATGAATCACAAATTCATCAGTCCGACTCAATGACAACTTCGGGTTGTGAGTCTTTTATTGAAGCTGACACAGTAGTGGTGATGCAAGTAGCGAGAGGCATGGATGTGTGGGGAGTCTCTAAACCAACGGTCAGCTCGATAGTCGGTATCTTAGGTATAGCAGAGAGGCATCAATTTACTTCTCACAAATCGTCTGAGGTTGGGGAAGTAATCTATGACATTTATTAAGGGAAGTTTAAAAATCAGTTCCTCATCGAGTGCTTCTTTTAGGGTAGGATCCAATTTTTTTAAGTCATTTCCATTTTCAAATTTTATGTGTATTTTTTTGTTTTTCAAAAAATTTTGGCCTTTCTGGAATTTACGATTTTTTTGGTGTTTTCGATATGTGAAAGAGTGGAGGGAGATCATGCAGACTCGAGATTGGAGGGCAAGTGCTTAGTAGAAGAGGGAGGTAGAATGGACACCAGTTGTACAGAGAGTGTTTTTTTCCTTGTGTGTGATTGATCTTCAACATCAAATTCACTTATTTCCTTTTCCACTTTCATTCCCAAGCTAACAAAAATCGAGTGCAATATTTGAGTGACATCTCTCAACTTGTTACCAAATGGTTCATTTTTTCGATAAGTCTAGAAATGTCATCCTCCAAAAAATTCTCATGACGAATCATGGGAGAGTTCTGCTTAATTGGAGGATACTGCTGAGATATTGAAGTCTCACACTCAACATACCTAGACTCCGATATGTAACGATGGGTCAAGTATGGACCATTCAGTTGGCAGATATTAGTCGGAGCCTCATATGGTGAAGTTAATAAAGTAGGGCCTCATAGATTGAATTCATGAGTCCATTCCCCTGTATGTGTAGGCTCTCTGAATGGCTATGAAGGTGTGCCAATGTAAGCTTGATCACTAAAGTCAGTCAATTCGGGGAAATCATGATGTGCAGGCCTCTCCATTCGGATTGTTCGATCGACCAAGTTGTACCCTAAGTCAAGTCAAGATGTGTATGTATGATTTGTTGAGTTGTCCCATCATTCATATGAAGAGGATATGAAGTATGTGGGGGTATGTAATTCTTCTAGTTATTCGCCTCATAAGTGGCTTGCATATTGAATGGTTCTTTAATTCTAGCAAGCTCCCTCGAATATGGTGAGTCAGCCCAAGATGGAAGTGGATCCAGAGTGCTAGAATGTGGAGTAGGTGAGAAATGCGGTGAAGTAGAGAAGTCAATTAAAGTTCTGACTTTGCGGTCTGGATGGGGTATGAGGAGGAATAAGAAGGTAAAGATTATTAGATTTTGGTCGAAGAGGAGCGACCTGGAGATGATGACCAATATCCTGACATCTTGAAGAGGAATGGATGAATGTAAGTGGATCGAGGTAGAAAACGTTCAAGTACATAGGATAACACATAGAGATCGACACGAAACAAACGCAAGAGCAAACCCCAATTCACCAACTCTACACGTGAGGGTCATAAAGGTTCGCTGGAATTATCCTGTCAGTTTTAGTTGGTGATATTTGCAAGTCTTGAAAGATTAACGAGTTGTTAGGTGCTAGGACTTCCCTACAGACTATACTGATTCTTACGAATAGTTGCACCCACTTTCAACAGCATATGAGTAAGTGAGGATCGTATAAATACAGCTACTCGTTTCTTGAGGACGGAGCCTTTCATGGTGTCCTCTAAATTTCCCACTTTGCTAAGGAAATCTGGATCGTTTACCAGCTACCCATAGATCCTCACTGAAAAGTGTCTAATCATATTTTTGAACTAGTAGTCTATCTGAAAATCCTGGCTTGGTTCTATCCTAGTGTTGTCTCTCTCTCTCTCTCTCACCTGCAAGTAAATCAGACAATAACGGGGTTGCCCTCCCGCAAACAAGGGTTAATTTTAGTCTTTTTTTAATTCAATTCAATTAGCAGTCCCGAATTTGGAGATTAGCTATCACTGTAATTAATCCACACAAGCAATCACGTCTACCATCCAGTCCTACTTCCTCTATCCTAGGTTAGAAAACTGCGAGAGGGAATCAAAAAAAGCCGATGTGATCAAGAAAACGATGATGAATGTTTGAGTAAGAAGACTTACAGTGCATCTAGATCTCTACATGCAAGATGCAAATACAGAATTAAAAATTACACTATATGGAATGCAAACGAGAAAAATGTTCCTAGACAGGCAATTCTATTAGTGAGAGATGAACAATTTAATTTGGACCAATATATCAGTGGTCTACGTGTGTTTCGTTAAATGGGATGTGTGGTCCTATAGAATACGAGCACGAGCAATAAAATAATCTAAGGGAATGCTTTGAGAGCTGTGAGTGCAGGTCCTAGTCTACGTCAAGCAAACCACATAACCACGAAGGGTCCGACGTACAATCCTGATACACATGCGAGATTCCAAACGGAAGCTATAAATCAAACAATTTAAAAAACGAAAACTAAAATCTCTCTTTAAAAATCTTCTTGTCATCTCAACAGACGACTCGATCCATGAAATGTTAGCCTCCAATGCACTTCGAGATGCGTCAACTTCAAGAAAGCCGCTCTAAGTTCACTAGGACCTCGCACAAAAAGATAGAGATTATGTCAAAGAAAGATAAATACAAATAAAAAAATAAAATAGAAAAATTCTGGAAAATAAATAGAGTCATAATTACAAGAAAAACTTGGGGTCAGACTACTCGGGGGTGGAAAACTTAAAATCAAGATTTTCTAAAAATTAACCTAAATCATGCCTCAAGCAACAATGCCATCTGATGAATCGCGAGATGCCCCATATTAATCTGTGTGAATTAACGTTTAAATGTTGTTCGTTCATTGTAGTCGGGCAAGGTCGGATTAATCAAAAACTGTAAATTAAATGATTTTTCCAATTAAAGCGAGCAATCAAATTTTTTTACTTAGGAAAGCCCAAGGTCGAACTCAGGGAGGCCACTATCTCCTTAGGTTGGTTTTCAGTCAATCTAGAGGTTAGGGTTTCAAAGAGGTATTTTTAAAATTTTTAAATGCAATAAATGAATGAAATATGAATTTGGCAAAGTTCAGGGATTAAATGCAAATTACATTCAAATAGTGTCCAAAAATCTCAAACTTGGCCAAAATGTGAAATGCAATGAAAACATACTACTATAATTTTTTAGAATTTTTAAATAAAAATGAATTAATTACTAATTAAATATACAGACTAGGTGATTTTGAATTACTTTATTTTAATAAATACCAAACATCAATATTTTCCAGAAATTAAATTATCCTAGGTTGGTCTATGTGAGAGGTATCCAGAATAATTTTTAATCTTTAAAAATACTAACTGAGGAATTCATTAAAAATCAATTACTAAAATCACTATTTCATTTATTTTGACCTTGATATACATGAAAATGAGATGAAATTTGGGCACAATGTATAACAACATAAAATTTATCTATTATTAGAGCAACAGATAATTTAATATCAATTAAAGATCACACAGAGGGCAAAATATTCTATTTTCCCCCAAAAAATAATTATAGTAAATGAATCGTGGCTCACAAAAATTCAGTCAAGTATCCCTGATGATTAACATAAGTAGTTCTACAATGAGAAATTTTTAAAATGATAAAATGGTGCGAAATGAAATTTCAAATTATTGCCAGAACACAGGGTTCTCAATGCAATTACAGAAAATGAATAAACAAATAGTAGAATAAAGGTGCTTCTTTAATTACCTAATCTTCATGGGCACACAGGTAATTTCTCCATCGGGGCACGTGCTTTATTCTCCAAAAAGTTGGAGGGTGTGATTTGCTATTTCACTAGGTGGGTAGGTGCCTTGCATGTGATTCTAGAGGAGGGGCTCCTCTATCATTTGTTAGAGAAGTAAGGGGATCGGTGCAAATATCCCCTCCCCCACGTGCTCCTCACTTGCAAGGGAAGGGTGAACTGGGCGGTGGCTTGCGTTGAACCCCAGGAGAATGTGGGCGGTCCCGAGCGAATGCGATCGGTGAGGATGGCGAGAAGGTTGGCCGTCGATGGAGCTTCGGGCAGCCGAGGTGGTTGGCTATCGGCAAGGCGAGCACCGAGGTTGAGGATGTGCGACATCTGTTGTCAGAACAATGAGTTGTGCACGACTAGAGGAGGGGTTACCGCCGCATGGCCATCCCTCTGCTGTAGCGGGCATCAGGGACTGGCGGAGGACGTAGGAAAAGCTGATGCGAGGTCGTTTTGGCCGCTCACGAGCGGGGGTGCAATGGAAGGCGACCGCGGTTGAAAGGTGTGGAGCTGAAAGATTGGAGCTACGGTGGCGGTTGTGCAAACACACATGGGGGAGCGTGGTGGAGGCTCTAGGGGGTGCTATCAACCGATGGTTGCACGCGAAGATGCAGGGCTCAGAGGCGCTGGCGAGACAGATGCACTCCGTTGGAGGCTTAAAGGTGACGATGGATACGTGCGTGCCACTGGGGACGACGTAGGCCGATCGTGAAGAGATTCCACTATCTTGAGCGTTGCTACTGGAGCTCAAAGGAAACCCACGGTGACGTGATGGTGGGGTTGCGGTTTGGCTAGGGGTGGGGCAACTCGTGGCGGATCGGTGGGTTGTGCAAACTGATCGAGCTGAGGTGGGTCGATGAGGGAGGAGGTGTCGTGGTTGAAGCCAAGGTGGAGTATGAACGATGGAAGGTGGATGATTGTGATGAGGTTGTAGGAGACAGAGAAGAAGAAGTATGGTAGACTCAAAGGAGGTGGGAGATGTAGTATAGAAAGAAGATAAAAACATGGGACGAAGAAGAAGGAGATAGAGAATGGTTACCTGTAGCTTCGTCGAGTGGAGGAGCGATGCGTTGGTCCTATTTTTGCCTTAAACTGTGGACGAACACAGCGAAGCTTGACAGCTTCCTGCTCAGGAGCTATAGCAAGGTTCTGACAAACCTTGGATCTCGCCTGGCAGAGGTTCTCGCTCGAGGATGGAGGTAGGCCACTGTCACCGGAAGACCTCTTCGAGCTCGCTCTCTATCTTGCATTAAAGCACGAAGTGGCGGATGAATTGGACGACGGATGCATGGGGTGCTTTATGGATCATTGGTTGGAAGAGGGGAGGGAGATCGTGAGGGGAGAGGGCGACGTGCGCAAGAGCCGCGGATGGTGCACGTGCGTGTGGAGAGAGAAAGAGAGAGGTGCGAGATATGGAGATGGTTGAGGGAGACTAGGTTATGTGCATGGGATGGGGAGATAGGAAGTGAGAGAGAGTGGGTAGAGAGAGATAAGAGAAACGAGAGGGTGTGGTTTGCATGGGGGAATTAGTTACATGGGGGGAGAGAGAGAGAGATGGGGAGAGGGGGAGTACGTGGGTTTGCATGTAGTATTGGAGGAGATAGAAAGAGTGAGGAAGGGGAGAGAGAGAGAGAGATGGAGGGAAGAGAGGAAGATGGTGGCGCGACGTGGCGCACGCCGTGGCTGCCACGTGGAGGAGGTTAAAATAAAATTTAAAAAAATTAATAATAATAATAATAAAGATAAATAATTTAAATAAAAAATAAAATAAAATTACGAAAATAAATAAATAAATAATGAGGGGGTGACATGTGTAGGCTCCATGAGTTGCCATGTATCGCTCCTAAAAAATTCAAAAATTAAATGTAAATAAAAATAAAAAAGAAATAACAAAAGGGGTCACATAAAAAGTGATCAACATGAAAGTTGCTCGTCTCGACAAGATCTACAACTTTTGTGAAGGGCCTAAAATAAAAAAATCATCTGTATAAAAAGTATTTTTGGGGGTATCTTATAGATTTAAAATACCATATTTTTATTTTTTTGCAGATTTTTTTCCATTTTTTATTAAGAGAAAAATCAAAATAAAATCACATAACATATGAAAGGAATATTTAAAACTTATTCTATTTTTTGATTTTTAATAAAAAGATAAAAATAAAGGGTATTTTGGTCAATATGTACAATATACAAAGGGGGCCCAGAATCCAAGTTTCACGTACGAACTCCAATTTTATGAAATTGGTCTTGTTTTGAAGTTTTGTGAATATATATTACTTTAAAAGTGAGTAGACCTAAATCGGACATTGTATGAGAGAGATACACACAATTTAAGGTTCTTAGTCTCAAACCAGGGCTCGGATTTTATTGGTCAATTTTACAAGTTAGTATTTTTTTATGTTTTCTCTTTATTAGTGTTAGTAATATATACACTATAGAGTTTATTTTATTGGAGTTGGAGTTAGTATAAAATAGATACAATTAAGTGAATTTGGCTAATATACGTGATATGTACATGTGAATTTGGCTCCTTATTTAATGCAGATATACATGCTAAAATACACATATTATTTACACATGCATGGTCTACTGGCTAAAGAAGAAAAACTCTTGATGTACATGTTGCACCTTGTATATAGTTCAAAAAAGAGAAAAAGAAGAAGAAGAAAAAAAGAAGAACTCCAAAAAAATGGACATGCCTAATTGAAAACAAAATACCTTCCGGAGTATGTATATTTGAAAGGCATATGCTTTAAAGCCTCATAACAAGGTAGCCTGCAGCTGGAGACTTGGATACACTATTCAAGCTCCACGGATATGTGACTACACTGGTCATAGTCCATTCTCTTCTCTACCCACTCCTCGTGAGTTAGTCGTACTTGAAGTTAGAAGGGAATACCCCGCTCCTCAAGGAAAGAGTTGCTAGACCGGGGAATTAGAGTTACCTTATTAGAAGAGGATGGTTCTTTGTCATTTCTAATATGGAGAGCTATATTTCACTTACACAATACATGTAAGATTCATAGTCATCAGAATTTGTGTGTGAGGATCTGTTTTGACCTGACTATTGAGGCGACTTGAATAAGAGACTTGTGGAACTTAAAGGCTGTTAGGTCTTAAATTCAGATCCCAATAAGGTTCTACCACATTATTAATCCAAAGGTTGAGTCGAGCTCCAGTTTCACCTTTTGTTCATGACCTTGGTATGGAACCCAAAATCATTTCACTCTTGCATTTCATTGTAGTTGCTCGGGGACGAGCAAGGTTTAAGTATAGGAGGTTGATGATTCATCACTCTAAAAGTTGAAAATAGAACTTTGTTCTCGAGTAATTAGTTGCATATCTCCACTTATATTGCATTGCATCATATCTCTCTGTCCGCAAGTACCCATCTTCTGATAGTCAGTACATCTCTTCACAAATTCATCAGAATCCTTGAAGAGAGTCGGCCACCAAAGGCCGGATTGGAGCACCTTTTGTGATGTCCGTCTCCCAGAATGATGTCCTCCTACCTCAAGCCTGTGGCAGTATGTGAGGATGCTATGCTGCTCTTCTTGAGGAATGCACCTCCTCCAGATGCTATCCCCTCCTTCATGATAAAGGACGGGATCCTCCCAATGGTAAAACTTGGCCTTCGTAAGGAAGGTCTCAAGTTTCTGCCTGGGCTAACCTTGTGGAACCGTCTTGGTGACAAGATAGGTCACAATGTCGGCGTACCATGGAAGCGAGGTGATAGCGAGTATCACCTCATCTGGAAATGTCTCTGTAATAGGTGCACTGGGCTCAGATTCCTCAAGGTTCTCTAGATGGGAGAGGTGATCCGCCACAACATTCTTAACTCCAGGCTTATCCTTAATGTCAATATCAAACTCCTGGAGGAGAAGGATCCATCTGGTAAGGCGAGCTTTGGCATCCTTCTTGGCCATGAGGTACCGGATGACGGTGTGATCTGTAAAGATAGTCACTCTAGATCCGAGAATATATGATCGATACTTATCCAAAGCAAAGACTACAGCTAGCATCTCTTTCTCAGTCACGGTGTAGTTCTGCTGAGCGGCATCCAAAGTCCGGCTAGCGTAGTGAATGGCATACGGCAATCCATCCCTCCTCTGTCCAAGCACAGCCCCAACGGCAAAATCAGAAGCATCCGTCATGATCTCAAATGGGAGAGACCAATCGGGTGGCTGAAGGACAGGAGCCATGACAACCATATCCTTCCCTCTTTTGAAGCATTATTGCAACCCACAACATCCCGTCATTAGACGTCAACGCCACTAGACTAGGTTGAGATGCACTATCCTCCCTAGAGGAGGATGGATGTTTCCACCCGTGTGCTACTCCAAGCCAAAGGATTCTACCTCCTCACCACCTCATCAATGAAGAGCTACGTGCATGGTGCTTGTACAAGTTAGGTCACTGTCTAAAAGAATCGTGCGTATGTATGAAATATTCTACTTAGACCAATCAAGATGACATGTGAACATAGACTTACGAACTCAAAGAATCAACCCACTCAACCTGAAAAATCTTAACTCCAGATCCAATAAGGTTCCTCTGAAATTAGGTAGATTAAGGTCAAATTAAATCCATCCTCGACATCTATTCGTAACTTGGTTCAGAACCCACTAACTTTTCACTTTGCATATGCTAGATATGCAGATGAGATGCAAATGACATGCAATGTAGATGAATGAAGTGCAAGACACAAATTTTTTTGAATGCAAGGATGATATGCAAGAGCAAATAAGAAGCCTATTTTTTTGTTGTTTTTTTTGTTTTTTTGGTATACCTGCTATCTTACAACAAATTTTACAAGTATTATACAATATATTATACAAATATACATGAATTTTGCAAAAAAAGTTTTTTTTTAATTTTACCTACCCCGTAATTATTGCATAATATTTACAAAAATATGTGAACGTACGAGCTATGGGTAAAGTATATATGTAATATATACATGTCCCCCTATACTTAGTGTGTGCTATGTCCTCAGAGCATGAGAAGCGACGAAGAAGACATAGCTCATGCTAAGCATATGAGAGATAAAATAACAAAAAGTATAGAAGTCGAACCGCCCCCCTATACTTAGGCTTTGGCAGCCTAACTTAGGCTGCCAAAGCCTAAGTATAGGGGCCGATTCGACTTGTATACTTAGGCTGCCTAAGTGTAGAAGAAGATAAAAATGAGGCGGTCGAGATCAGGTGGAGAATTGATGAATATATATATATATATAGGGCGGGCAGCGGTCCCCCATATATTTAGGCTCTGGTCATCCTAAGTATAGGATAGGAGTAAGTGTGAGAACGGATGAGATGGGGAATGTACAAGGGTCAAGAAGGTTTGTAACGAACCTTCTTGTGTGAACGAAGAGGTGGGGAATATACAAGTTTGTCACTGTCAGAATCACACTCAGATGAATAATAATGAGGTGAAGGGATCATCTAATGAGGGTCGACACACAACTGTTTTCTCAGATTTGGTTTAAGGACAGTCGAGCTGAGCTCACTCATGTAATTCACCTCATCCAGACCAGATGAGGATCATTAGAAAATTCCTTCTCCGGTATATTGAAGGAAAATTTCTTAGCCGCCTTTCAAGAACCTGAAGTATTAAGAGGAATATGAGAGTGACGTGCCTTGAGGGGTTCGGAGGAATACCTCGAGGAATCAATTCTCAACTTCCTTTTACTGGATAACTGACTCGAGGATGGAGCAACCATGTTTTTGGGTGGGATCAATTTGGTCTTAGCTGTCTCTTTTGTTGCAGGTCTGGGATGTGGAGTGGTGCAGACCATGGGTCTCTCATTAGATGAGTCTCCATATAGATTATAATATTCCTGAAGGGTCAACACACGTCTCGGGAAGGTGCTAGTGATCTCAGTTGGCTTGGAATTATTAGTCACGGATGTAGGATCATCAAAACGGTCAAGAAAATCAGCAAAAGTCATGTCCGACTCGATGACAACTTCGGGTTGTGATTATTGAAGCTGATGTAGTGGTGGTGATGCAAGCAGCGGGAGTCGTGGATGTATGGGGAGTCTCTAAACCAATGGTCGGCTTGATAGTCTGTATCTTAGGTGTAGCAGAGAGGTGGGACTCATCTACCTCTCGATGGTCATGACAATCGGCAACTTTGTGGGTTACCTTAGAGTAGAGTGTGTCAAAGAATGGGGTGAGGTCGAAGTGGTCCCAATGCTGTAAAATCGATTTCCCAAGTCTCGCAATCTATTGTCACCTTAGCCAGTGCTAGTAACGGCTTCCCGAGAATAATCAGAGACTGGGTAAACTCTCCTTGGTGCTCAATGTTAATGATCGTGAAGTCTACCTGGAGTAGAACACCTTAGAAAGTAAAGATGAATGAAATGGTTCCTCTCGGCCTTTTTATAAATCGATCAACTAGTTGAACGATCTTTCTCGACTTCCTGATTGGACTGAGTTTGAGCTTGTCAAACACAAAGTTCAGGAGGATATTTATTGATGAATCATCATCAATTCCCGCATGGGTGAAAGTAGTGTCTTTGATCTCACATTCAACCCTAGGCATCCGCTTCACTCTACGGCTTTTGGTCTTTCTCCCCATCACCAAGTAGGTGGCCATAGACACTATGTGTCTCTCAGTCCTTGTCCTCTTATTGCCCGACCTCTTAGGCATCAATTTACTTCTCACAGATCGTTTGAGTCCGGGGAAGTGATCTATGGCCTTTATTAAGGAAAGCTTAAAAATCACTTCCTCATCGAGCGCTTCCTTTAGGGTAGGATCCAATTTTTGTAAGTCATTTTCATTTACAATATTTATGTTATTTTTGGGTTTTTCATTTTTTTTGCATTTTTGGAATTTTTGTTTTTTTGGTGTTTTCTATATGTGAAAGAGGGGAGGGAGAACACACATACTCTATATTGGAGGGTGAAACAGAGGGTTTCTGCAAGGTCTATAAATCTCACAAGGCGAGAGATCCAATCGATGTGGTGATCGCTCACGAAACCCAATCTAGTTCAACAATCAACCCATAATTAAATAGTAGGCAATAAAGACAGTGTGGATCAAAATTTATTATAAATCCTACAATAAAATGTGTATAGTGACAAGTAGAGTAGGGTGTCGAACACACGGAGCACATAATGTAGCACTATATATTGTTTACAAATAAATAATATAAGTATATGTGTACATATAACTATGCAAAATATTAATCAAATAATGTGGGTTTTTAATTTAATTAATTGTTTAATTTTGTTTTATATTTTATATTTTGATTTTTAATTTTCTATTTATATATTTTTTATATTTTTATATTTCTTTTTCTTTTACAATATATATAGCTATATATCAAGTATATATACAATATATAATCATATATATATATATAGATATTAATAAAAATTCTCAAAAAAAAAGAAATAAATTCTTTTTGGGTTTTAAATATTTTTTATTGTTTTTGTGATTTTTTAAGGAATTTTGCTAATTTTTATATATTTTTAAAGTTGAAAATATCCTAAAACAGGGATGAAAGAAAGGTTGAATTCAAAATGGAGATAAAAAATATCAACCAATATCAAAATTTCTCCAAATTAATTTTTATGTAAATATAATATAAAGTAACTAGAAAACAAAATTCGCTATTTTGGAATTTTTGGGAATTTTATTATTTTTTATAGAATTTTTGGATTTTTTTTCAATTTTAAGCATTTTCTTTTTCTGTTTTTAGTGATTTTGGGTCTGAAAGTTAATAATACTTAAATAAGCATAATATATTTTTTTGGGGATTTTTTGAAGTGATTTTATATTTTTTTGGCTTTTTTAAGGCAATCAGGGGCTGACTATGTGCTAATTGATTTTTAGAAAAATAGGAAAAGGGCATAAAATCCAAATATAATTTTATCGCATGATCAAGCATGCATCCATGTACCTACTCCTATTTTTTGGTTATTTTGAGGTAGGGGAACTATTTTTAATAAATGGAAAACAAATCACAAAAATGGTTGGCCTCACAAGGGTATAATGGCAAATATAAATAAAGTTGAGGGTCTCTGTGCAATTTTACCCAAACTTTAACACTAATTTTAAAACTTTATATACTAAAAGACAAATAGAAAAAACATGCAACTTTTACAAGATAAAACGTGTGCATGCACGTGACTCTGGGGGGGACTAAATTGCAATATTAAAATCTTTAGGGGGGTTACATGCAATTAATTCACTACTTTTTAAACTACATAAAATATTTACAGGACTATTTAGCAATTACAAAAAGTATGGAGGGAGGCTATGCAATTTATCAACTTAAGCGCTGAGATCCAACCGTCCTAGGCTCGCCACGTGGTTGATCGAGCAGCTCTCTTCACGTACACATTCGTGGGGAAAAACGGTCCAGATTAGATATGGACCACCGTTCTTGATCTGACGACAGGAAAGGGGTGTTGGAAGAACGTGCAAGAATTGCCTACATGGGAACTTTGGTTCATCGATTCTCCAATCTCCGACGGTCTTTCTTTCCTCTGACGAGCCTAACAGGTAGCTAGGCTTCCTTTACGCGTGGCTGCAGAGTACAAGCGAGGCGAGGCGAGGTGACGTTGGACGCTCTACTGAGGTTGAACCACCTAGAGCAACTTTAGGTGGTCGTTGAAGTCCCAGAGGCTTCAAACGTCCTGCAAAACGCAACCAAAAGACTCTTGGGTATGAGGGCTATCTCCTCGACCCGGGGTTTGTTTCGAAATAGCAGAGGGAATGGAATGGAGGGGGGGGGGTCTCCGGCGAAGGAGGAGGGAATTCTGACTCCTTGAATCAGGGCTTGATTCAAGAGGGTTCTGAGGGGGGTCTTTGGAGAATGCAAAGAGGATTGAAATGGGATGGAAGTCAGGGTGAATAGAGGGTCAGATCGCTTCAATTTTGACCTGGATCATGAGCTCCAACAATTTGGGGCTTTTCAATTTGAGCGTGATTTGATTAATTTAACTACGAATTAAAGACATGGAATGAAAATAAACTAAAGAGTTGCCTAGGAATGAAAGAACGAAGGGCTCAACCGATCTGAGAGGTTAAGAGCAGAACCAGCCGGCGGCGCTCCGACGGTAGGTTGGATACACCTCCTCCCTTGCTCTCCTCACTACAAATCAAGGGCTCCACCTTGTTGTCACCATGGCAAAACCATAGGAGTGATCTAAGGGGCTAAAGCTCAAAGAAGAGGGATCAAAAAGCCAAAATGAGCATGGGGGATATATTTATAGGTGATGAAATGGAGATTCATCACCCCTCTATACTTGCCTTTGCTAGTCCCTAGCAAACACTTATGCCTAAAAGTGCGGAGAAGAAAATAAAGAAAAGAAAAAGAAAGAACTTGGAATAATGTTTGACTTTTAAACTTGTCTTAATAATGTCAAAGTTTGGAACTTAGAGAAGGCCTTTGGATTAATGATGTGTTTGGAACCACTTGGAGTTTAGGATTTGTGATACAACAACCTTTAGAATCCATACTCCTATTATTCAGTCCAATTCACAACCAGGTAAAAACCATCCTCTCAGTTGCATACGCTTACTACCTTGAAATGATAGAACCATGTGTGTGAAATTGTTCAGCCCTCCCCAGACAAAACTATTGAACCACAAGGTGTCTGCTCTTCTGATAACTCATCCTCGTGGAGTCGGATATTTCCTTCTAAGGTCAAGTACTTCCGATCTTTACAACCGAATGGGATAAGAAGTTAAAGAAGGGGAAGAGAAGTGGGAATGTACCAATGTAGTCATCATTCCCGCGTGAAGTCAATCAGTGTAACTGGATCGTCACCAAGAAGCAGGATTTTTCTGAAGCTTGTTTTTGTGGAATTTTTGGTTGAGGGCTTCTTTGGACATTTTCTTTGACTTTGCATAGCCTCTGCATTCTTGTTTGTGCCTCGATGGATATATCATCTTTTGTTCCATCACTATTCTGGGGTCTTAGAAAAAGTTGTGTCGGTAGACCATCTCTCATCCGAAGCATTGTTTCAATCCATCTCCAGTCTTTAGATATCATTGTTATTAGAATAAGTGGGTTAGAGTACTGGTGTCAGCAATCCCCAAGAATGGTTCATGAGCCACTCTTGATGAAGCGGCCTTGCATCGCCCCGACTGACCCCAAGAATTTTCAACAGTCCATCTAGGTTGAGCTAAATGTTAGGTGCGAGGTTTCCAATCAAGCCACTATCTCAAGTGTCGTAGGAATGATATGAAGGGTTCTATTTAGGCACATGGAATTGGCTCAAGAATATAGTCTTATGGAATCTAAAGAATTAAGTCAAGGTGACATGAAGTATATCCAATTTCAGTCCTCAATGTATTCCTCTGAAATTAAATGTATTAAAGTCTACAATAAGCTCCAATCTTCAGACTTTATTTGAACTTTGTTCAATCGCCTAGATTACTCCGAAAAATGCTCATGCTAGGCATAATGTAGAAAAATATTTTTGTCAAGTAATTTTCAGACTTTTGATCTTTTTATGGGTTTTTGAAAAGATGATGCAAATGCGGAGTTTTTTTTAATTTTGCAAATGTTTTTGGTATTTTGGTTTTGCAAATATTTTTGTGGTTTTCGCAAACAAAAGATTTTGGCTAAGAAAATAGGTACAAATATTTACATAGGGACGCATCTTTTATTTATAAGAGTTAAGTTTTTAAGAATTTACAAGGGATAAGTGATCATTTTTATA
The DNA here is from genome assembly GCA_037367405.1 of Ottelia alismoides. Classification (NCBI taxonomy): domain Eukaryota; kingdom Viridiplantae; phylum Streptophyta; class Magnoliopsida; order Alismatales; family Hydrocharitaceae; genus Ottelia; species Ottelia alismoides. The sequence goes on along the minus strand of JAZKJV010004654.1, from coordinate 33,545 downwards.
GAAACATACAATTAATAATGAATTTTTAGAGAGATATATACATTCCTCAAGCTTATTTGAAAATATTTTTACAAAAGACTTTGGAAAACTATAGTCCAAAATAATTTTTACAAACATTTTTTTACAAACATTTACATACATTTGAAAACAATATATATTTTTCAAAATATTTTTTCAATCATTTTCCAAAGTTTTGCAAATCATTTTTTAAATATTTTTATTTCATGCTAAGAAAAGAAATTTTACAAACAATATATTTTACAAAGGTTGAAAACATTTTACAAAATATTTTTCATTATTAATCATTTTGTATAAAAATTTTGAGGAATAACAAACATCATTTTTATTGGTGAATTTGTATATATTGTATTTTATATTTATTGAAAATACGAAAATATGAGTTATAGATAAAATATACACGCGCTATATATTGAACCCCCCTATACTTAGCTTGAGCTATGTCCTCATAGATCGGAGAGATAGAAAGACATAACTCATACTAGGTATAGAAAAGTCTATACTACAAGAACAACTAAAGAATGGTAAGTCGGTCATACCCCCTATACCTAGGATCAATTACTCCTAAGTATAGCAGTCTGTATACGAATGCAGGGAGGGTCGAGGGTGGGAAACGAATAAACGAATAACTCAACGGCTCGACCTGTCTCCCCCTATACTTAGGGTAAAATAATCCTAAGTATAAAAAGAATGTCAAAAGTTGAGGAGACAGGCGAGGGATTAAAGAATGAGCATCTAAATGCATTCATCCCCCTATACTTAGGATAAAGCATATCCTAAGTATAGCAATGATGTATGGGATGAATGCTACCTTTCATAAGAATAAAATAATGACGAATGAAAAGAAGAAAAGAAGAAAAGAAGAAAATGAATAACTATTCAAAAATGTTTTTACTGGCCTCGACTGCATAAGTGGATGCTGTGGATGTAAGTTGTTCATAGTGGACCACTTGAATTGAATCTTCCACGAACAAAAATGTGTCATGTTCGAGATACGTCTTCAGTAGTTGTCCCTTGATCACAAATGGTTGTGCATCAACTAACAGACCAGATATGACTATACTTCCATCGCCACACACTTGTTTCACTACGAACAGACATGTCCACTTGCTCTTCAATTTCCCTTGGAATAGTTTGAGCTTTGCATCGAACAACTAAACTCTCCATCCTGGCCTGAAGGTCTTGCGATGGATGTGCTTGTCATGCCACTTTTTGACCTTTTCTTTATACATTAGGTTGTAGTCATATGCATACTCGCAGAATTTAAGGAGCTGATTCAGATCCAACTTTATATTCTGTCTTCCCTTCTTGGAATCCAAATTACATATGTTGATTGCCCATAATGATTTGTGAATAAGTTCCGCAGGCAGATGGCATGGCTTGCCGTATACTAGGCGGTAGGGGGACATTCCTAACGGTGACTTGTACGCTGTCTGATAGGCCCAAAGTATTGAGTCCAGCAACTGCGGTAATTCTTCCTGTTGGGGAGTACGAGTTTCTGCAATATCATCTTTATCTCCCTATTTGAACATTCAGCCATGCCATTGGACTCTGCGTGGTATTGAGAGGTGATACGATGTTCTATGCATAATTCATGTGTCAGCTTTTTCACCTCTCTGTTGACGAAGTGGCTACCCCCATCAGATATCAATATTTTGGGGATCTTGAACCTTGCGATGATGTGATCTTTTAGAAATCGACAAACAGTACGCTTGTCAGCGGTTTGGGTTGGGATAGCTTTCACCCAACAACTTACATAATCGACAACGAGCAGAATATACTCAAATCCCTGACTGTTAGAGAACATGCCCATGAAGTCAATGCCCCACGCGTCAAACAAGTCTGAAATCTGAATGTACTTCAGATGCATTGTCCAATGATACCGCCTAGTCTCTTACAATCAGTACAATACTTGACAAAGTTTTCTGCATCTTTAAATAAAGTCAAGCATCAAAGGTCGCATTGTAGAACTTTCGCTGCCATTCTTCTTCCAGAGTGGTGTCCTCCTGATTCTCTGGAGTGGCAATGCTCGAGGACACTGTGGACTTCCTCATGAGGAATGCATCTTCTCCAGATGCAATCAGCCACCTCTCTAAAGAGATATGGATCCTCCCACTGGTAGAAATGGATTTCTGACAAGAACTTGTCTCTTTTCAGCTTAGGATAATCTTGTGGAGTTTCCTTGGATACAAGATAGTTCACAATATTGGCGAACCAGGGGAGACAATATGGCTTCATCTGGAAAAGTCTCTGTGATCGGCAATAAGCTCTACTCAGGAGTGTATGGCTCTAGCAATCTTGACAAGTGATCGGCCACCACATTTTTAACTATAGGTTTATCGTGAATTTCAAGATCAAATTCCTAGAGTAGAAGGATCCATCTGATTAATCGTGGTTTGGCATCCTTCTAGCTTGTAGATACTTGATGGCCGAGTGATCTGCATACACTATGACCTTGGACCAAGCAAATGGGATCTGATTTTTTCCAGGCAAATACTATTGCAAGCAGCTCTTTTTCAGTAACAATGTTAGTTTCTTTGTGCTTCGTCAATATTTCCACTGGCATAGTGAATAGCAAATGGAAAATGATCTCTCCGCCATTCCAGAACTGCTCCAATGGCATAATCAGAGGCATCAGTCATGATCTCAAATGGTAGGACCCTAAACCCTAACCCTAAACCCTAAACCCTAAACCCTAAACCCTAGATTGAAGGACATGGACCTGAGTGATTATTTCTTTCAACTACATAAAGTCCTGGAGGATTTTGTCATTGACAATAAATTCAACCTCCTTGCCAAGAAGCTCGGTCAAGGGTTGTGCAATTTTGCTAAAGTCTTTGACAAATCATCGGTAGAAATCGACGCGCCTTAGGAATGATCTGACCTGCTTCAAATTTGTAGGTGGATCTAACTTTGAAATTACTTCCACCTTCGCAGGATCAACCTCCATGTCATGCTTTGAGATGACATGGTTGAGCACAATACCTTCGATCACCATAAAATGGCTCTTCTCCCACGAGAGCACAAGGTTCACTTCATAGTATCTTTCAGAACTCGATCTAGATAAGATAAATACTGATCAAATCTATCCCTGTAGATCGAGAAATCGTTCATGAAGACCTCAAGAAAACTTCCAAACATATCTACAAATACTTCCAACATACATTACTTGAACGTCGCTGGAGCGTTGCATAATCTGAACGGCATTCTGTGGAAGGCATAGGTCCCAAATGGACAGGTGAAGGTTATCTTCTCTTGATCTTTAGGAGCAATGGCGACTTGATTATAACCAAAGTATCCATCTTAGAAAGAGAAATATTCCTTCACGACCGGTCTTTCGATTATCTGGTCGATGAAGGGAAGTGGGAAATGATCTTTCTTGGTCGCTAAATTCAGACGTTGGTAATCTACACAGAGGTGTCATGATGTCAGAACTCTGGTTGTGATATCCTCTCCTTTGTCATTCTTGACCATGGTAATTCCTGACTTTTTGGGTATAACATGTATGGGACTCACCCATTTTGAGTCGGATATGGGATATATGAATCTTGCATCACAGCATTTTGTGATTTCATTCATCACAACCTCCCGAAGGTTCGGATTCAATCGGCGCTGGAATTCATGGGAGGGCTTACTATCTTCTTCAAGGTATATGTGATGCGAGCACAATGAGGGGTTTATCCCATGGAGATCGGAAATTTTCTAGCCTATGGTCTTGCGGTTTCTCTCTAGAACCTCTAGTAGATGAGATTCTTGTTCCTCGGTTAGTTGTGAATTGATGATTACATGGAACATGTTCGGTGCGCCAGCAAGGAAGGCATACATCATGTTTGTTGGAAGAGATTTGAGCTCAGGTGGGGATTGGTTCAACTCATTGGTGACTTCTGCTACTGTGCAGTGTAGTGGTGTAGGATCTTTCATCTGTTGTGTGTCCACCATTGGCATTGTGGGCTCTAAGTGCAGTGCTGCACAGAATTCGTCTATGATTGAATCTTATTTGCAGAATTGTCAATGATGTCCTCTTTCTCTGCCAAGGACAGGTGGCCATGAATGTATTCATCAGGAAAGTCAGCAAAAATCTTATCTTCAAGGATATCTGGGAACTCGACTCTGTTGTCCAGGACTGCCCCTATGGAGAGGAATGTGTGGGTCTCGATATCATCCATGAACAGATTTGTATCACAGATTTCAACCAAAAAGTTATAGTCTTCTGTTCGTTGTTTTGCTGGCTCACTCTCGTCTGATGCAGATGTTGAAGGTTTAGGCACTTGGATCATCTCAATCGGTACTTTATCACTATTTGAATGAAATGTTATATATCTGATGCCATAGTTTACCATTGCCTTGACCGTTCAAAGGAACAACCATCCACGGATTATTGGGGTACGCAGAAGAGGAGCTGAAGTATCCATGTCTAGAACTATGAAGTCTGTAGGGAACCACATTCCCTAGATGGTGACAACAACATCTTCCAAAATTCCTCGGCGCTGCTTAATGGATGTGTCTGTGAACTGCAGAATCATTCTTGTGGATTTGAGTGGTCTCAACCAAATTCTTTGAGCAGTGATGCGAGCATTAGGTTTATTGAGGACCCACTGTCAAGTAGAGTTCGGTCTAACTCTTGGTCAAACATTTGACTAAAGGAGCTCCCATATCCTTCTTCTTTATTGGGAGATTGCTTATTGCGTTCACTGTAGCCGCGGTGAGAATGTGCTTCACATTTCTTTCATGTGTTTTATGCGGTTGTCTCTTCGAAGTACATGCTTCCTTGAACCCTTTCTTGATATTAGGAATGTACTTGATGGCTTTGAGAAGATGCATTTCAAGAACAAGATTCTGAATTATTTCCACAAAATCAGGATCAGACAAGGCAATTTTTAAATGGGATTTTTACCCGACAGGCTTTATAAACTTTTTAAATTACCTCTACGACCTTTTGCACAATGTAATTACCCCCATCGACCCTAAAAATTACCCCAAGAACCCCCACGGGCTTCAAACAGATTACCTGGAGGGTTCATGGGGTAAGAGTTGGCAAGTTTACGGGGTCGAGAGAGGAATTATGTTGTTTCAAAGGTCGTAGAGGTAATTGATAAAGTTTATAGGGTTTGTCGGGTAAAAATCCCTTTTTAAGTTTTAAATTTTTGGGATTTTATCATTGCATCAGGAAACAGAATATCTATAGAATCAAAAGAATTAGCGGAAATAGTGTTCTTATTTACAACAAAATATGTGCCCGTATCAGGCTGTACATGTGGATGATTAAAATGAGCAGGGTCATCCAGGAAAGGTGGGCATCTAAAATCTTCAAGTGAGGCTCCATCTACTAGCATCAGATCGACTGCATGTGTAGTCTCCTCCAAGGCTAGCTGGCTGGTGCTTCGGTTGCTATTGCTGGTGCTATATTTTTGGTATTTTTGCTTTTGCTGATTTTTTTGGATTTTTGGTGGTGCTTCTCCTTCTTCTTCTTCCTCACCCAGTTTGGATGGTCTGGTTGATGCAGAAGAAGAAGACGACTCCCCTGTGGTTGCTTTATTCTTCCCCATGCAAGTGGCCGATGACTGCAAGGTCCTACCGCTCCTAAAAGTGACGACATTAGATAAAAACAAATTATGCGTACCTGACTCTGTAAGACCAGTGGGAAATGCACATACTACCTGCTATTTCTTCTTAAAATTATTGGGGCTTGCCTTCACTTGTGCGGGAATGGAGGTCTTGGTGGCGGTAAAATCATCCAACTTCTGGCTGAGATCTACAAGGCCCTTGACAAGTTGGGCCAAGTAGTCCAAGCTGGGTTCACAGGAGATGCAGCCTCAAATACCTCGGCATGCTGGATACGCTGGTATTGTTGATGGTACTGAGACTGTTGGTTGGGATACTGGGAATGATACTAAGGAGAAGGGTGATGCCGTTGATACTGTTGAGGAGGGGCTGCTGATAGGGCACAACCGCATATTTTTGATTTTGTTAGTATTGCCAGTACTGTGATTTTTGGTACTGGTTTTGTCTCCAACTGCCATGGAATTATGGAGACTGCTGGTGTTGTTGGTGTTGCTGCTAGTTGTTCTGGACAAACCTCCCTCCTTGTTGTTGAGGGAACTGGCGAGAGATAGCAACCTAACCCTGCTGAGGTCTGCCTAGACGGGTTGGTTGCGCATCATTTAACAATACACCATTCACCTCCTGAATAAGAGGTGGTGGAGAGGAGAACTATTCTGGAATGTACTGGGGCTCCGACTGGTAGATGACTAGTTGTTGTTGTGAATACTACGGAGTGGGTGGCTCTGGGGCTTGCACGTAGTAGGCGTGTTGAACCACTGGCTGGGACTGACTTGGCTGAGGAGGTTGTAGCAGTGTATGTTCCTTTGTCTCAGCTGGAGTGGAGGCCGATGCAGACACATAGTTGTAGGAGCTGATTGTACTTACCAGCAACTCTATCTGCTTGGTGATTTGATCTAGTTTGTCCAGGTTCTTCGTCATTTGTTATATCACATCAAGTTTTTCCAGATCCTGTGATTGCTTTTCAATGATGTCTACTTTGGACAGGTGTCTCCCAATAATGCTCAGATTGGAGCTCTCATCCCTGTCCGTCTCGTGGGATGCTGCCATATGCACAAGCTTTTGAACATTTTGTGGCTGGCGCTGATAGGCACGAGATGATGATAGCACGACCTCTCATTCGACCATTTCTTCAAAGATCTGTCAGACGACATCCTCATCTTTGTTAAAATGTGAGCCATCACAGGTAACGTCCACAAGATTCTGACTTTCTATTGTCAGTCCCTCAAAGAAATGTTGGACCAGGCTGGTCCTAGGAATCTCATGATGGGGACATTTCTCTTGCAGCTCAGTAAACCTCTCCCAAGCCTCATGGATAGATTCGTGAGTGGCTTGGGTGAAGTTTGCTATACGGGCACGCATCTGATTAAGTTGCCCAAGGGGGTAGTATTTATGCAAAAAGGCCTACTTCAGTTATTCCCAGGTGGTGACGACTTTCCCTAAGTGGTTGATCTAATGAAGGGCCTTATCCTAAAGGTTGAAGGGAAATGCCGACATCTTGACTACCCCAAGAGGTATACTAGGGTAATGAGTGGTGCCACAGATGTGCCCGAACTGTGGTAGATGAATATACAGTTCTTCATTGGTGTTTCCTCGAAAGGTGGGTAGGAGCGCCAATAGTTGAGGCTTCAATTCAAAATAGGCATGTATTTCAGGAATCTGAACCCATTCAGCCCAGGATTGTATGTTTCTTTGAGAGTCGGCTTGGGCCGCTCCGCTATAGGCTCATTTACTGGGCCTCTACCGCCTCCACCTTTGGGATTCTCTTCAAATCCTCCTCCCTCATTGTCTCTCCTTCTCCATAAGTCATTGAGCATGTCTTGGAAGGCGACCTGTGCTAAGGCCCAATCCGTGAGCTACTGCTGGATTGCATGAATAAAGGCAAGGATCTGAGCGTTCACTACATTCTGATTCAGTTGCAGACTCTGATCTGGCTGAGGTGGTGGTTGTGGTCCCTTCCCTTTCCCTCTAGGAGCCATCTCTCTGTCTGATCCTGAGTCTGATTCTATCACAATTTCTGTCTCCAGATTGGGCTCAATACGCAAATGAAGTAATGCCCTAATCAATCTGTATGGAGTCACCATAAGTAGCAAATCGGTCTGTGTTAAGGTCAACACAAAAATTCATTAAGTATGGTTGTGTGTATGGTGTGAAATCAAATGCCATCCAAAATGGACAGGTTTTCGGGATGAGAGTGATCCCAGTTTATTGGAGAAGATGAGGAGTCTGAACTGGGTTCTCGAGAATCGCCCTGAATTATTGGAGGTGACGGGGGCATGGAATCGATGTTGGTGTGGACTGGGTCCCGACTAAGCCATCCATGTGTTCGCCATATCAATGAAGAGGAGATCGAGATAGGAAAAATGATACGGAGGTCAAACAATATTTAAAAGGAGTGTAAAATAGTAGAAGGATCCAAATGAGTGGGGGATCAAAGGGAATCAGAGAGAAGAAAGTGAGAAAAAGGTGCTTACTGTGATGGACTGATCTTTGAACCTTAATTCTAATTCAAACAAACACAAAACAAGGATAGGTTCACCCACTCAACATGTGTGAAGCCGTGAAAGTTCAGCTATTTTTATCTTTTCAATTTTATTATTATTTTCATGCAATCTTATCACGAGTCCTTAAGTAAGCTAACCCTATAGGAGCGTGTGTATTGCCAGGCAAGTGCCTCGCACTTGTTCCACCTCCTTTGTAACCTATGATCTGCATGCTTAAAGGTCCTTGATCTCATGCTCGGGCGGCTATTAGCCAAAGAAATAGAAAGGAAGCCAATATGCGAAACCAATACTTTGGACCTCGCTTGCAACGGAATCACCCATGAGCGTGCAAGGATCTACTCAGACACAAACTGATGAGACAGACACACCCGTGAGGGCGTGGCCTAAGCTCAGTACTTCAGACCAAGTCGGATGCTCCACACAAGGAGGGAACACTATTCTCGATTAGGACCTACATGGTTACCTACGATAGAAGCGCCAATACTTTGTGAACCTAGGTGATAACTAAGACACCACTAATCAGGATTTGGGCTCTGATCCTTAGCGGGTCGTGCCTCACTCAACCTGGAGTGCACCTGAAAATAATGTCGACTTTATGAACCCAAAAAATGAATGGTTTGTTACGAATTTTAATTAAGGTTAAGTTTATTTAGAAATCTTTTTTTTAATTTTTGGGTTTTCATTTTTTTGAGTATTTTTCAGAGCAAGCCGCCGAACGATTTTTTTGTATTTTTCCTTTATGTCCTAAGTGATATAAACGCCGGGGGGAGAGGACGGAAAAGCTGTGCAAGTCATCACTAAGATGGAAATCTCACCTTAGTGACTAATGATGCATGCAAAGATAGAGTTACTTACAGTGCTTCCCAACTCTCTCCATGCGGGATGCAAGGCAGAATTGAAATAATTACACTATATGATGATATGCAAAAGAGAGAATGCGTCCTAAACAATAGCTGCTATTATCGGGAAGAACCAAATGTCAAATACTCAGAAATAAAATCCAAAAGTCCAGTCTTTGAAGTGCATCAGTGTTCGCCACAATGGATCTTGTAAGTGCTGTATAACACTTTTCTCGGCGCTCGATCTCAAGTCCAAATAATCGACAATTAATTTTTGACTAAGTCCAAGCACATATCACTATAAGTGCATGTAGTGTTATTAGGGCTTTGGACCTAGCTACCGAGTCAAGCAATCTATTATCTAAGGGCTCACTCACAGAAAACAAATAAAACAAAAGCGGAAAGCTCAAATCACGGAAACAAATAAAACAAAGGTGATAAAACACGAAAAATTTGATACGAGGCCCCCGAGTGAACAGACCCCCGGGTGCTGGACCTCGTGTAGTGTAGAGAGTAGTGTCTCAATTAATTACAAATTATTTACAAGAATAAACCTCTCTCTTGCTAAAAAATGGAAAATGTTATTCTAAAGGCTGCTCTTCTCCTCTTCCCTACTCTTCTCTCCTACTCTCTCCTGGTCGGCCCAAGAAAAGAAAGTCGATCTCCGCTCGCCTTGGGTGCACCCACCTCCTAAGAGATAGCTCTCGTCAAGCGGTCCCTTGCAAGAAAGATTAACAAGAAAATTTGATCAGAACAGTCAAATAATTATCAAAGAATAAATAACAGGAAAATGTAAATAAACAATGGAAAGCTATGTATGCTAAAAATGTGCTATAATCCGTTACTCCCTGGCAATACACCATTTGAAACAGAGGGTTTCTGCGAGGGTCTAGAAATCTCACAAGATGAGAGATCCAATCGATGCAGTGACCGCTCATGAAACCTGATCTAGTTCAACAATCAACCCAGTAGTGGCTTGCATATTGAATGGTTCTTTAATTCCAACGAGCTCTCGAGAATATGGTGAGTCAGCCCAAGATGGAAGTGGATCCAGAGTGCTAGAATGTGGAGTAGGTGAGAAATGCAGTTAAGTGGAGAAGTCAATTGAAGTTCTGACTTCGCGGTCTGGATGGGGGTATGAGGAGGAATAAGAAGGTGAAGATGATCTGATTACGGTGGAAGAGGAGTGACATGGATATGATGACCAATATCATGACATCTTGAAGAGGAATGGATGAATGTAACTGGATCGAGGTAGAAAACGTGGAAGTACACATGATAACACACACGGATAGACACAAAACAAATGCAAGAGGAAACCCCAAATTCACCAACTCTACACGTGAGGGTCGTAAAGGTTCGATCGAATTATATTTTCAGTTTTAGTTTGTGATAAATGCAAGTCTTGAAAGATTAATGAGTTGTTAGGTGCTTGTACTTTCCTAGAGACTGTCCCGATTCTTATGAATAGTTGGACCCACTTTCAACAAGTATAGGAGTAAGTGCGGACCGTATAAATACGGCTATCCGTTTCTTGAGGATGGATCCTTTCATGGTGTCCTCTAATCCTCCCACTCTGCTAAGGAAATCCGGACCGTTTATCGACTACCCGTAGATCCTCATTGAAAAATGGCTAATCATTTTTTGAACCTATAGTTTATTTGAAAATCCTGGCTTGGCTCTATCCTAGTGTCATATCTCTCTCTCTCTCTCACTTGCAAGTAAATCAGACAATGACGGGGTTGCTCTCCCGCAAACAAGGGTTAATTTTAGTATTTTTTGTCCAATTCAATTAGCAGTCTTGATTTTAGAGATTAGATGCCATTGTATTTAATCTATACAAGCAATCATATCTACCATCATGTCCTAATTCCTTTATCCTAGGTTAGGAAAACTGAGAGAGGGAATTGAAAAAAACTGATGCGATCAAGAAAATGACGATGAATACTTGAGTAAGAAGACTTACAGTGCCTCCATCTCTCTACATCCGGGATGCAAATACAGAATTGAAATTTTACACTATATGTAATGCAAATGAGAAAATCGTTCCTATACAAGCAGTTTTATTAGTGAGGGATAAACAATTTAATTCGGACTAATAGATGAGCGGTCTAAGTGCATCTTATTAAATGTGATGTGTGGTCCTATAGAGTCCGAGCACAAGCAACAAAATAATCTAAGGGAATGCTTTGAGAGCTGCGAGTGTAGGTCCTAGTCTACGTCAATCAAACCACACAACCATGAAGGGTCCGACATACAATCCTGATACACGCTCGAGATTCCGAATGGAATCCGCTGGGAATCAAGCAATTATTACATTTTTATAATGAAAACTAAAATCTCTCTTCGAAAATCTTCTTGACATCTCAACAACTGACTTGATCCACGAATCATCAGCCTCTAATGCACTTCGAGATGCGTCGACCTCAAAAAACTGCTCCAAGTACACCGTGACCTTGAATAAGAAGATAGAAATTATGTCATATAGAGATAAACACAAATAAAAAAACAAAATAAAATAGAAAAATATTGGAAAATAAATAATGATTTTTCCAATTTTTAAATGCAATAAATGAGTGAAATGCGAATTTGACGAAGTTTAGAGACTAAAATGCAAATTACATTCAAAGTGTCCAAAAAATCTCAAACTTGGCCAAAATGTAAAATGTGATGAAAATATACTATTGTAATTTTTTTAGAGTTTTTAAATGCAAAACGAATTACTTACTAACTAAATATACGGACTAGGTTATTTTAAATTAATTTTAATAAATACCAAACGTCAATATTATCTAAAAATCAAATTATCCTAGGTAGGTCATGTGAGAGATATCTAGAATAATTTTTAATCTCTAAAAATACTAAGTGAGGAATTAATTAAAAATCAATTACTAGAATCACTATTTCATTTATTTTGACCTTGATATGCATGCAAATGATGAAATTTGGAAACAATGTAGAACAACCTAAAATCTATCTAATGTGGTTTTTTTGAGAATTTTTGGAGCAACAGATAATCTAATATCAATTAAAGATCAAGTAGAGGATAAAATATGCCATTTTCCACAAAAAACAATTATATTAAATGAATCGTGGATCACAAAAAATCAATCAAATATCCACTACAAACTGAACGGTCTTTTGGGACGCTTAGTGGGGACGGTCAAAGAGCAACCGTCCCCTATAGTAGCATAGGGTACGGTCATACTACAACCGTCCCCTCCGTCGAGTATTAGCGACGGTCGCTACTGACCGTCTCAGTTAATTGACCCTTTGGCGACGGTTACATAGTCGTCCCTTACGAGTAGAGCCCCGGTTTATTTTCTCTGTACCCATGCACTTTAGGGGACGGTCATAACCGTCCCCTATACTCCATTGTTGACATCGCGTATACCAAACTTTAGGGAACGGTTGCAACCATCCCCTATAGTTAGATATAAGGGACGGTTGCAGAACCGTCGCCAATGTAACTTTAGGGGACGGTTGCAACCGTACCTTATAGTGAGTATAAGGGACAGTTGCAGAACCGTCGTCGATGCCTGTGTAATTGGCGCACTCCGCGAAATATCTGTCACCAAAGGGGACGGTTCACTTATAACCGTCCCCGATCATTATTATAGGGGACGGTCGTACGACCGTCCCCGATTGTCTTATATCCTCTCGGCTCCGAATCCTTTCCTCATTTCCTTCCTTCGCCGCCTTCCTCCCTCCGCCGCCCTCCTCCCTCCGCCGCCCTCCTCCCTCCAACGTCCTCCTCCCTCCGCCGCCCTCCTCCATCCGACGTCCTCCTCCCTCCAACGTCCTCCTCCCTCCGTCGCCCTCCTCTATCCGACGTCCTCCTCCATCCGCCGCCCTCCTCCCTCCGCCGCCCTCCTCCATCTCCTCTAGCGCTGCTGTTGACCTCCTCTCTCCTGTTGAAGCTCTGTTGCAGCTGCATCGGTCTCATCCTCTCCTAGCCCGTCGCCCCGGTCTCCACCTCCCCTAGCGCCGCCGCCATTTCTCCTCTTATTTGGTTTTGAGTTTTTTTTAACTATTTTTAGTTTTATTAAATTTTTAATTGAAATATGCTTGCTTTTATGATTGTTTAGAATCTTAAACTAATAGCTTAATGTTTAGGAACAATGAAGTAAATGTAATATAGTTGTTTATATGCCTAATAGTTTAGTCTTTAGGACTAATAACTTAGTTTTTAGGACTTCTAATGTAATACATTAATTCTCCATGTGTATGCTTGTCTTTAACTATGGTCTCTGGGGTATACATTAACTTAGTATAAGATGTATACATTAACTTAGCATACATTATTGAAACTTAGCTATGGTCTCTGGGATAGGAAAGATGGTGTAGAAGCGATTCGTAAGAGATATTGACATTGTAATTAACTCTGGATCTTTACCTTTAAGAAATGGACAAAAGTTGCATGAACAAAAGGTTCGATGATTATCGGACTTATGACAAAGGAGTTGTCGGATTCTTAGACTGGGCATTTCGGTATGAGTCACTCTATCATATTGTAGGAGGTGAAGGAGATATGATACATTGTCCTTGCATAAGATGCAAGAACACTCTGACTCAAAATCGAACCATAGTTTACGAGCATCTGATATTAAACGGTTTTTGGCTTCATTATACGAATTGGACATATCATGGTGAAGGAGTCATATTAGAAGAAGTCAATAATGCCCCAGTTGATAATGAAAGAGATATGTCTGAAATAGATGATTGTGGTGCTATGTTTGAGATGATAGACAATATTCGAGGACATAACACTGATGAAATGATGGAATCGCTTCTGGATACCTTACATGAAAAGATATAAGATGCAGAAAAGCCAATATGCCCGGGAATCAAAATGTCTTGTTTAAGTTTTCTTTTGGAGTTGTTTAAGATAAAAGTAAAGAATCGATGTACAGTGGTTACGACGACATATGTCTTGCAGTTAATTAGGACATTATTAAATAATCCTGAAGGTTTTCCAAAGGACTGGAAGGACGCTAAGTCAAGATTCCGCTCATTTGGACTAAATTACGAGAAAACTGATGCATGTCCAAACGTCTGTATTTTATATTGGAAGGAATATTCAAATTTAGATACATGTCCTGACTGCAAAAGTAGCAGATATAAGACTATGGGTCATGATTCAAAGAGGAAAAATCATAGAAGATTTTACGGTTCTTTCCTTTGATTACCCGATTACAACGATTATATTCATATGAAAGAACAACTAGAATGATGATATGGCACAATAATATTAAAAAAAAGATGTAACTGGTGTTATGCGACATCCGTCAGATACGGAGGAGTGGACGAAATTCGATTAAAGATATCCATCGTTCTTTTAAGAAGTAAGAAACGTACGATTAGGCCTTGCTTTCGACGGTTTTAATCCATTTGTAAATATGAGTACGAGTTACTCTATTTGGCCTGTAATACTTGTTATATATAATCTGCCACCCTGGATGTCGGTGATATCTTCTTTTTTGATGATGTCATTATTGATACCTAGTCCAAAGGGGCCAGGTAATGCGATAGATACTTACATGCAATCGTTGATTGATGAACTTAAAGATTTTGTGGAATTCTGGAGTAAGAACGTATAACGCGGTAAAGAAAGAGTTCTTTACAATGCGTGCTTCTTTATTATGAACAATTAATGACTTTCCGGCGTATGCTAATTTATCGGGTTGGAGTACGAAAGGTAAACTCGTATGTCCGGTTTGCATGGATAAAACACAATCGACATGGTTAAGTGCGAGTATGAAACATTGCTATTTGGGACATCATCATTTCTTACCTGTAACTCATAGATGGATAATAAGTGAAAATAATTACAAGTTTAACGGACAATCGTTTAGACGCCGGATAAGTTTGAATCGACGATCTGGAAGCGCAGTGTGGACATAACAAAAAAAATTGGGCAACTACTCTCTAGCTCGATTATTTAAGAGGAAGGTATCTGGTGGATGGTGGAAATAAAGTATATTCTTTCAAGAACTACCCTACTGGCATACTTTATAGGTCCGTCATAACTTGTACGTGATGAATATAGAGAAGAATGTTATGGAAAATACTCTTGGAATTTTAAATCTTTCTAGTACTGTAAAAGACAGTTTGCGAGCTAGACGTGATCTGATATAGTTGGGTATTTAACCCGAACTACATTCGATAAAGTCAGAGAATTTTAGAGTAATAACTTTTGAAGCGATTTATATATTATACAGTGATGACAAAGATAAGATACTCAATTTTATTAAATCAATTAGAGTATCAGATGGATTCTCCTCTCAAATAAGCAGATGTATAAATCTGGTGGAAAGAAATATATCATCACTAAAAAGTCATGATTGTTATGTACTGATGTAAGTTCATTTCCCGTTGGCCATCAGATGAGTTGTACATCCTGATGTTATGCAGCCACTAATTGAACTCAGCCAAATTTTTAAAATCTTGTGTTCGAAGACTTTAGATCCTGAAGTGTTGTTTCGACTAGAGACAGATATTGTTACCACTTTATGTAAGCTGGAGCAGATCTTTCCATCTATATTTTTTGATATAATGGTACATATAATTGTTCATCTTGCTAGCGAAGTTCGAATATGTGGTCCTGTACAGTATCGATGGATGTATCCAATTGAAAGATATCTAAGGAAATTAAAAAATATGGTGTTTAATAAAGCTGCACCTGAAGGTTGCATTGCCGTGGGATATTTATGTGAAGAATGTATTACATTTTGTGACATGTATATGGATGATGGCAAGAGTATTAGATTCGATCGGTTCAAATGAAATAATGATGGTGAGTTATGGACAGAAGATCCAAGCAAACTTTGGATATTTCAACAAAATGGACGAGCTATCCTAAAAAGTGTCCGTCGCAGTATTTCAGACGATGAAAGAAACCTTATTCATTACTATATTTTAATACAATTAGATGAGGTTGATTCTTTCTTTGAAGAGTTTCAGTCAACAACAACTAGGAAATTAGACTTTCTTAAATGGTTCAGAAATAGTATTGAACTATTTAAAGATATCAAAGATGAACGGTAGAGCACGAATCTTGATATTATCCACATGAGTCCATACTCAATAGTAGTGTTACATTCTGGCTATATCGTTAATGAATTCAGATTTCAGAAAAAGTCAATTGATGAAAATAAAGCAACCTAACTTTCTAGAGTAATAACGAAAGCCGATCTTTCTTTCAAAATTGATGGATATTATGGTAAAATTATTGATATACTAGAAATCAGTTTTACACATGATGCAAGGTGTGTTCTATTTCATTGCATTTGGTTCAATGTGGGTCGCGTTGGAGCTGGTTACAAGAAAGATAAAAATAGAGTTCTCTCTTTAAAGCAAATAGGTCGGTTACAAACAAATGAGCCGTATGCGCTTTCCAGTCAGGTAGAACAGTTCTTTTATGTTCCAGATAACTCAGTTAGTGGATGGATTATACCCATTAGGACAACACCGAGAGACTTCTTCAATGTTAACAAAGAGGAAGATGCATTGGATAATGACATTGCATAACAGAATAATTCAAATGATTTTTTTCATGAAGTACTAGACAACGACATTGGTACTAGAAGTACGAGGTAATGCTATTTTTTATTTTATATTCAAATAATTGAATTTCTTTGGATCGATCTAAATGTATTTTTTAAAGTAAATGCATTTAAAATGCATATATAGCTCCTAGACCCAGGCGTATTCGGAAAGTTCCCGAACCTCCTCAGCAGCCACAGGGAGGATCTTCTGATGCTGGCAATGGCGGATCCCAGAGACGACGAGGACCGTCTCAGTGTAGATTTCTGGATCGTCTTACACCGGGACAGACGTTACATATTGGCATTGTTGGTGGAGATACAGTGGAGGAGAACTCCACGGAGTTTCAGAGCTACCTTGGGAAGGTTGCTCGTGCACGTGTCTCCATCACGACGCACGACTTTTGACAGCTTCCTCATGCTGTCAAGGCTGCCATACTTTCTGATTTGGAGGTATTCTATAATCAAACAATGAATTTGCACTATTTTATTATACTAAACTATATTATTTTTCTTGTATAAGGTTGTTTTTACATGGAAATGAAATACTAATGTCGATTCCCAGATTCTCTCGCATGCGGCTGAGATGTTGCGTCGATACAAGGGACATAAAGACGAAGGTAACAAAATATTTATATATACCTAAAGGAAGATTTGAACACTCACGGTATTTATTTTTCCGTTTTTAATATTAAAACCCCCAGATTCCATATGAGCAGCTTGTGCAGAACGTCCCACCAGGTGCTACACCAGATCAATGGAGGGAGTTGATCAATTTTTGATCCAGTGAGGAGTTCGCGATATGTAAATTTTTTGTTAATTAATTGTTTTATGTTTGTACTAACTTTGTTTAATTTCATGCGATATCTATAAAAAATACTGCGAACCGCTCCAAAGGTTTTAGGTTCACCGACAAGACGGGGAGGAAGAACACAAACCAAATAAAGGATGATTTTGTAAGTATTATTTTTTTTAAATGTGACTAATTTTGGAAGAAATTTTTATATGGATATCTTCTTTTATGTTTTTTTAGTTGAGGGATAACGAAAGAGAAATGACTCGCATAGAGGTTTTTACCGGGTCAAAGAACAAAGATTTAGGAGGAGAAGTGTAGTGGGTTGATGATGCCTACGCAACAACTCATGTAAGTAATATATATTTTTAATTTTTAGAATGCCTCATATTAATATTTTGAAAATAATTAATGTATCTATACATGTAGGAAGAAATGATTAGGCTCTCCACCACCACCTCGCTAGATAGCACGTGGACGAGCACTCCCCCTTTGTCCGCCGATGATGCCTTCCACCAAGCCACATGTCCAGAACATAGTAAACGCACACGTTACGGAGGACGTGGATAAACGATCCGTATTTGGTACGGAATGGGTGGTGCAAGTGGGTCTCGGACGTCCTCGCAAGGAAGTCAGAGGGAGAGAGAGATGGAGAGGGAGCTGTGCGACGTCAAGGCGAAGATGTCCGCATATGATGAAAAGATGGCTAAGATACGCATGGACATTGCAAATGTCATGGCATACATAAGCCATCTTCAAAGCCAGGCCGAGCCACCAGTAAAACCTGTACAACTCGGCGATTACGAGGAAAGTGATGAAGATAGTGAGGAAAGTGTAGAATCAGAATAGATTACCATGGATGTAGAATATGTATGTAATAAATTTTAGTTTTATCTTGAACATTTTATTGTAATTTAATATTAGTGGCTATGATGATGTAGAACTGAAAAACTGTTTATTTTTAAGTATTATGTTGTGGAAATTTGGTTTCTTTTAAGTGTCTTATATTGTCTATGTGGTTTTGCAGCAGGAGCATGACAAAAACACCCATGAATTCATTAATTTTTTTTGCTGTCAGAGGGTCTTGGGGACAGTTCTAACCGTCGCCTATTGTTCTCCAGAAACGTCCCATCTGTATCAAAATAGCTCACGGTCTGCATTTTTAGCTTTCAAAGATTATAGAGGACGGTTGCAACCGTCCCCAAAGTCTTCTGTTGGTGTCGCTATAGGCCCCATCAAGCGGAAGGGGCGGTTACAACCGTCCCCTTTGATTATCAAGGTGGATGGTTCTAACCGTCCCTTCCGCTTGATGGGACCTCGCTGTCTCCATTTTGTGCCCATGGGACCTAAAAGGGACGGTTTAAACCGTTCCCAAAGGTCTTCTGTTGGCGTCGCTATAGGCCCTATCAAGTGGAAGGGACGGTTGGAACCGTCCCCTATGATTATCAAGGGGGACGGTTGTAACCGTCCCTTCCGCATGATAAGAACTCGATGTCTCCATTTTGTACCCATGAGGGTTAAAAGAGACGGTTTAAACCGTCCCGGAAACCCTTATGTTGGCGTCGCTACATGTCATTTCGACAGAGGGGACAGTTGCAACCGTCCTTGTTGATTAACGGAGGCAACGGTTGCGACTGTCGCGTCCGTTTGACATCGACTCCCTGTCGTCGTTATCGACCTGTGGGATCTAATGGGGACGGTTAAGGTCTTCTGCGGTCGTCCCGAAATGATCTTCAAGCATAGGGGACGATTATGACTGTCCTCTATGTTCTTATAAAGGGGACGGTGAAAACCGTCTCCTATTATTCATGGTAGTAGGGACGGTCCTAACCGTCCCTATTCTTTACCATAGAAGGGATGGTTACAACCGTCCCCAATGGGTGGATAAAAGGGACGTTCGTGGTAAGCGTCCCTTCTAGTCAAATGAGACGGTGACAAAGGGGACAATTATTATAGAAGAAGAGACTATCCCCTCTGATCAACATAAGTAGTTTTACAATGAGCAATTTTTATAATGATAAAACGATACGAAATGAAGTTTCAAATTAATGCTAGAACACAAGGTTCTCAATGCAATCACAGAAATGACGAAAGCAAATAGCGCAACAAAGGCACTTATTTAATTACCTAAACTCCAAGGGCACACACGCAATCTCCAAAAAGTTGAGAACGTGATTCGCTATTTCACCAGGATGGCAGGTGCCTTGCAAGTGATTCATGAGGAGGAACTCCTTTGTCATTTGTTGGAGAAGTATGGGGATCGGTGCAAATATCCCCTCCCCCACGTGCTCCTCACATGTGGGTAAAGGGTGAACTGGGCAATGGCTCGCGTTGAACCCTAGGAGAAGGTGGGCGGTCTGGGGCGAATGCGATCGGTGAGGGTAGCGAGCAGGTCGGCCGTCGATGGAGCTTTGAGCGACCGAGGTAGTTGGCTACCGACAAGGCGAGCATCGAGGTGGAGGTGGCGCGATGTCGGTGGCCAGAACGGAGAGCTGTGCACAGCTGGAAGAGGGGGTACCGCCGCGTGGCCATCCCTCTGCTACAACGGGCATCGGGGACTGGCGGAGGGCGTAGGAGAAGCTGATGTGAGGTCGTGCTGGCCGTTCACGGGCGGGGGTGCAATGGAAGGCGGTCGCAGTTGAAAGGCAGTGGAGCTGAAAGATCGGAGCTGTGGTGACAGTTGTGCAAACACACACGAGGGTGCATGGCGGAGGCTCGAGGGCGCGTCATCGACCGGTGGTGGCACATGAAGATGCAGGGCTCCGAGGTACTGGTGAGACAGGTGTGCTCCGGTGGAGGCTTGAAGGAGGCAACATGTACGGGCGTGCCACCGGGGATGACGGAGGCCGATCGTGAAGGGATTCCACTGTCTTGAGCATTGTTGCTGGAGCTCAAAGGAAACCCATGGTGACGTGATGGTGGGGCTGCAGTTCGGCTAGGGGTGGTGCATCTTGTGGCAGATCGATGGGTTGTGCGAATCGATTGAGGCGAGGTGGGTCGATGAGGGTGGAGGTGTAGTGGTCGAAGCCAAGGCGGAGTATGAACGATGGAAGGTGGATGATTGTGATGAGGTTGCAGGAGACAGAGAAGAAGAAGTACAGTAGACTCAAAGGAGGAAGGAGATGTAGTAGAGAAAGAAGATAAAAATAGAGGACGGAGAAGAATGAGATAGAGAATGGTTACCTATAGCTTCGTCGAGTGGAGCGACGATTCATTGCTCTATTTTTGCCTCAAGCTGTGAACGAACACAATGAAGCTTGACAACTTTTTGATCAAGAGTTGTAGCAAGGTTCTAACAAACCTTGGATTTCGCTTGACAGAGGTTCTCGCTCGAAGATGGAGGTAGTACATTGTCATCGGAAGACCTCTCCGAGCTCTCTCTCTCTCTCTCTCTCTCTTGAGTTAAAGCTCGAAGTGGCAAATGAATTGGACGATGGAGGCAGAGGGTGCTTTATGGATCATTGGTTGGAAGAGGGGAGAGAGATCGTAAGGGGGAGAGGGTGACGTGCACGAGGGTCGCAGATGGTGTGCATGCATGTGGAGAGATAAAGAGAGAGCCGTGAGATATGGAGATGGTTGAGGTAGACGCGTGCTATGTGCATGGGATGGGGAGATAGGAAGTGAGTGAGTGAGTGAGAGAGTGGGTAGAGAGAGAGAGAGAAGAGAAACGAGAGGGTGCGATTTGCATGGGGGAATTGGTTACGTGGGGAGAGAGAGAGAAAGAGAGAGAGAGAGGGAGAAATGGGGGAGAGAGAGTACTTGGGTTTGCATAGAATATTGGAGGAGAGAGAAAGAGTGAGGAAGGGGGGAGAGAAAACGAGAGAGAGAAAAAGATGGAGGGAAGAGAGGAAGATGGTTGCACCACGTGGCGGAGGTTAAAATAAAATTTAAAAATTATTATTATTAATAATAAAGTTAAATAATTTAAAATAAAAAATAATTAAAATAAAATTGTGAGAATAAATAAATAAATAAATAAAAAGGGGGTGACATGTGGCGACTCCAGGAGCTGCCACGTGTCGCTTCCAGAAAATTTAAAAAATTAAATGTAAATAAAAATAAAACATAATAACAAAAGGAGTCAAATAAAAAGTGGTCAACATAATAGTTTCTCTTCTCTACGAGATCTACAACTTTCGTGAAGGCCTGAAAATCAAAAGAAGTCATCTGTAAACAAAATATTTTTGGGGGTATCTTATAGATATAAAATACTATATATTTATTTTTTTGCATATTTTTAAATAAGATAAAAATCAAAATAAAATCATATAAAATATGAAAGAAACATCTACAACTTATTCTATTTTTTGGATTCTTAATAAAAGTTAAAAATAAAGGGTATTTTGGTCAATATGTACAATATACAAAAGGGGCCCAAAACTCAAGTTTCACATACAAACTCTGATTTTTATGAAATTGATCTTGTTTTGAAGGTCTTTGAGTGTGTATTACATCAAAAGTGAGTAGACCTAAATCGGACACTGTATGAGAGAGATATGTACATTTTAAGGTTCTCAGTCTCAAATTAGGGCTCGAGTTTTATTGATCAATTTTACAAGTTAGTATTTTTTTGATATTTTTTCTTTATTAGTATTAGTAATATATACACTATAGAGTAGATTTTATTGGATTTGGAGCTAATATATAATAGATAGAAATAAGTGAATTTGACTAATATACAGATGAATATGTACAAGTGAATTTGGCTCCTTATTTAATGCAGATATGCGTGCTAAAATGCACATATTATTTACACATGCATGAATGCTAATCAAGCAATATACATGGAGATATGCAGCTAATTACTCGGGAACAAAGCTTTATTTTCAACTTTTAAAGTGATGGATCACAAATTTATCAAATGGTACTATATAATAGATCCATAAAAAGCTCGAGCAACGGGCTCGAAGAGAGAACTCAACAAAACACAAAATGAATGCAAAGTTCGAAAAACAAAACAAATCAAATATGCGATGAAAAACTTTGAAAATGTAATAAAATCTCGCTCGGATAGTTGCGTAACTACCCCAGAAAAATCGATGAAAAATGATGTCAACAAGGTGTCAACACAATCCATACAGTACATGGGTAGAACAATAAAGAAATGAACTAAAAAAGTTTGCAGTTTGATTCCTAACATGGACTAACATGTAAAGAAAAGAAGTTTTCTTACATTTAGGTCCCCATGTGGGGACCTAAATGTAATTTCCGAAATATCTGGAGACGAGGATGAATTCTGGAAAGCGGTTAGGCTTATTATGCAAATTGTCAACCGCTTGGAGATTTACGGCTGCGATTAGATCATATCAGTTGATCTGGACCATCCATGTGAGCCACGTGTCGCAAGGCTGGAGCTGATGTTCTTGGCGGGTGTTCTTCCCCATCTGAATGCTGGCGACGATGATCTTGACCTCTCCAGCGGTCGAGGGCATTTGAGTTATTTCAGCAGGGCCAGGAGGGGATCGCCTATCACCTCCGAGCTCTCCTGCGGTGAGAAGGAGTCTAGGAAGACGATGACAATGAATCCAGTTCCGGGTAGGGTTCTTAGGAACCTGTACTAGGATCAACTCTGAAAGAATACTGCAATCGACGGGCTCTGAGATTGGTTGCTCCAGATGGTTGGGTAGACCTGCAAGGATGATTGTCTTGCTTGATTTACAATTACATCGGCCGATTTGTTAGGTGTTCTTGCAGTTCGTGAATGGGTTCCAGGAAAGTGAATGTTTCGATGGAAATTTGGACGGATTCACTTCGAATTGAAACCTGATATTGAATGTGAATCAAAAGAGGATGATTAATAAGATCTTAATGCATGATTAATTGGACTAATTGGCTACGAAAATCGAAGTAAAATAGAAAGGGGAGTAAAGGAGGTCACATGGGAGTGGAGGTGTATGTCCTCTGGTTCTCGCTCGATGAGTGGTGGTTCCCGAAGCTATACACGCGTGATGGCACGATGCAAGGCCAAGCGACGGCCTTGGAACTGTCCTCCGTTGCTCCTCCTTCCATGCGGAGCAACAACGAGGTGCTGTCACCACCGAAGGTGGTCGGGGGTAAGGTAGGAAAGTTGAGGAGTCAGCCAGGTTGTTCTGGAACTGGGAAGAGTTAGGAAAGTTGGTTCGAATGAATGAACTTTAGGAAATTAAATAGGAGAATCTATAGGGGTTTGGATTAGATTCGATGGTAGGCGTGTAAAAGGGCTGTTAGATCTATATGATGAACGGATTGGATTGAGTTTTAGGGTGAAAGACATCGCAGAGAGAAATGGGTGAAGTAAGGTTGTTAGAACAGAACTGCATCTGCCTAGTTCTTAAAGAAGACAACCCAGGTGCTGACATGTGTCAGCACTTGGTAGGCCAAATAAATACATATAGTATACATTAGATATTAAATAATAAATGAGATTATTTTAATTGGGAATAAAAATGAAAAACATAAATGATTAATGTATCCAAATTATGGAATAATTAATTTTCATAAAATAATAAATAATTTATGATATATAAATATAATATTAATAAATAAGTATATCTAATACTTAATAAATGAACTTTTGATTTTTAATTTAATAAATTAATCAATAACATGTCATTTTTATATTTTAATAATTATTAGCATAATAAATAGAGTATATGTGAATTTTTTTCCATATTTTAGTAAATTAGTTTAAATATATAAATCAATACGTGTATAAATTATATAGTTCAATTTAATCTATAAATTAGGGTTTTTAATTTATTTAAAATACTAAATAATGTCAAAAAATATGAAATAATTATGGTTAAAATATAATATCAAGAAAATAATTAAAATTATAAAATTAATAAAACTATAACTTATATGTTCTAGATAAAATAAATAACCCAGAAGCCTAGTTGTCATTAGGTCCCAAACCAATTTTTTGCAAACAGATTCTGATTTTAATGAAATCACCTCCGTTAATTAGTAAATATTATTTTATGAACTTTAAAGGTAAGTAGAGTAAAATTGGAGTTAGTATGAGAAAGTTATGATGTTCGGAAGTTGAGAAATTGATAATTTGAAAGTTGGACTTCTTGACATATATACAAGATAATATTTTTAATTATTTTTATATTTTCTATATATTTTTAGGAATAATTAGGAAAAGAGTTGGTGAAAAATAGTTGCATACGAATTAATTAAAAATCAATGAAGATTTGGTAATTATTTGTTAAATAGTGAAGAATGTGTGGAATGTATAATTAATTCTTTTTATGATTTTCTTTCCTTATCTCCCCCTACTTGTTTGTTTGTTGACCAATCCATGCCGACTTAGTCTCAGAGATTAAGTTATATAAATACATCTTTCAGCTATATTTATATTATATAAGTCATATTGTACATATATACATATTTACAATCTACCTTCTTTTTGTTTTATTTATTTTTATTCTTTTATTTATTTACTTACATGTTTTTGATGCATAAAAGTGTATTTTTTTCACGAATGAGGTTTTTATAAAAGATGGAAATTAATGAATATTTACATGTATTTGTTAAGGGTTTTAAGACAAAATACAGAAAGAATGTTAATGAATCATGGATTCATCAATCATCGCCACAACGATATACTACCAACTAGAATTATTGTGATTATTCTTTCGTGAGCGATCCTATCATGATGAAGAGGAGCACGAGCACAATCTCAATGGTGGTTGTGATCATTGTGACACCAAGGTAGTTGCAGAGGAGGGAGAGAGAAGCATTAACATGGAGTGGCTTGAGCCATAGTGCATCTTGAGCATCATGTTGGAGAGCTGTGAAGAGCCCATGTAGTTCATGATCTGGATGAGGTTATGTGATTGTCATGACAAGCACAAGAGCTGGAGGCCCTTGCGATTAACATGTAGCGATCTTTATGGATCAGACGAACATGTTGAGCTTCTACAATTAGAAGTTGTACCGGTGCGAGCGCAACACCTCGATAAGTTTAGTGCAAGGAGGATGACATGGAGTTAGTAGTCTTCATAAACGATGTTGAACTTGTTGAAGATGTAGTCGACGAAGTGGTTGTTGAGCGTAGGGACGAAATACATCACGCACAAACGAGCATAAAGAGGGAGGCTGTAAAAGCAAGATTCGACCAAAAGCATCGAAGGAGCGTCGTGTAATGGTTGACTATTGTGCAACATGACCCTTGGCCAATTGGACCATAACAACTCGTGCATTAGGTCTACACGATACTCAGATGCGAGTTATGACACATTGTTGAGCTTCATCAAGGACTTTTATCCCTTGTTGAGCACCTTGTTCATCCCCATCCATATCCTGTAATAGAGAAAAGAGGCGGATGCGTATAATTGCCACCATGTCCCTCCTCCTCCTTTCTTGTCCCTCGCCCCCTCCCTCGGCATGTCGCTGCCATAGCGGCTACCACTGCCTCCCTCAACTCCCTCCCCCTTCTTCGTCCTAATGCGATGAATATTACCACATCCCTTCTCCTTCTCTCCGGACCCCCACCCCTCCCTCGACCCCCTGTCACTGTCCTTCGTGGGACCATCACGATGCATTCCTCACTTTCATGTATTCTTTCCGAATGCTCAACAAAACCATCACACAATTGTGCATGAATCTACAATTTTATTTGGGGGAGGCATGAGGGAGATGGTAAGAGGGGAAAAAGAGGAATGGTATCATTTGTAAATATGATGGTTTCAAAGGGGTAAAGTTATCTTTATTTTAACGATGTCTATGAATGCCGATAATAATGTCGACATAAGATAACATAGGATTATGTTGTGTAATGGTTAACAACTATCCATGCTTATATGTGCAATTCTGAATTATGGAGGATTCAGTGAGTAGGTATGAAAGTATAGAGAGTTATGGGTGTAAAAACCTTAAATGTATTGGAAAGTAAGCTTGCATTAAAAATTTATCATACACACTAATATTGTAATTATGATTAAATTTTCCTTAAATTTTTATCAAATTTTTGACTTCATTAGTTAAGAGAAAATCGATATGCCTTCACTTGCTTTCTCTTTCTAAGATATCGCCTAAAATATCACCTTGTATCGATGACAGGTTGACAATATAGACGAAATGTGAATCCATCTTAGTAATTTCTCCGCGTAGCGTCCAATGTCGATGTAATTTCTCCTAGTTCCACTATATGTTTGTTTTTTAAGGCATTTCAGTTAGTTCTTTGGTAATTTCTCTTATTCTAGTAGGAAATTTGAGATCTAAGTTTTTTTACGAGGCCTTGTATATCACTAGTTATTTGCAATAGTACTACATGTTATATAGATCTTGTCTATACAAGTATATTTTTACACATCTCTTACTATAATTAAACTCAAATAAAACATGCATCAAGACCCTCATTTTAGACTAGACCCCTCCTTCAACTCATTAAATGAGGCTGTGAACGTGGAAATCAAGTTATAAGTGCATAACATGAGAATAATATTGTTGTTACTATATATAGTTTAAGGAAATACTTTTGATATCATATGTGATGCACAACCACCCCGAGAACTTTTAGCTAATACTTGTTATATTTTATATATTTTCACATTAAAGATATACATCGATGATTTAGTTTGTGATATATTATGCATCTATTTTAGCAAACAAATGTCTGTTTCAATCTTATGTATTAACTGAAGTGCATTGAAAATCAGTTTTCTAAGAAATTTTCTAGGAAAGTTGATCTGTTGGGTCATTTCAACAATTTTTGATGATATTAATATAATTCTCCAAAAAAATCCTTTACATGCTTTGGAGAAATAACATTGAATCAAACTTTGAGGCGTTGATCGAATTATCATAATATAAATAAGATAACTTAAACACACACTAGTAACCAGTAAAAATACATTGTTAAGTATGCTAATACGTACGAATTGAGTTAGGAAATGTATGATTTCTTATAGTGAAAAATATAGTAGTAATAGTATATTTTAGTTTATTGATATAGGTTGTATAGTTTTCATAAAAATAAGTAGAAATTTAGTTAAAAATGTTCTGATATGTATAATGATCTAGATATATGTTGTAATCATATCTAATTGTTATATTGTAGTTATTGTTCAATTTAATAAATGTACATCTATATTCTACTCGATCGAGGATATATGTATAAGGCAAGAATGATAACTTAGATTTACTAAATTACGTCGTGACATTTCCTTCAATTTTACATCAAACATAGAAAAGAAAAAATGCATCATGTTTCCATGCCCACTTATCCTTTCCAACCCGATTTCTTTCTATCTTACTAAATGTAACCTTAGTGGAGAAATAAGAAGAGGAAAATATGAAGGAAGGGGATACGGGAGACTGTTCGGAAAATAAAAAGGAAAGGGCATATAATAGAAAGAGAAATAGAGAGAAAGGGAGAAGAGAGAGTATTTTCTACGAATTTTACTTCACTCAATCCTTCATGTCTTAAGAAAAGTACAATGCGAATGGAATCCTTCATCACATGTTATCTGCATCATAACCCGAGAAGCGTGTATACCTTAAGAAATGAAACATGTATTGGTGAATGAGAGGTTGGAAGGTAG
The DNA here is from genome assembly GCA_037367405.1 of Ottelia alismoides. Taxonomy (NCBI): domain Eukaryota; kingdom Viridiplantae; phylum Streptophyta; class Magnoliopsida; order Alismatales; family Hydrocharitaceae; genus Ottelia; species Ottelia alismoides. The sequence goes on along the minus strand of JAZKJV010004654.1, from coordinate 5,756 downwards.
GAGAGTGAAGCTTCAGAAAGGACCCGGTGGTGAAAGAGATGTTTGCTTATTCATGAAAGGGACTTGATGATTTTTTTTGCAACCGTGATCGCACAAAGAGTAGGCATTCTCGCATTAAAATTAAATTGAAGGCACACATGCTCGATTATCCCACTAAAAGCTCACAATGCTGAGCATATACATCGATACAATTGATATCGCTATTTGAATTTTTCGCAAAAAGCCTCAAACCCTTTATAATTATTTGTTGATTAATCTTGTTAGCTTTATTTCTTATGAAGTTATCTTTAAACGAAAATTACCGTTGAGTTCTATCACAAGTAAAGAGTCACTGACGTATTAAGGAAATGCGAGAGACTAGAAACATGTTTTGAGATGATAATGTTCGATACAAGAGGCACACGTTAGAATGAACTCAATGATATAGTTGATTGATGTAAAATGTAGATCATACATTGAGTTGTTTATCCATGAGTGGAACAAAGGATTTGGGCAACAAAGACTGACAAGGAAAAAAGAATAAAAGGAAAGAAACTCTTGATAGGAAATACATGTATGAAAGTTTGCAACTACATTGGAGCTTACATCCTCAATTGAGACAGGTAGTGGAGTTCGCGGGAATGCTGGGCAAACCAATGGATAGATAAGGGAGGAGAGAGGGTATTTGTGTAAATATCAAATGGAGGGGCGATCTTGTGAGAGTCAAAATTGGACCACAAGATTCTGTCTTCTCTCTCCTGGTTGAATCTTATGGTCGAGAATCACTCCTCTCATGTTTTAACTAATTTTGGCTCTCACAAGATCGCTCCTCTATCAAATGATAGGTGTGCGTCTGAACAAAGAAAATCACGACTCTGGACCGGCCAGTATTTTTCCTTCCCTTTTTCTCTCACCAAGTTATGCTAACGCCAGTTAAATAGGAAAAGGTGACTTCTGTTCATCCTTCAGCTGCGAATTGCCCAACGCCTAGATTTCTTCCCCTGATTCAGCGGGAGATGCTTGCAAGCACCTTTTCGTTACTCCCCGCTTTGCAGCTAAATCTCTTGGAGTCTTCTTCCCCGTCTTGCCCGCAACCATTATTACCATGGAAGAGGAGAAAGTGGAGCAAAGGAAGAAGCAGGAAGCTCCTTGCAACAAGGTGTTGTTCCTGCGAAAGCTACCAGCTTTCTACCCAATCGGATGAGCCCACAAACTATAGCAAATCTTGGCATAACCCGGATGAGAATTCATCGCGACCTCGTCGTCGCTTGCTCTATCCAGGTGTACTTTCTGACGCAATCAAGTCGTGCTCCAATATCAGAGAAGTTAAACGCATCCATGCCGCAGTATTGAGGATATCCCAGAACCTCGAGGTCTTCGCAGGTAACAATCTCGTGAGTGCGTACGTGAAGTTCACGAGGATCGAGGATGCACGGAAGCTGTTCGACACAATGCTTGAGAGAAATGTGGTTTCGTGGACGGCGCTTCTTAATGGGTATTCCAAGATGGGTTTTGAGGAAGAGTTCCTGGAGCTGTACAATGAGATGATCGGCAGCTGCGTCGAAGCTAACAGCTTGACTTTTGTATGTCTATTGAATTTCTGCGGCAAGAGCTTGAATTTCGAGCTGGGGAGGCAGGTTCATTCTAGTGTATTGAAAGGAAAATGGAGAAATTTGATTGTGGACAGTGCCCTTGTTTATTTCTATTCTCAACTTGGTGATGTGTCTGGTGCGTTTCGCATTTTTGATCGAATGAAGAAGTCAGATGTCATTTGCTGGACCACCATGATTACCACATGTGCACAGCATGGACGTGGTGATGATGCCATGTCGATATTTTCACAGATGCAAGAGTCTGATTTTTCTCCAAATGAGTTTACAGTATGCAGCGTTTTAAAAGCATGCGGTGAAGAAAAGGCTTTGAAGTTTGGGAGGCAACTCCATTGTGCTGTGGTAAAAGGGATGTTCAAGAATGATGTGTATGTGAGTAGTTCATTGGTGGGTATGTACATGAGATGTGGGGAAGTTGAAGATGCTAGGGCTGTTTTTGACCTGATGCCAAACAGAAATACGGTCACGTGGACTGCTTTGATTGCAGGGTACGCACAGAATGGATTTGGTGAAGAAGCCTTATTGTGGTTTCAAAGAATGAAAAGAAAACGTATATTTGCCAATAATTTGACCGTCGTTAGTATACTAAGTGCTTGCGGAACCATTGGTTCTTTATTACATGGAAAGGAGGTCCATGGTCAAATACTTAAAAATAACATTCAGAACAATGCCCATATAGGGAGCACACTTGTATGGTTTTATTGTAAATGTGGAGAATACACTTATGCAACAAGAGTTTTAGAAGTTATGCCGGTAAGAGATGTCATATCCTGGACTGCAATAATATCAGGCTGTGCTTATCTGGGACACAGTGCAGAAGCCTTGCTTCTCTTGAATAAGATGATGTGGGAAGGTGTTGAACCAAATCCTTTTACTTATTCTGCAGCTTTAAAAGCATGCTCTAGATTAGATGATGTGATGCAAGGGAGATGGATACATGCTTCCGTGAGCAAAACATGCTCTTTAGCGAATATCTTTGTTGCCAGCGCGCTTATCAGCTTGTATATGAAATGCGGTTGCGTTGAAGATGCTTCAAGGGTATTCGAAATAATGCCTGAGAGGAATTCAGTCTCATGGAAAGCAATGATCATTGGGTATGCAAAGAACGGGTTATGCGAAGAGGCTCTGAAGCTTTTGTACAGAATGCAGGCAGAAGGTTTTGAAGTTGATGACTATATTGTCTCCACTGTTCTTACTTCATGTGGTGATATTCACTGGGAAGCAGAAAGCAACTCCATGTGTTTGCTGACAAATTGAGCTATATTTTGCCTTGACGAACAATGTAAAGTGCTATGCACACATAAGGCTATTCTATACGATTACACTCGCAAGGGGAGACGTAAGAGCGGTACCTCTGCCAAGGTGTAGATTTTTGTCTTTTATTTTTGAGACGTTAGATTCTGTCTCCGATTTCCAGTGATCAAGAAAATGCCTTCAGAACATCAGAATACACTGTTCTCCCTAGAATTCACAACACAGCATGAGGGGCCTATGGTCTGAAAATAAAAGAAGAGGAACGATTATATCAGAAAGTTCTATCCTATGTGGAACAAAGGGTCTTTGGATATGAGAGAATCATAGGTATGGTCAGGGAACCTGGGGCGAGATTTAAGTGCAACAGTTGCCTGCGAGATTACAAGGGTCGCCTGTGAAACTTTGGACATGATTGCATATAGCAGAGCAAGTAGACCGCTAAAAACAAGGACTTCATAATTAACCCTTTAAGGCTGCTATGTGGAGTCCCGGCGGAAAGCTGGTAGCTCAAGCTGAGTATGCATTGGTGCTAATGGATTGAACAAGATGTTATTTACTTGCTCTGGTTGAATAATCATTAATGTAGACGTCTCAGAACGAATACATCTATAAATCCAGTAATCTTGTAATCTATAGATGATCTGGATGGGAAGGTTCCTATTGTATATTCTGTTGTTTTAGTAGTTCCAAATTGCCATGGGGTTTCCTGACTTCATTTTTTTTGTTTCTTTGTTTTTTGGTCTAGCGGAGGAGATAGATGTGTTGGTATAAAAAAGTTCTTTCATAGTCTCCTTAAAGTTGCAGAAAAATTTGCTGTTTTGCTATATGCCTGATTATCTTCTTTTTTGTTGTAGCTTCAAGTACAGGTTTAGCTGGTTAGTTGTATTTTAACTTGAAAGCTTCCATTCCCTGTCTGACTAGAGACTGGAGGGAAAGGATGAAATCGACACATGAATACCAAACCACTGCTTGCAAAGAAAATTTTCCATCCATCGAAACACTTGTCCATTTTCTTATGTCTGTCTAATGGTTAGGGATCATGTCGTTTTGAGATATGACCGTGTTAGAGACCTGAAATATTCATTTAGAAATTACGAGTATTTGTTTTCAAGTGTAATTATAGATTTACTCAAAGATCATGCTTATACTTGGCATTGTGCATTTTATGCCGCTGGCTACAATTCCTCTGCATAATTTATTAAAATATATACAGCTGTCTCCTTGTTAAGCAGAACCTAAGCTTCAGATGCTCGCGTGGGAACATAACTTGTTGCTAGGAGGAGCCCCATGATTAACCCGTACAGCTGCATGTAGCTCGTAACTGTCATCTTGTTCTAAAAATCTATATAGTCATTTCCACTCAATCATAGCTGTTTTTTGTGTTGGGCATTTTGCTTATAAATTGGGATTTTTACCCCACAAATCCTATAAACTTCACCAATTACCTCATCAACAAATAATGTATTTCCCCCATCGATCCTGTAAACTTGTTAATCCTTATCCCACGGACCATGTGGTTAAACCCATCCGTTTGATCATTAAATTTAATCGGATTCCGTTGTGCATATTACCCTCTTTGTTTAGAAAATTTACCAAAGATGCCATCCCTCTTCTTCCCTAACTCTCCTCATTACATTCACTTTCCATCCACCTCCCCCACGCCGCCCTCGACCTCCCAGCCCTTTCTTGCATCACCATCGACCTCCCCCACACCACCCTCGACATCCCAGCCCTCCCTTGTGCAGCTGCCGACCTCCCCAGCGTTGCCCTCGACCTCCTGACTCTCCCCTACGCTGTTGTCGACCTGCTGATGAATCCGCGATTCATCATCTCAATATCTTGATCTTAACAAAATCCTCGAGTAAAATCCCAAATAAATATCCATAAAATCAATAAATTAATAAAAATGACTCTTGTAAATAAAACACATTAATTAGTATAGATTATATTGTACAAAATAATTTAACAATAAAAAGCCACAAAATTAAAGAACTTTTTCACCTGTAAATAACCCAAAATTTCATGTATTTTTAATAATTTTATTTCAACTCCTTTTTAGCTAATTTTTTCTCTGACTTGTTCATAAAAATATATATATAAATGCAAAAATATAAAATAAACTTTACCGTAAATAAATGCTCCTAGATCCCAAAGACAAAAGCCGTAAAGTCTAATTTCCAGGTCAAATTCCCGCTCCGTATGAACTCCAAATTCACCAACTCACTTTTAAAGTTCAAGTTAGAAAATTATCTATCCAACGGAAGTGGTTTCATTAAAATCAGAGCTCATTTGCAAAAGTTAGATTTTGGGACCTAGATGTACATTGTATATTATGTATATATTCATTCTTTCTTCATTTTTAATTTATATTTCTTAATTACTAAAAATCCAAAAAAAACCATTGTTGTGTTGTATTTTTATTCTAGTATTTTATTGTATTTTTCTATTGTAAATATCTCTTATTAAAAAGACAAAAAACTATAAAGTAGAAAAGCAAACAAAAAATGTACATGTTGTATGTCTTCTTTTGTAATTTCCCCACTCTTTTTCTTCTCTTTATTTTATTTTCTCTTTTAAAGTAGCCTACTTTATTTATTTATTATTATTTAATTTCCATTTTCTACAATAATCACTAATTCAACTCCATTATTCCACCATTTTTCTAACTTCTAATTCAATTCCACCATTTTATTAACCTCCATTCCACTCCACCTTCATCCCAACTTCCATTTTTCCATCTCTTTATATACATTCCATACTCCTCAATTTGCACTTGATCCATCTTTATGTGAGGAGAGTCTAGTTCCCAAAGTTGAATCGGTGACAGCAACGCAACCGCGGTCGAGCGACGACAACCCTCTCTCTGGTGAGATCCGTTGGCTTTTTGTCCAACATCGTAGCCGCACCCACGCA